>CM069907.1:91687804-91992776 GCA_036172215.1 Camellia granthamiana
CATTGAGTTGATAGTCATTTCTCTACTTTATTGCTTTGCTTAGCTTCAAGTTCATAGTTGTTATATGTTTTTGGATCCTTTTGGATGAGATTGAGTAATTTTAGCCAACCATTCACAAGTTCAATAAGTATGGTAGCTTTTCTTATTATTACACTCCTTATCCTTACGTATTCTATCTCTCAAGTGTGTCAATCTATGTGGTTCAACTCCTTAATCCATTACGATGAGTGCTAGGGAATGTTCCATGGGATTGCTTGGCTAATCTATGGGATTTGATGTGGACGAGTGATGTCTCCCATTTTTCATTGAATTTTTGGAAGTAAAACTAGATATTGTGGGTCAGCAAGTTGAAAACTCCATTCTCAATCTTTTGTGAAGATAGAAAGGGATGTTAGCATCCTTGTTTTATGACTAGATGAGGAGTTTTTCAATAAATTTGATGAATTTCTTGTTTTAATAGGCAAGGCCCCTACCAAGAAATGATTTCCATTAATCTACGCTCTCCACTTAATAGCATGGTGTAGACGTCCCCCGAACGCCCCGGGAGGATGACTCCCGTTCTGTTCATTATTGGGTTCACTACAGTTCGAAGGACTCAAAACGTCACGGTTCTAAATCTTGAACCAAAGAGTCCAACTCTGGCAAATCGTTTTGAAGAAAAACTGATTTTGAAAAGAAGTGCCAAACATGGACTGCTTTGCCAGATTACAGAGTCGCCACCTAAATATTTTTAAAATGGGAAATTTAGGAAACCCTGACTCGGTGCCGAAGGCCACGTGTCCGTCATCACCAAAGTGACTTGGCTCGGGAGCTTGGGTACGATCGGGGAAGGTCAGCTATGAGCACCCCCTCTCGCCCGGTCCGAAGACCGGCCTCTACTAACCGTGATATCCGATTTTGAAAACATTACATGCTCTTATTCCAATTATTAGCCTAGAATTACTATGTTATGCGCGCAGCAAACAAGTATAGACTAGATTGCCTAATTTGGAAATAAACATTGCATATCCGTTGGTTTTGAAAATGCATTGGAATTTGCTACTCGCAAGTAGACTAAAACACGGATTTCAACGAGTTTTCCCAACTCAGGCAATCCAACCTCCACCCACAAGCATTCAAGCAGTTTATCTCATATAAGCACTTAGCCGCATGGTAAGCATACTGTCATGGCAACAATCACACACATGTTATATGCTAAAGCATAAAAGCTCACCTAGTACTCCGAGCCAAAACAGAAACTCATTAGAAATCCATGTATGGACCTAAGCATACTGAAATGTCTAATGCAACACATGCAAAGATGTAATCTAGGCAGGCTCGGCTATCCTAATCATGGCATGTGAAATGCAACAACTATCACGTATTCAATTTGGAATTGAAAGTACGATGCAGTTTGTATGATGTACCGAGCCCGATGTATGTAAACAAATGCATGAATGCACGCATGCATTGCATAAGGTATGCTAATTTAGATGTGCCCTAATCTACCATCATAAGCAGGTAAATAAAAGGGTAGGAAGAAATGGGGGTTGGAAGACATGCACCCACTCACACACACTTATTACAAATTTGCCCTCATTCGGAGGGGTCAAAAGAATAATACAGTCCAAAGAATAAATGAATGAATTATTACAAAATTCTAATTACTAAAATTAAATCAAGTAAATAAAAGAAAGGGGGCCTCAGCCCTGCCTCGGGATGCGCGAATGATGTATGCTCGTTGCGACTTGCCCGGAAAAGCCTACACCGTGCCACTGCCACCTCTGTTTTTACTGCCCTGTCTCTCCAAAAAAATACCAAAGTCCCAGGAAACCTTCCTTGTGTTCTGCTGAGTGCCACCGGCTGGAGGAAACTACCACCGGCTGCTTGTGGTGGCCACCGGCTGCAAAATAGTCTATCGGCCAGAAATACAGTGCCGGTCGGCACTTTTTCCTGCCGGTCGGCACAAAGTTCCTGCAGAAGACAGTTTGACAGCAACAGCAGGCAGCAGTGCATGGTATTGGATTTTTGAGCATATTTATGCATGGCCAAGGCTCCCTATCATGAATGGGAATCAAGGAAACATGGCTCTTGGTTCTAGGGCTATCAATTGTGCACCTTGGTGCATGATAGCCTAAGATACCAAGGTTGCATTTCAATGTAAAGATGCATGCAACACAACAATGATAACTAAATCCCTATCATGCCAAAGTCAAGGGCCTTAGTGACATGGGAATAGAGGTGTGTTTTGTCACTTGGAGTACTAACACCCCTCATTTCCCTCACTTGGTTTGACACCCCAAACCAAGTAATGAAGTGCAACTCATGCAAACATGCATCAATAATGCACTATGGAAATTAGGATGCTAGCAAACTAGGTACCACACAACTAACATATTAGGCATGCAAAATGCCAAAGTGCATGAGATGCTAGTGTGATGCGAACATGAGTCAAGTATGCAATCGAATCAATGTGCTACAACACCTAGTGGACCAAACATGCAACAAAGCATACAATGGACATGCGATGGCGGGTTTAACCATAACGGGACAGACCTCATTTCTCCCCAAAACAGTGGCCAAACATGTCTAAAATCACATTCAAAGCACCATGCCAACATGCAAGTTAATGTACCTAAAGCTTAGGCACGAAAGAGGGTATTCTACCACCACTTAACAAGACCTCTCATGGCATGAATCTAACAACCAAAAACAGATTTTTAGGATGCAAAATGACACCCAAATCTCCTCATATGGCAGCCCCAAAATGCATTAAACCTACAAGCATGCATTAGGCTTGTTTCAAGGCCTAGAAGGGAACACTTTCAAAGCATGAGGGAGGTCACATATGCAAGCATACATACATGATTTATGGACTGAAATAGGATCCTAAATGATGCCGAATCAAAAGGACGGCCTAAGGTAAGCATGCTAAGGGCCAACACAACCAAGGCTTACAAGCCAAATGCAAAGCAACTATACTAATCATGCCAAACATGACAAAAACAGTGGCTCACAGCCCTAAAATACGGCAAATCATGACCAAATATTCCAACATGCTAAGCCAAAACATGAATATATATGAGGCTAAACACAAGGTACATCTCTAGGCCAAATGAAGCATTACAAAGCAAGTGTAAGAAGCATGCTAAGGGCCATTAAACCAACTTTAGACAAAGGTTAAATATGATCTAAAACACCCAAGAAAGCTATGAAATGAAGCTAAATGCAAGCATTCATACATGCCACCCTTTAAGCCAAAACAAAGGCAAACAAAGGACCAAGGGGAGAAGGGTGTCCCTCCCCTGGACAAGACTTGAAAATATCTTCCTCACCACTGAAAACCCACTGGTTTTCAGTGGTGAGAAGATCAAAAACACCAAGTAAACAAGACCTCAAGAAAAGGCTCCAAAATGGCCAAAACAAGGCCTAAGAGGGTGAGACTCTACCCAAACCACAAAACAACCTTGATGAATGTTCTTAAGCAAGGAAAAACAAGTCTTTTTTATGTTGAACACAAATCCAAAAACACAAAGCAAGAGGGGTAGAAAGCTAGTGCAAGAATGGGGAAACTAAAGCAAAAAGCTTACCCTTGAAGATCCAATGAAGAACAGGTGGAGCAGCCCTCCTCTAGTGATCAAAACCAGTCCAAGATCACACAAAACAAACCTCCAAGCCTCCCAATCTCGGATTAAGGTGTAGTAGTGTGTGTAAAGGTGCAAAAGTAAGGTGAAATCACACTTTTTAGGCCTAAAACACACACACAAGGGGAGAGAGAGGGAAAATATAGAGAGAGAAAGTGTATCACACAGAAATATAGATATAGGCTCTGGTTTTTTTGACCTAAATGGCTAACCCTTGTAAAGGGAGATGAAATGGACTTATATAGGCAAAAATGAAGCTCTTACTTAAAGGCTAAGCAAAGAGAGGGGGGTTCAAGAGGTGCAAGAGGCTCTTGGCTTCTAAGAGAAGCTAAGACAGCTGGCCAAGCTTCTCCAAGAAGCTTGGCCAAAGGTTCAAGCTTCTAGAAGCTTTAGGGAGGTCAAAGGTGCATATGGGCCAACCCTATGCACGGGGAGGAGAGATGGTGTAATCCAGCTAGCACAGCTGGCATGCACCATCCTCAGGGGGGTTCAGAAGGGTCACCGGCCAGCCAAAAATGTCACCGGCACAAAAAAGTACCGGTCGGCAACATATAGTGCCGACCGGCCAAAGATTTTGAGAAAACAGTGCCGATGGAAGAAATGGAGGGCCGGTGAAGTGAGAGGCTAGCCGGTGGTGATCAGGGGTGGCCAACAAGCCTTCCCCTACTCTCCGATACAAAAACACACAAGTCTTGGTACAAAACCAAGCACAGTACAAACCGGTTGAGAGATCCTGAGGCGCGACGCGCAGCCGGGGCCTCCGGGAACTCAAAACAAACACAATCACGGATAATCACCGAGTGTCCGATCGGTGACGTCCAAGTCTTGAGGTCGATCAAAAATGGGGTGTCTACACATGGATTTGGGTATTAATTTACCCTTATTCAGGAAAAAAAGATGTAGTTCTTATTCATTTCTTGGGCTTGGATTTGTTCTTAATTTTGATCCATTTAATCGTTGATTTAGTGTAAAATATCTGTTGTATATACCTATTTTACCATTGTTGAGGGTTTTGGCCTATCTTCCTCTTCCCTGAGTGATCCTTGTCAACAGAGCAGGCAGAGGGCTTGAGCATCCCCTAAAAGGTGCCTTTTTAGCCTCTGTCCCTAAATTCTACACTGACCTATTCCCCAGCCAGAGAAGGAATTTGACCGGCCATTTCCTTGCATAGCCGTCTCACTTTCTGTCTGGCCGGTCATCTTCCCCAAGAATAGAATAAATAGGTTCTAGGAAATGCACCCCTACACAGTTCTGAGCTCCTTGGATTGTTTCTTTTCTTTATTTCCTTGTGGTTTGTTAGATTCAACAATAGTTAGGCTAAATCGATTCATTATTGTAATAATCTCTCTCTCTCTCTCTCTCTCTCTCTCTCTCTCTCTCCCATTTTCTTATTCAAATTGTTGTAATAATCTTCTAACCCCACATCTTTCTAACCCTATTATTTACTTGCTTTCAGTATTGCATCATGTTTTCTTTATCATGCCTGTATATTGCATCCACTTTTCATACATTTGGGTCTGGATTATCCGCATTGGCAGTATTTACTATCTCCAAAGATGAATATGTGCATAACTCTATGTATTGTGGTGAACTCATACCACATCCTAGCATTTGAACTCCTAGATGCATGTTCTGTGTGTATTGCATTAGAAACTCACATATAGGATCATACATATCTATAAATATCTGTATGTGTCTTGGGGACTCGTCTTGGAGTACTAGGTGAGCATTTTGAGCTTTAGCATATTGTATGTGTGTGTTCCTTACCATATTTGTTGCTACAACATGAGGATAAGTGTTTAAGTGAGATATATGTTTGAATGCTAGTGAATAGAGGTTGTGTTATTTATTTTGGAATGTAGATGATTCTTATGCTGTAGATTTTATACAAGAAAACCCTTTTAAAAAATGCATGAAGTCAGAGCATAACCAAATTTTTTGACACAATCTATATTTGAATGCCTCGGATAGTAATGGTAGCATTATTAATAATCAGAATATGGATTTACATTAATTATAAAAACCACATTATGACTTAGTCGAGACTGATCTTTGATCAGGTGAGTAGGGTTCTCAATTAATGACCTTCCCCTCTCATACCTATGTTCTCGAGCTGAGGCACTTTGGTTATGACGGACGGTGTGGCCTTTGTCACGAGTCACGAGTTTTCTAATTTTTCCAAAAGATTAGGTGGTGACTCTGAAACTTGGTAATGTAATTCATTCCTGAAAATGTTTTGCAATAAAATAGATTTTTTTATGAAAGTTGCCAGATTTGGACTCTCATTTTCTGCTTCACATTGCATTGGTGATATCAGGTCAGAAATCAGGAGTTTAACCTGTCAGGCACACTTGGTAACTCTAAAAAGGCATCCCACAGTTTTTGGCAACTATGTTGGTGAGATTAAGAGAACACGACTCAAACTTCATAATGTGGATTTTATCTTCATATGTATATTCATTTCATTTCATGTATGGTGCGCTTAAGTCATTGTATTTGTCATCTAACATCCCAAACGACCTACCGGATATGGGCTCTGTTACAGTAGAAATACAAGCCTCGGATATGGACCGCTAAAGTACCGCTTAAACCTCCATTCATTTAAGTGTTAGGTAGGGTAGGTATATCAGGTGTCTTCCTGAAGTACCCTTTTTGACTATAGTGACCTAGTTCATATACTCAGCTCTAGTAACTTCCACAAATAGGACAAGATGTTCTCCAGTGTCTAAGACACAGTGATACCAATTGTTTAAAATAGTAAATCCCTAGTTCGTCTCCCAAACCATGATAGGCTATCTTAAGGCCCCATACAGATGTTTGGGTTCACCTTATATATGCTATGTATGGGGTCCAATATAGGGGCTCGTTATTCATATCAGTGGTTCAGATACATCAATGGTTGGGTTGAGAACAATTTAACGGAATATACAGTGGTCAGTGGTACAGATTGAGTTAAAATGCTATCAGATCCATGTTTGATATATGTGTTGTGAGCTGAATTGCTGCCAAATTTTTGTTTGATGTATGTTTTTGTTTTCTTTATTCATTTTTCTTTTGCTAGGTAGTTGGTTCATTACAGCTTCAGAAAGTTCTAACGCCCCTAAAACCCTGTGGACTTGTACTGGTAGACTCTACAAAACTACAGATCTTGTTCAAGGTCAGCTAGTGTTAGTGTCACTTCCATCAGTATCCAGAAGAAGGGTTAGACAACCATAGTTGGTTCAGAGCCCATCACATCGCCGATCTCCTTTACGGATTTTACTTCAGTCACCCCTCAAATCTCCTCTATTCAGTATCCCAGTAAGCCATTCCCTAATCCCTTTAATGGCTCAGAATCTCCCAGATATTGCGCTAACCTTTTGTAATCAATGGATGCTATTAATCATACAGTAGATGCTCAGGGTGATACCATTGCTGGAATGCAACAAACAGCTAGAACAACTATTATTGATCCACATCCAGGTCTGGACCTACCTTCACCAGTTGAGAATTTTCAAGGTTTTAGTCAACTAGAAGAACTAGCCCATGCTCCTACTACTAGAGCTCTAGTACATCCAGTCGAGGGACTATTTCCCTTGGATATCAGCCATGCTGAAGATAGCCAAGCTAGAGAAGTTATTCAAAAAATTCTAGGGGATCAATTCAATTCCTGATATAGAGGATGGATACACGGAGGCAGCTGTCAAATTATCAAAAAGATTCAAAATGTCATATACTGACTGGTTTGACGGATCAGGAGACCCTATGGTACATATCCATTTATTCTTAGATATCTCGAAGCCTATGGGTCTGACCCATCCCCAGAAGTTGTCTCTGTTTGGGAGGACTTTGTCGGGAATTGCTGTTACTTGGTATACCAAACTAGAGGACAAGATGAAGCAAAATTCGGAGGAATTGGCTGAGACATTTGTTGCTTAGTACTCCTATAACACACAAATTGAGGTGATCACCTAGGATTTAGAAGCCATACGCCATGAACCAAAGGAAAGCTTTGTTGAATTCATAGCAAGATAGAGGGTTAAGGCAGCCATGATGACCAACAGATCCTTAATGAAGGATTAGATCTAAATAGTGGTAGTGAACCTTCATGGCAAGATGTTACAAAAGATGATAGTTGTCTCACTCTTTGCTTTCAAAGATCTGCATGAGATAGGAGTTCAGATTGAAGATGCTATGAAATGAGGAATCATTGTAGATAAGAAAGAACCTATAAGAAAGACTTTGTTTGCAGTTTCAATGTTACTAGGAGTAGTAACACAGTCGTGAAACCTTCGAAAGTTAGTACTGTCACTAGCTCTGCAAAAACAGCCAATCCATTTTGTCGATTGCATCCTACAGCCCTACAATCGAAACTAATTTTCGAACTGTGATTTCCAGCCACTTTATATAACTCTAACCTGAGCCCTGAAAACACTAGTGGAAAAAGGCCATCTCAAACTTCCTGATCCTCGACCTCTTCTTGACCCACTTCCACCTAGACATGATGCATCCAAGTATTGTGCATTTCACAGGCAACAAGGCCATGAAACCAACCATTGCTTTTGTCTCCGCCATGAGATCTACGACCTCATAGACCGCAAAATCATAGCTTCCCTCACAAGCCCCGCTACAAAGGCTAAATGTCACTACCAACCCATTGCCTTCCCATGATCGAGTTCTGCCACCTCCCCATCTTGACATTATCCATACATTATCTCTGGCCTTTGACCCTAGTATATACATCACTCTTTCGTATTTACCCAAACCTGAAGTGCACATTCCTGAGAGTGCTAATCTATGCATGATAGATGCACTTTAATCTCAGTCAGAATGCAAAAATCTTGTGGTGGCAATGGAGGTGCCAATGATAAGAAGTAGGGATTTTTCAATGTATAATCCCAGCAGATATACTATACCGATTGGTCATCCAGAATCGAAGGTTTCTTTACCTAGTGTATTCTCCATTAATGTCATCAGGAAGCATGTACTTGAACAAGGGCTGGACGACTTGGCCGATTTGGAAGAGGACTTGGATAAGCTTCATTTCTTCAAAGAACAAAGCCTGGGAAATGCACAAATTGAATGGTGGAACCTAGACAATTTGGCTAATGTCCATATATGGGCAAGTAGTGAGGAGGATTTGAAAATAAAAGGAAGTGATGAGGATTTTTGGGGATTTTTGACTTATTCTTTCATTTAACCTTGGAGCTACTATTTTATTAATAACTAGTCACTATAAATAGACCCAAAGATACTTCTCTCTCATTAGTTTCTTCCATTTTTCCCCTTTTACCCGTAACTATCTCCCTTTCTCTCAAAATTCACTTTCTCTCACTTAAATCCTTAGATCTACTCACCTAGAGGTGTCTTCTCGCCTTGATCCTTTGAGATAAAGTGTAGATCGCGCCAAGAGCTTCCCTTTGATCCGAGTGGTTCGCGATTTCGTTGACGTCGAGTTTTTCCAAGTTCTTTTCTTAAAGTGTAGAGATTTTTCGCACCTCCTTATGAGTTTTAACTTAGCTATTTGTTTTATAAAACCACCTTGCGAAAGAAATGGACTTGTGAACAATCTTGGTTTTTGGTTCAAAATTAAAAGTTGGGGTTTTGAAATGGTTTCATAGAAATGATTGTGGGATTAGAAATGAGGTGTTGAGGTAACATAATAGTTGGTTTTGATATTTTGAATTGGTTTTGGAAGAAAATTGGGGGTTTGCCCTAAATATTGATTTTGTATAAATGATGGTAATGATGTTGGAAACATGGAATTTAATTGTCATTGATGAAGAGGGTGGAGTTGGGTATGTATTACCACTCACATCTTGGAATTTGGAAGGTTTATCTTATGGAAATTATTTTGTTTTATCTGTTTAGAGATATCTATCTTGGGCTATCGGTGAAGGATAACTATGATTGTTGTAGAAATTGCATGAGAACTAGAAGAATAAAACTATTTCTCATTCATCCTCATCGAGCATTGTCATATGTTTTCACATTTAAAAAATTTATATTGTTTTGAGAAATGGTGAATACTTGGTGAATCTGGGTGAAGGGTGTGGTTACTATCATAAGTTGGATTGTGTGTCCTTGGTGAAAGACTAGAAAACCGTGCGGATAGGTGTTGAGCCTTCTAGTTAATATTGATAAAAATGACAAAAGAGTAGTGCTTGTATAGCCTGCTAGCAGACACGTACCTAAAGATTCACAGAGCTGTATTCATAATCCGGTTTTCTATAAAATAAAAAAAAATAAAAAAAGGAAAATGTTTCATGAATGGTAACTTAAACCTGGCATGGCATGATTTGAAAGATATATAAAATGTTTTGTCAAGTGCATTTTACCCTAATAGCTTTGTTAAGATTCATATGCTGTGTTGGATTATTTCTACTGGGTTTTAGCTCACCCTATGTGGGAAAAACATTTTAAGTGCTGATGATATGCCTCCACCAAGGCAATAGCTTGGGAAGAATTAGAGCAAGAGCTTCATTTTGTTTAAATGGTGTATTTGTTTTGTACAAGCCAAGGGTTTTATATGTATTAGGATGTAAATCCATGTTGATGTATCCAAGTACTAACTTGGAAAGTTGTAAGCCTTTAGGGCATTCTCTTAGTTGTTTGTCTTTCATTTTGTATCCTTACCATGTAACACATGCTATAGATTCAGAGTTAGACTTATGATTATATATCTGCATGTGTTTCTCTTTTGTACATGAAATTATAGTTAATGGAAGTTAATTATTTCATCTTATGTCGTCTTTAAAATTAATATTGTGGATGAGTTATTGTATTTATTTTGGGGCGTTACAACTTGGTATCAAAGCTTAATAGGTTTGAATAATTTGGGTACGTGGGAAGTGGTTTTTAGCACAATGGGTTTATCTTGCTTGATAGAGACGTTTGTGTGTATAGTATGCTTATGTGATAACATACTTATGTGACTATATGGGTATGGAATTAAATTTCTAAGATATTGATTGAGTCTACGGGTTTCTAGAAGTCTTGTTAGAAAAGAACTTGATCACTGATGTTTCTAACTAGAACTCTGGGAACGCCCCGAGACAATCCTTATCTAGAAAGATAGTTCGTATGTCTTTATGTGCTTATCTGGAATGAATTTAACGTTGTCTATCGCATTAGGACGAGAGTGAGTTAGCTTCGGCACATTTTTAAATGTGCTAATCTCCGGTGTTACTTTTATTAGGATGTCAGGACGAGGACGTGGTAGTGGTAGGCGTGGCAGGCCTAGAAGGCATGAGGTGCTGTTACCGGATAAAATTCTGGCGCATGAAGAAGGGGTTGGTCAAGCCAATATGGCTGAACCAGTGGATTGTCAGGACATGGGCGCTTTGGCCCGTGAAATGGTCGGAGCCTTAGGGGAATCCATGGATATACTCAGTGTTGAGAATCAAGTCCAGGCCCAGGCTGCTAAAGTAGGGTCGTCTTTCTTAAAAAGGGAGTTCTTTCGGTCTAATCTGGATGAGTTTTTGGGGGATCCGAATGAGCCACTAAAAATAGATAAATGGCTTGAGCAGATGGTGAAAACTGAGATGCTTAGCATCAAAGATGATGGTTTGAGGGTGACCTTGGCATCCTTCTAGTTGAAGGGAGATGCGGGTCACTGGTGAAAGTATGCACGTGGGCGCATTGGAGCAATTTGGAAGGCTTTCGTTAACGCCTTCCAAGACAAATTTTTACCTCTCACTACTAAAGAGAAGTTGTGGGACCAATTCTTGAAGCTTATGCAGCTTAACACACCGGTGGTCGAGTTTGAGGCTGCCTTTACCAGCTTGTTGAGGTTTGCACCAGAAATCGTGGTGACTAAAGAGTGCCATTGTATAGAGTTCGAGAAGAGGTTGAGGATCGGGCTTTTGTTCAAAGTAGCCAGGTCAATGATTAGGGACTACGGGCGCCTTGTAGAGGCAATAGCTCACCTAAAGACCGTGGTTCAGGCAAAAAGAGAGCAGATGAGGGGCTCCAGGCGAAGTTAAGAGATTTAGGGAGAGATGCGGGACCATAAGAAGCAGAGGGGTTCCACTTCACAACAGTCCCAGGGAGCTCAGTCTAGGTCCACTTTTTCTATACTGAGTTCTGGGTCAGAGAGAGGTGGATAGAGAGGGATTACCTGTTTCAAGTGTGGCCAGCTAGGTCACAAGTCTATAGTTTGCCTGAAGAAGAGAGGAGGGCTACAATCTGCACCATCGACAGCTCATTCTCAAAGCCAGAGTTAGAAGAGAGGGTAGCTGCCTACTTGTTATTAGTGTGGGCAGGCGTGACACGTGAGGACATTTTGCCCTCAGTTGGGTGGCATATCTGGAGCGTCTGGCCAGAGGCAGACACAGAGCCATTAGCCTGCACAGTCAACTCAGGGCAGGAGGGCCAATTAGGGAGCCTCCTTGGCTCAGTCCGTGCATCAGACTTATGCTTTGAGGTATGAGCAGGTAGAGTAGGGATCTAGTGCCAACACCTTCGATAGTGAGAGGTAATTTATTGTTGTGTAATTCTATTGCTAATGTGTTGATTGATACGGGTGCATCCCACTTCTTTATTTAGTCTGCATTTGTATCGGCATTGGGATTAGAGTTGGCTCGGTTAGCATCTCCACTCAGTGTAGAGTCACTTATTATGGGTGAGATTGTGTTGGAATAGGGATGTAGGGGTTGCGAGATAGAAGTCACCGGTCATCGACTTCCTTTTACATTTGTATTGATTGATATGTCAAGTTTTGATGTTATATTGGGAATGGAATGGTTGTCATTGTATTGGGCTGTCATAGATTGTTACCATCAGAGGATTACTGTATGTACCTTGAGTGGCGATTGTTTTTATTTCTTGGGAGATCGAGTTGATAGAGTTTTATCACCAGTGTATAATCCGTGTGGTCAGAATGAGCTTAGTTGCCTTTTTGCAAACTTCATGGGTAGTGAGTGTGATGAAGCCCGAGTTGATTTGCCAAGGGCAGTTTGTGAATACCCAAACATTTTCCCTGAAGACCTCACCAGTTTACCACCTCACCGTGAGATTGAGTTCTCTATTGACTTAGTGGCTGGCACGACACCAATTTCCATGACACCATATAGGTTTGCACCTGCCAAGTTGAGTGAGTTGAAGATTCAACTCCGAGAATTGTTAGATAAGGGTTTTATCTGCCCTAGTACATCGCCTTAGGGAGCACCAGCTCTCTTTGCCAAGAAGAATGATGGCGCCTTGCGACTTTATATTATACCATAAGTTAAACTGGGTAACTGTTAAGAACAAGTACTCATTGCCTTATATAGATGACCTATTTGACCAGTTGAAAGAGTCTTGTTGCTTTTCTAAGATAGACTTGAGATCGGGTTATCACCAGTTAAGGGTAAGAGAGAAGGACATCCAGAAAACGGCATTCCATAAGCGGTGTGGCCATTACGAGTTCCTAGTAATGCCTTTTGGGTTAACTAACACACCGGCCTTCTTTATGGATTTGATAAATAGAATCTTCCATGAGTTCTTAGACCGCTTTGTGATCGTCTTCGTAGATGACATCTTAATTTACTCACCCTCTAAGGAGGAATATGAGGAATACCTACGAGATGTGCTTGAGTTGCTTAGAGCCCACAAGTTATATGCTAAGTTTGGGTAGTGTGAATTTTGATTGAAGGAAGTTAAGTTCTTAGGCCATGTGGTATTCGGGGAAGGGGTGATAGTAGACTTTTCTAAAATAGATGCAGTGCAAGACTAAGAGCAACCTAAGAATGCCCTTGAGATTAGTACCTTCTTTGGGTTGGCCAGGTATTACCGTCGGTTTATGAAGGATTTTTCTAGACTAGCCTCACCTTTGACTAGATTGATGACGAAGCAAATTAAGTTTGTGTGGAGTGAGTCTTGTGAAAAGTCATTCCAAGAGCTTAAGGTTAGACTTACCACTGCCCTAGTGTTGATTATTCTAGAGAGGGTCTTGGGCTATTCAATGTATTGTGATGCGTCACGAGAAAGTTTGGGTTGTGCCTTGATGCAAGAGGGGAAGGTAGTAGCTTATGGCTCACGGTAATTGAAAACCCACAAGAGAAATTATCTTACCCATGACGTAGAGCTAGTAGCTGTGATCTTTGCCTAGAAGATTTGGAGACATTACTTGTACTGTGAGAAATTTGAGGTATTCTCTAATAGTAATAGTTTGAAATATCTGTTTTCGCAAAATGATCTGAATTTGAGGCAAAGAAGGTGGATGGAATTCATGGAAGACTACGACTTTGAGTTGCACTATTGTAGACGTCCCTAAACGTCCTGTGGGAAATCCCCCCCGTTCTGTTCATTTGGGCTCACTATAGTTCAGGACTCAATGTCACGGTCTTATATCTAATCTCGCAGAGTGCAATGCAAGACCGATGAATTACCAAAGAGTCCAAATCCGGCAAATCATTTTGAAAACAAATTTTTAGAAAGAAGTGCCAAACATGGACTGCTTTGCCAGATACAGAGTCGCCACCTAAATATTTTATTTTGAGAGAATTTAGGAAACCCTGACTCGTGCCTAAGGCCACGTGTCCGTCATCACCAAAGTTGCCTCGGCTCGGGAACTTGGGTACGATTGGGGAAGGTCAGCTATGAGCACCCCCGCTCGCCCGATCAAAGATCGGCCACTACTAAACATGATATCTTATTTTTTTGAAAAGACATGTGTTCTTATTCCGGTTAATTAGCTAGAATTACTATGTGATGCGCACAGAAAAAGAAGTATAGACTAGATCGCCTAATTTGGAACAAAGCATTACATATCCGTTTGTTCGGAAAAATGGTTTGAGTTTTGCTACTCGCAAGTAGGCTAAAATATGGATTTCAATGAATTGTCCCAATTCAAGCAATCCAACCTTCACCCACAGGCATTCAGACAGTTATATCACATACGCAAATAGCCTCATGGTAAGCATGCTGTCATGGCAACACTCACACACATGCAAGGATGCTAAAGCGTAAATGCTTACTTGGTACTCCAAGCCAAAACAGAAACTAGTTAGTAATCAAATGCATGATCCTAGTTCATGTTAAGATGGCTAATGCAACACATGCAAAATGCGAATAGAAATAGGCTCGGCTATTCTAAGATGTCATGTGAAATGCAACTTGATACATGTATTCAAATTAGAATTGAAATACAATGCAGTTAGCATGATGTGCCGAGCCTAGTGCATGCAATACGAATGAATGTGTGCAAACATGTTATCATAAGTATACTAATTGAAACGTGCCCTAAAACTAACCATTGCAAGTGGTTAAATAAAAGGGAGAAAGACGTGGGGTTGGAAGACATGCATCACACACACGCACGCTTACTACACAATTTGCCCTCTCTCGGAGGGACCGAAAGAATATTACAAATTAACTAACTAACAAGCTAATTAATTATTACACAACACTTAACTAATTAAATGAATTAATTAAGCTAAGAAAGCAGTAAAGAGGCCTCGGGAAGAGGGATGAATGCATGTATGTTCGGTTTCGCTTGGAAATCCATCGCCATACTCATGCTGCCTCTGTTTACACTGCTCTGCACTTCTGAAAACTGCACAAGTCTCCAGGATGTTTCTGAACCACCTTCTGAGCACTGTGGAAGGTCACCAGCCAAAAGGCAAGGCCACCGGCCATGGGAAACTGGTCATCGACCATGTATGAGGCTCTCGGCCAACAATGCATAGCCGGCCGGCACTGAAGATGGCCGACCGGCCATCTATTCTGCAGCAGAAGGCAAACAGAGCATGGCAATGCATTTTCAAAGCAATGTTTGCACAACCACCCTCCTTATCATGTTTAAGACTCAAAGGAGTATGGTTTTCGATGCTCGGACCATCAATCACGCATTTCAATGCATGATGGCCAAAGAAGCCAAGTGTGCAACTCAATATGGAATGAAATGCACAAAACACATAAAGGGCCCCAACCTCTATCATGATTGATCAAGAGGCAAGAGATGCACACGCAATGCAATGCAACCTAGGCAAGCAAACAAGCATGCAAATAACTCAAGTGTGCAACAAATCTAATGCAAGATGAGCATGTTAACATGCAATATGCAATAGGCATACAACCTAGACATGTGGACATGTATAGCATGCAACAACATCTAAAATGAAACAAGCATGCAACAACATGGTGAGATGGACTTACACTAACATGGGTAGCTCTCAAGCATGCCAAAATCAGTGGCCAAATGTGTTGGGATGGTGGCTTGGAATGCACAAAGATGAAGCTCATGCAATGGTCCATAAATGAGGCATACAAGCACAACTCTCAAACGCATTTAAAGAGTGATAAATGCATGTTCATGACCATGAAACATGGACTGAAATTACACTACAAATGATGTCAAATCATTGAAATAGGCCAAGTAATGCATACTAAATGACTCAATACACAAAGCTTACAAGCAAGATTGAACCAAAGCTATGCAAAACAAGTCATGGGTGACCAAGACAACCAAAATCAGACCTCAAGTATACCAAAACATGGATAAAATCTTCCTGAAGTCAAGCCAAAAGCATGCTAAAAAGACATGTCACAACATGACGCATGATAGGCTATTTCATGGGATTGCATGGCAAGTGTATGGAGCATGCAAGGGCTAACCAAACCAAACCTAAACAAAGTATGACATGATAAAATAAGCCCAAGAACATGCTGAAATGGACACAACATAGGCTAAAATGAGATGCTACTTCAAGGAGCATACAAAGCTAGTGTGTGTGATTTACACTACAAGTGTATGAGGCATGCAAGGGCCAACCAAACCAAGCAAAAAAAGATCTAAGGCATGTTAAAACTACACCAAAAATCTATTGAGATGGCTCAAAAACAAGCTAGAAACACATGCTCAAACATGAGGCATACAAGACTAGTTTGCAAAATTTACACTACAAGTGTATAAACCATGCATGGAATGACCAAGATAGGCAAAAATAGTGGCATATGACAGAAAAATAACCACAAATACCAGCTAAGACATGGCCAACATGAACTTAACAAAGGTGCTCACATATGAGGCAAATATGACAAGTATTGAAGACAACAAGGAGAGGGGATGGCCCTCTCCTTCTTAGGACCTCAAAACATCACCCCCACCACCACTGAAATCCCTCTGAATTTCAGTGGTGAGAAGGCCAATACAAGGTGGTCCCGAAACTCACAAAAAAGGCACAAAAATGAGGCCAAACAAGGCCTAAGAGGAGGTAAACAACCCCAAACACAAAAGTGATCTTAAACAAACTTCAAAAGCATGCAAAAAAAGAACTTTTATCAATTATAAGTTAAGCTCAAAACAGCATGCAAGATAGGCTAAAAGTGTGTACAAAAATGGAGAATAAAGAGGGTAGTTCTCACCCTTGAAGCACAGCTGCAAAACCAGCAGGTTCTTGGACCAAGAACCAACTCTTTAACCTCTAAAAATGACCTCCAAGAACCTTAGATGAATGGTGGAGGTGTGTGGCTATGAGGTGTGGTGTAATAGGCCAAGAACAAGACCCTTTTGAACCCAAAAATATAGAGATATAAAGAGAGATATATCTTGGAGCCTTAAACAAATTTTGGAACCTCTCTAAAGGAGAGGGAGGCCCTCTCTTATAGAGAAACAAGAGGGGTTCAAGCTTCTTGGAGAAGCTAAAGAGGTTGAAGCTTCTTGGAGAAGCTAAAAAGATTCAAGCTTCCTCAAGAAGCTAAAAAAAAGGTTCAAGCTTCTTGAGAAGCTAAAAAGGTTCAAGCTTCTTGGAGAAGCTAAAAAGGTTCAAAAGGTTCAAGCTTCCTCAAGAAGCTAAAACAAGGGTTCAAAAGGTTCAAGCTTCCTCAAGAAGCTAAAACAAGGGTGCAAATCCTCCATACACGTGTATGGAGGATACAGTATGTGCCACCTGGCACTAAATATCTGCATAAAGCAGATGAATAGGGTTCGGCCAGCATAAAAGGCCGATCAACCAACACAAAGGGCCGGCCCGACTAAAAACATTGCCGACCGGCCAACACTTTTGGCCGGTAGCAATAAAAACAGGGTCGGTGGCATCATGCCAAGGCCGGTGGGGTGTGGGGATAGCCAACAAGCCATTTCCCGCCCTCAAGTGCAAAGATCACAAGTCCTTGGTCCAACCAAGCACAAAACAAATAAGTTGAGAGATCTTGAGGCAAGGCGCGCGACCGAGACCTCCGAGAACTCAAGACGAACATGAACATGGATGATCATCGAGTGTTCAAACGATGACGTCCAAGTCTTGAGGACGGTAAAAAATGGGGTGTCTATAACTATCATCCCCGGGAAAGGCAATGTAGTAGCAGAGCCTACAGAATGCCTTGGGCACTAAGTTGACTTTTAGTACCGCCTATCATCCTCCGACCGACAGGCAGTCAGAGCGTACCATTTAGGTCCTAGAGGATATGCTTCGATGTTGTGTCCTTGACTTTAAGGGGTTGTGGGAGAGAATATTTACCTTTGGTGGAGTTTGCCTACAACAATAGCTTCCAGTCGAGTATTGGTATGGCACCATTTGAGGCCTGGTATGGCCGACCGTGCAAATCTCTTGTATGTTGGGCCGAGGTGGGTGATGCACCTATGATAGGTCCTGAGTTAGTCTGGGAAACAACGGAGAACGTTGCGCTTATTCGTAAACAGTTAGCTACGACTCAGAGTCATCAGAAGAGCTATGCCGACTGTAGGAGGAGATCGTTATCCTTTGAGGTAGGAGATCACGTCTTTTTCAAGATATCACCTAAGCGGGGTTTGATGTGGTTTTGAAAAAGTGGGAAGTTGTTTCCTAGATTTATCAAACGTTTTAAGATCCTAGAGCAGATTGGGGAGGTAGCTTATCGTTTGACCTTGCCGTCACAGCTTTCCTAGGTTCATGACGTGTACAAACCAGATCCATCACATGTGTTGGATTGGACTGAGTTAGAGGTAGATAAGGATGCTTCATATAAGGAGAGACCGGTTAGAGTTTTGGATACTCCAGACCAAGTCTTGCATCGTAAGACAATTCCTTTAGTAAAGGTGTTATGGAGACATCACGGGGTTGAGAAAGCCACATGGGAGCGTGAATTTGAAGTCCATGAGATGTATCCGGTCCTATTTGTTAATATTTGAACATGTATTGAACATTTGTTCTTTAACATAATATAAACATTGTGTATGTTTGGAAGTGTGAATTGTATATTCATTTTCGCAAATTTGGTTATCCTTGTCATGGGAGTGATTGATCACTAGATGGGTCATGGTGGTGATTTGAATTACTACTATGTTTGTAACGAGTTTAAACTTGGTTTTAAAATTGACTAAAAATCTCAGGGACGAAATTCCTTAAGAAGGGAGGTTATAGCGATTCTGGTTGGACCCAACCCATTAATACTTTTGAATCCGAGAAACCATATTGGTAATGGTCATTATTTTCTCTTCATGCTTGGTTTTGGCTTCAAAGGTTGACACCATCCTTGTTGGTGTCGACACTGCCTCTTTTTCTTTATCTTGTTCAGGTCCAAGGGTTGACACCTGCCTCGGTAGTGTCGACACCATCTTGCTACTGGGTACCTAGATCACTACTAAAATTTAGGGTCGACACCAACCTTTGGTGGTGTCGACACTTGCCTCTTCTTGTTAACCTTTGGGGTCGACACCAGTCTGGGAGGTGTCAACCCTTGTCCATTGCATGATCTGGTTTTACCTACTGAAATTTAGTGTCAACACCTCTGGTCCGAGGGTCGACACCTTAGTTGCTGCCAAACACAAGTGTCTCAGCTTTTCTTCCTGAGGATCAACACCATTGTTGCAAGAGTCGACCCCTGTGACTATTTTTCCAGATTTTGTTCAGCTTGGGCCTTACTTTTTGGGGACTTTTGACTTATTCTTTCATTTGACCTTGGAGCTACTATTTGTTAATACCTAGTCACTATAAATAGACCCAAAGATACTTCTCTCTCATTAGTTGCTTTCCTTTTTCCCCTCTCACCTGTAACTTTCTCCCTCTCTCTCTCAAAATTCACTTTCTCTCACTTAAATCCTTAGATCTACTCACCTAGAGGTGTCTTCTCACCTTGATTCTTTGAGATAAAGTGTAGATCGCATCAAGTGCTTCCGTTTGATCCGAGTGGTTCATTATTTCGTTAACGTTGAGTTTTTCCAAGTTATTCTCTTTCACCTTTCTAAGCTTGAGGTAGGGATTCTTGGCACCTCCCTATGAGTTTTAACTTAGCTATTTGTTTTATAAAACTACCTTGTGAAAGAAATAGAGCTTTGAACAATCTTGGATTTTGGTTCAAAATTAAAAGCAGGGCTTTTCAAATGGTTTCATAGAAATGATTGTGGGATTGGAAATAAAGTGTTGAGGTAACATAATAGTTGGTTTTGATATTTGGAATTGGTTTTGGAAGAAAAATGGGGGAGGGGGGGAGGAGGTTTGCTCTAAATGTTGATTTTGTATAAATAATGGTAATGATGTTGGAAATATATAATTTAATTATTATTGATGAAGAGGGTGGAGTTGGGTATGTATTACCACTTACATCTTGGAATTTGGAAGGTTTATCTTATGGAAATTATTTTGTTTTATCTGTTTAGAGATATCTGTTTTAAGCTATCGATGAAGGATAGTTATGATTGTTGTATAAATTGTATGAGAACTAGGAGAATAAAAAACTATTTCTCATTCATCCGCATCGAGCATTGTCATATGTTTTTACATTTGAAAAATGTATATTGTTTTGAGAAATGGTGAATACTTGGTGAATCTGGGTAGGAGGTGTGGTTACTATGATAAGTTGGCCTGTGTGTCCTCGGTGAAAGACCCGCACGGATAAATGTTGAGCCTTTTGGTTAATACCGGTAAAAATGACAAAAGAATAGTGCTTGTATAGCCTGTTAACAGACACGTACCTAGAGATTCACAGAGTTGTATTCATAGGTGTTGAGCCTTTCGGTTAATACCGGAAAAAATGGCAAAAGAATAGTGCTTGTATAGCCTGCTAACAGACACGTACCTAGAGATTCACAGAGTTGTATTCACAATCCGGTTTTCTATAAAAAGAAAAATGTTTCATGAATGGTAACTTAAACCTAGCATGGCATGATTTGAAAGAGATATAAAATGTTTTGTTATGTGCATTTTACCCTTATAGTTTTGTTAAGATTCATATATTGTGTTAGATTATTTCTACTGGATTTTGGTTCACCCTATGTAGGAAAAACATTTCAGCTGCTAATGGTATGTCTCTGCCAAAGCAATAGCTTGAAAGGACTTGAAGCAAGAGTTTCATTTTGTTTAAATGGTGTATTTGTTTTATACAAGCCAAGGGCTTTACATGTATTGGGATTTAAATCCATTTTGATATAACCAAGGACTAACTTGGAAAGTTATAAGTCTCTAGGGCATTCTCTTAATTGTTTATCTTTCATTTTGTATCCTTACCATGTAACACATGCTATAGATTCAAAGTTAGACTTATGAATGTATATCTGCATGTGTTGCTCTTTTGTACATGAAATTATAATTAATGGAAGTTAATTATTTCATCTTGTGTCGTCTTTAAAATTAATATTGTGGATGAGTTGTTGTATTTATTTCGGGGAGTCACACTATAAATGGGCAAGTTCCTAAATGCTAATAGAGGGTATTGTAATTTGGCATGACAACGTAAAATTGATATTTATATTAATTTGAAATAGAAAATAAGAGAATAACATGTATGTTTGAAAAAAATAATAAACAAATAACTATTTTCATTAGTTTCTTTAGAAGAGATGGACAGAGTGCTGAGATTGGCACAAATTTGAAAAATTAGTGTTTTATTAGAAAAAATAATAATTTTGAAAACTTAGGATTTAATTTGTCAATAGAATCAAACTTTGGGTTTTTTATTCCCCCAAATATGAAAGTCTTCGTGTAGTTAAATTTTAATATTCAAGTATATATAAATGCTTCAACTAACTTTCAACACGATGTTATAATCAAAACATTTTCAATTTTTTATATCTAATTTTTATGATTTTAAATACAGAAATCAAATAAACAAGACCCAAAAAAAAAAAACTACTTGCTCCAAAAATCATAAAATTAATTATGAATAGTTTTTATTAATTTTATAATTATGAATATTCCTAGAGTTCAAAAAAAAAAAAAAAAAATTATGAATATTTCTAAATATATGTCTAACATGTTTACGAAACAATTTCAAAAGCTTACTACTATTGCTTAGATTAAAAAAAATTCTGCCTAATGTGAAATCTCACTCTAATTTTTTTGTAAAACAAAATTCGGAAAAACTATTTTGCAATAGTAAAATAGGAGAGATAGACACAGGAGCTTCAATTTATAGAACAAAAATGTCTCCTTGCACCCATTGTTTAATTACATCCCACTCCAAAATTTTAAATTTTAAATTTTAAATTTATCTTGTTATACACCCACCATAATACTCAAAACAGCAATGTTAGGTATCATAAAAAATCTTTCATGAAAATAATCATGAAAGCTTTGTGATCCTTAGATTGCACTTAGAATAAAGCACCATATACTAATTAAGATAATCCAAAAATCATAAATTTTTCATGATCATTTTCATGACCCCTAATTTTTTCCTACTCAAAATATCATTGTCCCTAACATTCTTTCTTCTTTTCACATTCCTCCCACAATTCAAATCCTAACTCCAAACCCGTCCCACCACCAACCCCTAACCACCGCAACCACCTCCGACCTTCACTCTCCAACCTCCTTCACACCTATGACCACCCTCACAGTCCTTTCCACCGTAATTACCAACCCCTCAAACCTCCCCCACCCTCACAAATTGCCATCCACACAGCCTTTCAGCTTTGCTACTAGCTCCCTCGTAGAGAAAGAGAGAGAAATCAACTGAGAGAGTTAAAGAAAGGGTGTGTTTGATGGATAATGGGGGGACTATCCACTGTTTAGACTCCATGTCCGGCCTCCCTCCTTATTCGTCGTTTGATTTTTTTTTAGTCCGGCGGATTCCATGTCCGGCCGGACTCCATGTCCCCCATATGGGGGACTATCCTGTCCTGGGGGGGAGTGTGGGATTGTTTTGGGGGGATTAATCACTATTGGGATTAGATGTGAAAATGACAATTTTGACCCTCTACTATTTAATTATGTATTATATTTAATAAAATTCAATAAAATTTAAATGTCTCAATTTAAAAATAAAATAATTTTATTTAACTTTTTATTAATGTTTTATTTATTTAATTTTTTTAAATAATTTTTTATAGATATTTTATTGATGTTTTATTTTAAAATTTTGTTTATAACTTATTTAATTTCATTATTTAAATTGTAATAGGTGTTTTATTTAAAATTTATTTAAAATTTTAATTAAAAAAATAATATAAATTTTTTATACAGGTTATACAGTATTTTATTAAATCAAATTTAGTGGTTATTTATTTATTTAATTGTGTAAAAAAATAAATTTATGTAAAAAAAATAAATTTAATTTATATTATTAAATTAATGATATTTTTTGTATGTAAAAAAAAACACAGTAATGTTTTGTATGTAAAAAAAATAATGATTTGTTATACAGTAATGATTTAAAACAAATTTTATTGATATTTTATTTATTTATTTATTTTAAAAAAACAAACTTATTTAATTAAAAATAATTAAAATATTAAAGATATGTTTAATATTGCTATTCCTTAGTAAACAATTGAAAAAGGGCAAAATAATCTTTTGTTCATTTATTCTATCCAGTCCGTCCAACCAAACGTTGGATTCACTAAAAATAGTCCTTTCCAGACATCTAATCCCATGAAAAAAGAAACACAGGATACATATCCAATCCGACCAAATAGTCCGGGGGATTCACAGTCTCAGGACTCAAGTCTGATGGATTCTAATCCCCCCTTATTCAGTCCGTCTAATCAAACACACCCAAAGAGGGTTCAGAATATCAGTGTTGAACCAATGGCATTTGTGCGGCTTCCCTGTGCTGAACCAATGGCGTTTTTCCAACTTATTCCCAACACTGATTCAATGGCCAATATTTAAACTACATAGACACTTGAAGTTGAACCAATGGCCTTAGTTTGATTTCTTCTTATCGAATCAATGGTGATCATTCAGAAACAGGCCATCAAACAAAAAGGAAAGGTTGTAGAGAGGTTAGGAGAATAGAAAGGGGAGAGAAAGGGTAAGGGGCATCAAGTAGAGCAATAAATGGGGGTGGATGGCGTCGAATATGAAAAAAATTAGTTCAATTTAATAAGGGTGGATTACACTAATGGTCCCTATAGTTTTGGACTTATGTTACTTTAATTTTTAACTTTTCAATTGTGACACATTTGACCTAGAATTTTGAATCTTGTTTCAAATAAGGACAATTAAAGATACCATTGTTTAATTTCAAGGGTAAAATCATCAATTTGATAAAATAAAAACTAATTTGACAAAAATAAATGTCAAAAAAAATATTTTTATTTTTTAAAAATTATTTCTACCCACTAAAGATAAAATTATGTAAAATTGATAAATCTTTTAGACATTTATTTATTTATTTATTTTACCAAATTAATTTTTATTATTTGTTTGGATGATGATCATGTAATGGGTGGTTTTTATTTTCATAAAATTAGTTTCTATTTTTCCAAAAGTCAAATATGACGACAACTTTATATCATTATTAAACTAATCCATTAAATCAAAAAATTCAAAACTAAAAACATTTCATGTATTAAATATCGATTGCACATTAAAATCATAACAATCATCCATTACATGATCATCATCCAAACTCATAATAAAAATTAATTTGGTAAAAAAAAAATGTCTAAAATATTTATTAATTTTACATAATTTTATCTTTAGTGGGTAGAAAAAAAATTTAAAAATTCAAAAATATATTTTTTTATTTTTTATTTTTGTCAAATTAGTTTATATTTTATCAAATTGATGATTTTGCCATTGAAATTAAGGAAAAATATTTTCAATTGTCCTTATTTGAAACAAGATTCAAAATTCAGAGTCAAATGTGTCACAATTGAAAAGTCAGGAACCAAAGTGACACGAATCCCAAATTATAGAGATTGTTAGTGTAATTCGCCCATTTAATAATCGTAGAGTTTTCATTTTATCATATTTGTTTCCAAAAAAATGAATGGTCTTTTTTTAAAAAAAAAAAAATAAAATTGTAATCTATTTTCTCGGAGACAAACTTTTGGTCTGAAATTGATGGAAGTATGTTTTAAGTGTAAATTAGAAAATTTTCAACCATTAACGGCTAAAATGAAAAAAAAAAAATATTTTGAGGACCAAAGTGAAAAATTATAAAACCTAAGCGGGCAAATTATAATTTACCTCATTAGAAATTGTTAGTGCGTTTTATTTACTATTGATTAGAAAAATATGTTGGAGATATATTTTGCGAAAGAGTAATATTATACATAATTTACATTATTTTCTCACTCTTAAACACAATAATATCATTTTTTCTTATATCTAGGGTTGAGAGAATGAAATAAGGTATAGAATTATTGTAGCATTTTCTTTTGCCAAATTCCTACAATTTTTTTTTCCTTTCCTTTGTATTGCATTTGCATGGAACATTGCAAATGAAGAAATGAAAAAAAGAAGTTGCAATCTTCAATTCCCATAATCGAAGTTCCGCTCTCCATTGCGGTGAGACTCCCTCCCCAAAAATCTGTTCCTTTCCCTATTTCAGTCGCGAACCCCATCCCCATCCCCATCCCCATCCCCATCTCTCTCATCAGATAATTGTCTATGTCCATCATCAACCACTAACTCCTTTTTTTTTTTTTTTTTTTTTTTTTTTTTTTTTTTTTTTTCCTGTCCTTTTGCTTTTGTGAATAAAATTTCTTGAACTATATGTTCAGTATCAAAATTACTTTTTTTTTTTTTTTTTTTTTTGCCCTCTCCTGTGTGAATAAAAAAAATTTGTTATCTCTGCCTGTGTTTGGCAATGAGCAAAAAGGTGGATTTTGTTTTTTTGTTTTTTCTCTCTCTATGAATGAATTTTCCCACGTGTGGGTTTTATTCCGTATATTTGTTGGATATATATATATTATTCATTATTATTGTAATTTATTGGGTTTCATCCTAATATCATATATGAATCAAATAAAAAAATTATGATAATGTCAATTTCATAAATAAAATTATTTTCAATAATAACTCTCCCCCACTCCCACCCAAAAAACAAACCCAAACCCAAAACCAAACCCAAGCCTGCAAAATATAACCTCCACCTTCGACCCTATTTGATCAACAACCTAATAAGAAATTTAACAATAATATTAAAATTTAATAATTAAAATGCTATTTATAATTAAAAAATATATTATATATTGTACATATATTAAAATTATATTATATATATAACATAATAAAAACTCAATAGATATTATATATTCTATAAAAATTCAACAATATATTATACATATATTACATAAATATGTAATATTATTATTTATTTATTACTATATTTGCAAGTCAAATATGGTTCTAGTACAAAAATATTTTCTCCGCCCTCAACTAGAACTCAATCAGGTTTTTCAAAATTTTTCTCAAATCCAACCACACCCTATTCAACCAACCCCAAATTCATCCCATTAGAGTCAGGGGGGAGTTGGAGACCCGGCGGATCGAGGCATTTTGCCATCCGTAGCTATGGTACACATGTTTGTGCTATATGTAAGTTATGATATTTGTGAGGTTCATTACCAGAAATGTCATAACTCAATCTTATGAGAGTACCAACTAAAAAAAAAAAAAAAAACAAGAGTTATAACTAAATATCACATAAAATTAATCAAAAAATTCTTGAATCATAACCAAAATAGCGTTATAACTAAAATCACAATGAGCTCCTTTGGAAAGTTGGTTATTTTAGTTGATTTTTTTTTTTTTTAAAACTATTTCAAGCAGCCTAAAAAAATTATGTTTCAGAAGATAGTTGGCTTTTTTTTTTTCTTTTTTTTTTTTTTTTTTTTATAGTTGATTTGATGGTTGTGAGAGAAAAAGTGAAATAATTCTGTTTTGGATGTGACATTTTGTCTTATTAACTATTTTAGCCTATTTTGTCTTTATTGACTATTTTAATCTAAAATCTTTCTCCCAATAGGGCCAATGTGTATAACCAAGTTATAATCAAGTCAAAATTAAGATCTCAATAAGTCATAACCAAATATCATAATTAGAGTGCATATGTTAAAGATCATAATAAATATCATAATTAGAGTACCCCAATAAAATTTCCCGATCAATGAATGTACAAGTAACTGATGTTTGTTAATCAATATACTGGGGGAAGATAGTTGGCTTTTTGACTATTTTAATCAAGTAATTAGTTTTTTTTTACTATTTTAACCTAACTAAAAAAGTTATGTTTGAAAAGATAGTTGATTTTATTTATATATATATAGTTAATTTGATGGTTGTGAGAGAATAAATAAAATAATTATATTTTGGGTGTGACATTTTGTTTTATTGAATATTTTAGCCTATTTTGTCTTTATTGACTATTTTAATCCAAAACTTTCCTCCCAAACCGGGCCAATGTATATAAACAAGTCATAATCAAGTCAAAATTAAAATCTCAATAAGTCATAACTAAATATCATAAAGATCATAATTAGAGTGCATATGTTACAAGCCCCAATAAAATTTACCTATCAATGAATGTACAAGTAATTGATGTTTGTTAATAAATATATTGTTTTCCAATAGATCCTATGATAATTAATGACATTATTCACCAAACAATATTTAAAAAGTCACTAATTGTTAATTTTTAGCGATAGTTTAAAAATTATCACAAAAAAGGTCAGTAATTGTAAGTTTTAGCAACAGTTTAAAAACATCGTCACAAAAAAGTTACTAATTTTCAACTTTCAGCTACAATTTAAAAAATTTGTCACGGAAAAACATTACTAATCGTAAGTTTTAGCAACAATTTATAAAAATCGTGACAAAAAAAAGTTACTAATCGTCAATTTTTAGCGACAATTTTATTCGAACTTATTTTCCATAAAACTTGATATAAATTTAATCAAACTATTATCTATTCGTAATTTATCCCAATATATTTAGAAGACTTGTGAGCAAAATCAGCAGAAAATTCCAATCATTGAATAGTGGGTAGAATAAGTACCACGGCACGTATATGCTATGTGATAATGAAGATTGGCATGTATTTAACTAGAACAAGTGGGGATGGAATAATTACCAAGCAAACAAGTATTATATTGGAATAGTTGGTCTTCGGATGTCATGTCATGTGCATTCAACTATATTAGGGTGTACATAGTAATAGGTAATGGAGGAGGAGGTCAAATAAATCAAACTAGAAAATGTCCCTGAAACATGGGCAACGTGCCTTCTTGACTTTGCTTCTCCTCCTATACTTGACAAAAAGAAAAACGGCTTGATTGTGTTTGTGTGTATCAAAGACAGTGAACCAAGAAATAGGCTCAATTAGAATTTTAGGCAAGAATTTGTTGACACTAGCACATGTAACTTCTTTTGTTCACATATCAGACAAACTATTAATAAAACGAATATTCACTAAATTATACTTTCACAGTTTACATAAAATTCTATTTAATTTTTCAATTGTAACATTTACCATCTTACAGTTAAGTTAAAATATGATTATTCTGTTAGTTTGATATTATATTGCCTAGCAAAAATTGTCATGCCACGCTCTCATGAGGCACTTTTTGAAATTAAATAATAATAATAATAAAAATTTATTTCCTTTAATTTTTTTATTTTTCATTGTATTTTCTCTTTACTATATTTTATAAACCAGTTACTGCCAACCACAACAAACTTGCTATTTTCCTACCGTTTTTGTGAAATGATGGTCACTACTCATCCCTTTCTTGTCACTCCCACCCATGCTTTGCTACCAATAGCCACTACTCGCCCCCCTTGTGGTATGCCAGAAAACGGTAACGAATAGAACGAAAGGTGTGGCTGACAATCATTTGCCCTAATGGTTGTGAAGTGGTTGTTGGGTTTAACTAAGTGGGCTTGAGTAATCATTTGGCCTAATGGTTGTGAAGTACTTTATGGTGTGATGTTTAATCTAATCCAGATACCTTCTGTTACGGATAAATTAATTAGATCTTGAGTAATCATTTGGCCTAATGGTTGTGAAGTACTTCATGGTGTGATGTTTCGGGTTCAACTCTAATGGAGAAGAGTTTGATACCCGGTTGGTTTATTTTTACCCCATTATGGGGGTTATATATAATTAGTAGTGATTGTTGGGTTTAGCTAAGTGGGCTTGGTGGATTGGTTGTGAGACTTTGTTGATTTTCTAACAATTGTGGACTTGTGATATGTTATATAAATATTTTTAATAATATAATTACTCTTTTATCTATTGACCAAAAATAATAATAGCAATAATAATAATAATAGTCATTTTGATTACAAAATTAACATGTATGGTTGGTTCACATGTCGATTTTGCATACCCTTTTCATAATAGAATGTCAACGAAAAGGTTGAGATTAAAATAAATGATAAGATTAGTTGAGAAAACTGTATTAATTTTTAATTGGGGGATAAAGTAATAATGGCCAATAATTAAGAAAAGTAAAGTATAATTTCTCCCTCTTAATAAAATAAAGTTAGACTATTAAACAAACAAAATAGTAGCTGCATAATGGACTGCAAGATTTACTGCTTAATTTGACCATTCAAGATAAGAAAGCAATCATTGAAATTATATAATCTGGCTCTGCTCTGGGTTGCTGATCTGGCTTTGTTATGGAATGTTATTGATCTTTATCAATAAAATTTGTTCTGGGCTGCTGCTGGTATGGAGTTTGGTGCTTACATTTGTTATGGGATGGTTGCATCTGTTATGGGATGGTTTTGTTATGATATGGAGTCTGCTGCTGATCATTGCTGGTATGGTGTTCGAGGCTGCTGGTATGGTGTTCGAGGCTGCTGGTATGGTGTTTGGGGAGTACAACTGTATTATGCTTTCTTTTGGGTTGGTGTCTTACCAACTGTGAGAGTTGTTAGCCTTTGCTCTATGCCTTTTTATTGATAATTGTCAATGTTTTTGCTTGATATTTATCAATAAAATTCCTCTTTGGCTGTTTCAAAAAAATTAATTATAAAATGATTAATCTAATCCAGATACCTTCTGTCACGGATACCATAACCAGCGAACCATACATTTCAATGAAGTACAATAGATACATTCTTGATGAATGTCAAACTCACCCTTTGGTTCCTCTAATTATCAATAAATATGCTCACATGGGGTTTAATTGTTTTGGCCCTTATATGATAATTGTGATCATTCAACCACTACACAAAATTAAGATTTTAAAAATAAAAAATAAAATAATTTTTCAAGGACAAAATATTTTAATTACTAAAAGTGTCATTGTTATATTTTTAGCTATGAAATTTGAAATTTAATGATAAATTATTATCTTTTGGCTATCACAATTTTTGTCTCAAAGTAAACTTTTTTGTCACCTAATTGTTTTGTTCTAAAAGTGCAGTTATTAGCAATATTTTTAAAATTTGGTCGCTAAAGTCCCTCTTTTGACTTTTCAGAATAACATTTTAGCGACAACTCTTGCGATAACATGAATTAGCCCTTAAATTTTTTTGTAACAAAATTTTCAGTTTTTAAGACAAAGTAGTTTTGATCCCTGAAACTCTATATGTTGTAGTGAATTGTTCTTTTGTTGATCTAATTTGAGAAACAAAATAATCCACAAAGTTTAATATTTTGATTAACAAAAAATATATAAATATTGTCATAATATTTGGTAGGAAAATGCTAATCACCGCCGTTGGACGGTAGTTAGTGAAGACATATGTAAAAAAGAAAAAAGAAGAAAAAATTATTTAAATATATGAAAAATATATAATACTAAAAAAATACATTGAAATTCTTATGTTTTTGACATGTTTTGTCCTTAAGAAATGTCGAGTGGGCGCCCATTAAGAGGACTCTATTGAATACCAGAAGGTCATGTTTTTTCCGTTTAAGAATTAGGCTTTCAACTCCCTAAACACAAACCTCAAACTTTCCTACTCACCTAAAAGTACAATCACTGAAGGTATGCTCAAGTTATAACAACCACCACCTAAGATAAGGCTGAATGGGGAAATAAGCATTGGCAGTGCTACAAAAGTAAAGAATTGTTTTCTAAGGTTATGTTGGGTTAAAGAATATGATAAGAGAAATAGAAATAGATAGAGAAATACAAAAAAAAAAAATAAAAAATGATAGGATTCGAATTCCAAACTATGTTTGGTTGAGTTAAGAAATATAGAAAGAAAAGAGATTAAAAGTGAATCTAAAAAATAAAAAGTGGAATTGTATTTCTTTCTCATTTTCTTTATCTTGTATTTTCTATTATAATTAAATAAAAAGTAGAATTGTATTTCCTTTTCTCTTTTCATTTCTCTCATCAAAATCTCCAATGAAACACAATCTAAATCTCACATAAAACTATTGTCATACAATGTGTTTTGGATTAATTTTGAACCAAGACCATTGCATTTAGTGCTAATGGTGGAAAATTGAAGCAAGCTAACATGGAGCCTTACCCTGTTTTTTTTTTTATTATTTTATTTTTTAATGTATAATCTATTTCTATTGGTTGTGGGTGCACATGGGTTAGTATGATTGATAGCATGATAGAAATGAGAAAATTATGCCACATGGAAGCATGAGAAGCCCCATATCAAGCCCTCAAGTCATGGAAACCACAATGATATCCAAAATGATGGATTAGATAAGAGGACAATTCATGTATTCAACCAAAACATATATAATTTCTAATGATTCCAAAGTTTCATTAATGAATATGTATATATAGAACAGGACAATACATTCAGCATCATATCATATGATATGAGCCCAATTTATTTATTTGCATGTCTTCAAGTGGAAGCACATATCTCTCCTCTCCTTGCTGAAACATTGTTTCACACAAAATGGTGCAACATATATCTATGACTTTATCTAGAATTTCTTCAAATAATTATATATATATATGCAGTTAATAAACCACAATATGTGCCCATCATAAAATTCAATCTCTTATTTCTTATTTTCTGATATTGTTACTGTCAATAATTAGTATATACATTTTCTTAGATAAAGTACCTATAAATCCCACATTTAGATCTTATGCACTATTTAGTCCTGCCTTTTTTTCTTGTAAACTAATAAGTCCCATTTCAATATTAATGACAATTTTGGACATTGTTGCACTGCTTGTTCCTCCCAGATGTGAATGGTAAAAGGGGGGTTTCATTGATGTGAAAATTACAAATCTATCCAAAAGCTTACTAAAAAGTTTTTCGGTTTCCCTCCCACCTGATCAAAACGGAAGAGATGATGATGGCAAGTTCTGTGTTTCCAATGTTAGAGCAGTGAAAATCCTACATTTCTGCAGAAAACGTTTTAGGTAATGTTAACTCGTCATTACGACCTGCACAAATTAACATTCGTTTCTCCTTCCAAACCTTAGAAATAAGAAAACCCTTTTTCTGCGAGTGAAATTGCGTCGTCGATACACAACGGAAGTGAATAATTTTGTGGTCGCAGTTGACTTTAACGATGTCACTCTAGCGAGATTCGAGGTTTCATTCACTCATCGTCGGCTTCCGTGGGTGTGTTAGTGAACAATGGCATTAGTTATGTGGCCCCAAATATTGATTTCCTTGTTGTTGTAGATGATTCGGTTTATGTGTTCAATGTTAGAGTGTGTGTTTGTTCTTGATGATATGTAGTAGTGTTAGTTACTAAATAGTGATTTAGTAGATGTTAATGGTTTAGTGGGTTTCAAACCGCATTGAGGGTATGATCATGTAATGGCTAATCTCTTTTGTGGTTGGTGTTCTAGTAGTGTAAATTTTTGTCCGACATTGGATTGTTGTGGTGTATTTTGGCATCAGTTTAGTTGTAATCCCATTGGTATATTGGTTGTGATGTTATTTCCCCTGTTTGTCAGTGGTATATATGGTGGAGGTGATGTCGAATGACAATGATATCAATGTTAGTTAAGCGTAATGTTGAGGATTTACATGTTAATGAAATGTAATGTTAGTCGCATTTGTTCATTGGGTTTTGTTGTTCTTTTGTTGAATGGTTGGGTCCCATTTTGGTTGAGTTTGTTTACGGATGTGTTGGTTTGTGGTTTAAATTGAATCTGTGTTAGGATGTTTGAAGTGCAATGTTCGTTGCACTTATTTAGTGGTTTTTGTACTTATGTTGTTAAATGGTTGGATCCCTTTTTGGTTGGGTTCGTTTACGGATGTGCGGCTTTGTAAAATAAATTACATCCTTGTTAGGTAATGTGTGATGGCAACCATATCCATGTTGGTAAAATGTTCGACGTAGTGGTACGTTGATTGACCGATGGACATTTAGATATATGCTGGAATAAAATGACACACCATGACATAACGTTGTCATTATTAACATCGCATTGACCCAAAATTAAACAACGCAACTCGAAACCACATTCATGTTGGTAAAATGTTCGACGTAGTGGTACGTCGATTGGGCGAATGACATCTAGATATATGCTAGAATTAGTGTTTTCATTATGTAATAGTGCGCGATTGGTTGCAAGGAGTGGGTAGCATGATAGCCCGCAATGGTCTTTTTAAGTTTTTTGTTTGTAAAATTTTGTTTGCATGATGGTGGTTTTTTTGTGAAGTGTTGTTGTGGCGCGGTTTGATTAAAGAACGGGCGATGATTGAAACCCGGGACAATATGATCAAGTCCGAATGACTTTGCAAGGCACAATATGTTTTGCAAATCTTTGTCACAACCAACCTTAAACTTGTTGTATCCGGGAATGACATAACGCTACCATTACTAATACCGCATGGACCGAAAATTAAACAACACAACTTGTAACGACAGTCAAAAAACACCCCCAGAATAGCATCGTAACATTAACACATTAAACTCCATACTTCCCGACACACCCACCAACAATGAAATCATAGCCCAACACATTGAACCAACCACAAACAAAATATAAAACTGACTTGTACATTGCTACACAATCCGTCAGTAACACAAGCACCGAAGTAACATCTCGAAAAAAAAAAAAAAAAAAAAAAAAAAAAAAAATCACCTACACCTCCTTTAGCAAACCCCACGATCCAACATCAATACACCCATATCAACTAGGTAACATCAACAACCTCCCAAATCACTCCACGCAATCCCTCATTCATGTTGGTAATGTTATAGGTTCGAATCGTATTGTTATTGTATTTGAATGGTAATGCAGGTTTGGAGTACATTGGGGTTTTGCTGGTGTGGTCATTGTTCTGTTTGTGGGTTTTGTATGTGTAGATATCATTTGGCAAGTTGGTATAACTTTGTGTTGCCGAACAATGATTGTGTTATGTAACTTCGTGGTTTTTGCTGGCCGCATTTTGTCGTTGTGTTGTTTGTATTAAGATGTGTAATGCACACGCTAAATCGCCCTTGTTTTTTGGCATTGCTATAGATGTCGGGGACATGGTAGTGTTGGTGATTTGGGTCATTTGGATGTTAACTAATGTCGATGTTGTAATATGGTAGAAAATGTGTGATTGTTTATAGTGAGCTTGTGGTGGTAGCACAAGTCAAATTGTTATGTACATGTTAAATCTCTATGTTTGTTTAGTATTTGAATTGTATTATATAACACCACAAACATGATAATATCATCCACCCACAAATCACTCCCCTAAATCCCCACAAAAAAATAGAAACATAAAAGCTACCTTATTTACACACACCTAACATAAAGAAAAAAAATCCAAATAAAATCACACACAAGGAAAAACAAGTAAACTCCCAAAACCCCCAAATCAAGGAAATATTACTTACCCAAAATAAAAAAGACTAATTGGTTTGAAAGAAAACTTCTAAGGCTAAATAGAACAACTATTCTTCAAATGGGATTTGTGAGTAATTTTTCCCATTTTCTAGAGTATTATCATATAAAATCTAGCTACATGTGATTATTGATTTTATTGATTTAAGAATATTGTATGAGTCTGTGGTATTAGTATTGTAACTCTATTAAACAATTATTTAAACGGTAAATGACACAGAGTTTTTTTGAAATTTCAAAAAAAATACAATAAGCTCACAAATTTGGCATAATTACATTGGGTTTCTTTAAGATTTTAATTCATATAATAGCTGATCCCATTTTCATCAGAAATTAATTAATTGTATGAATAAAAAAAATTAAAAATAAAAAGGATAAATTTCACTTTACCCTCTGTGGTCTGGGCTGTGTGCATTTATACCCTCAATGTTTAGAAATGACCACATAACCTCTACATGATTTGTAAAATGAAGTGTACCGTTAGACCCGTTAATGATTTAATAAAAAGATTAAAATATCCTTGTATGTAAGTAACTTAAATGTGAGAACTACAGACATTTTCGTCATTTGATTATAAAGTAAAATGAACTTTAACCCCATGTGTGATTTACCTCTTCAAAATTTGAAAATGAGCATATAAACTCCTTATGCCTGTCACGTGTTTCACATTTGTTGTTAAGTTGAATGTAATGTTTTACAATGCATTTCAGTTTAAAAATTCACATGGGGGTTATGTGGTCATTTTTAAACGTTAAGGGGGGTAAACAACACATAGTTCAAACCATAAAGGAGATAAAGTGAGGTTTGGCAATGAAAAATAACGTGTCATTTATTTTACATTAAAATATATATTTTACCTTATGTATCTTCATATTTTGATACTATCTGAATTAATAATTATTTAAAGGGTAAATGACACTGACCTTTTTTGAAATTTGGATAAAATACAATATAAGCCCACAAATTTGGCATAATTACGCTGAGTTTTCTTAAGATTTTAATTTATATAATACCTAATCCCATTTTTATCAAAAATTCATTAGTCATATGAATGAAAAAACAATGTGTCATTTATTTTACATTAAATTGTATATTTTATCGTCTGTATGTTTATGTTTTCATACTATCTGCATTAATTTTAATTTATTTAATCTTACCAAATGGGAGATCAATATAATTATGTCAAAATTGTAAAATTTATTATATTTTTTTCTGAATCTCAAAAGAGATCAATGTAGTTTATAATTATTTAAATAATAAGTAGATGAGAGGAAAATTAAGTTTCAGAAAAAGTGGGGATTTGGATTGGAGGCTTTTTATTCTTGCCCTATAAGCAATTAAAATTGCCTCTTACCAAAAAAAAAATAAATAAATAAAAAATTAAAAATTAAAAATTGCCACACTAACATATTGTTTGATTCTAAAAAGCATACACACCAGAGAAAAAGGAGGGAGGTGACGCGGATGTTTTATTTTTTTCTTCTCCTTTGTCAATTTTTTAATTTTATTTTAATTAATAAACAACCATTGAAATTCTGATCTCCAAAACAACCACATACATGCATGTTTCCTTCTATTTCAAATCTTTCATCAATTTGTTTGCATTCCTAAAACGCCCTTGCCACATAAGATCCATATTTTCGAAAGTGTAAATTACACAAACCCTTGAGCTTCAGTCAAAATATATTAAGCCTTAAAATGTAAATAGTTTATTTATTTATTATTACTATTATTTAAAGTTACTATTAAAGCAGTTGGAATTTTGAATTTCTTATTCACTAGTTAAAAGCATGGCAATCTTTAAAGATTAGCTTCCACATCGCGGGGAATGAGGTTGGTGATGTGCCTTATAGGTGTAGCATCGTGTTGTGAGCCCGTGAAGCACGTCTTGAGTTTATTTTAATGATCCAAAATATTCATAGTGTAGGATTTGTTAAGTAGATCATCCATGAAAAAATTCTAGTTAATTAGACATCTGTAACTTACAACAAGACTTCGTTTATGTTTAAAAAAATAAACGATTAGTATGATTTTAATAATTTTTTAGGGTTATTATTCATTTTTGATCATGTGATTATATTTGTTCGATTAATTTTATTTTTTATAAGGATATTATACTCAACCAATCTTATAATATGAACTGTTCGGATTATCAAAATAAGATCGAAATAAACCATACGGGGCGTGACAACATGGGTACTATCACAGCACCCACTCCCAATCCCACATCGTGTAGGCTTGATACCAAATTTGATAAATATGATTAACTCTGTATCTTACAAGTATACCTCCTGAGATTTGATTAAAATATAAATCACCTACTGTGATTCTGGAAATTACATTCCACCCCTTGAAATTTCTAATTTCATAATAAATCGCCCATTTTACTACAAGAAATAACACTTTTAGCAACAACTTTTTGGTCGCAGAAAGTGTTGGAAAATGGCTTTGAAAAATCTTATTTTTTGCTAACTTTGAGCTTTAATTTAGGTAGGACCCAAGCGTTATTTTTAATGTTTCTAATTGCATTCATATTTAATGTCGTGTAGTGAATAACATCGTGTATTTGATTGCTCAAAATCATTTTCGGATGAATGAGAATTCAACGCGCATTTCGGGTTAGTGGATATAGCTTTAGGTGGGTTTTCTACACATTTGTGAAATGTGCTTGCCCCACATTGGAAAAACTTACGGATTTATATGGGTATATAAACTCTAGCTTGTCATATTTGGGATGGACCCCAATGGATACCCAAGTTTTGTGGAAGGGTGACGTTATAGGTAACCTATTAGACCCAAAACAAAACACACACGTGTGCTACTGCCGCTGCCGTCCCAACGGACGGGCGGGGCTTTGGTGCGTGGTTTGGGTTAGGCTTGTCCGACCCAATACTTACATTTTTTATTTTATTCATTTATTTTTGACTTTTAGTTTCAAAAATCAAAATAAATCTATCCAGATTTTTTCTCTACCCAAACAGGTTCATACTTGTTGAATTCTAACCGAACAGATCTATTTCTGTTTTGAACTGTTATTCTGACCAGGTTTCTACTTGTTGAAACCAGATCTGTTTCTATTCCGAACAGGTTTCTACCTATTGAAACTTGTTTTGAAAAGCCACATGTTCTCCTATAAATAGTCTATTATTCCAACATTCAATCCATCCAATTTTTCCCTGAGCATTTCGTTTTTCTTCTTCCCTTTCTATCTTTTTGTTTTTTGTATCTGTCTACCATTTAATTTCAGGAAGAAAACAATAGAGTCACAACAAAGTTTTGGTTCACCAAACTTTGTTTTGTAGTGCTGCAAATCAAGTATTAGTCGTTGCATCTTGGGAAGTAGACGCCGTTAAATTTCGAAGCACCAGAGTGAAGGCGAAATCTACCTTAAGGAGATTGTATTTAACACAAGCCACGACTTAGAATTTCTGTAACCAATTAATTTGGAATTTAATTTTTTATATTCCGGATTATTTAATTTTATTTTGTTGTTTATTTTCTTTGTACATTTAATTTACACACACAATCACTGAGGTGCTAACAATCTTAAAGTAGATTTTTATTTATTTTTATTTGTGTGTTAGACAGACAAATATTTTGTTTCAGGAAATTAAATAGTAGTCTTATGCTGTTTAATTTCTTAAATAGTAGTAATATACTGTTGAATGATTTCTTTGATTGCATTGTAGTCATATACTGTTCATCATTGCAATTTTGTTACAAAATATTTTCACATATATTTTGTGTGTAAATCATATTCTGTATAATTTTGTGATTGGTGCATTTTTATTTCGTCAGAAATATGACTACTGAAACAGAACAGTACTGAGACTGTTTGTACTTCCACCCCCACACCTGTTGCGCCAATGATGACTCCAGCAGTATCAGTAAATCATGGGGAGAATTTCTGTAACCAATTAATTTGGAATTTAATTTTTTATATTCCGGATTATTTAATTTTATTTTGTTGTTTATTTTCTTTGTACATTTAATTTACACACACAATCACTGAGGTGCTAACAATCTTAAAGTAGATTTTTATTTATTTTTATTTGTGTGTTAGACAGACAAATATTTTGTTTCAGGAAATTAAATAGTAGTCTTATGCTGTTTAATTTCTTAAATAGTAGTAATATACTGTTGAATGATTTCTTTGATTCCATTGTAGTCATATACTGTTCATCATTGCAATTTTGTTACAAAATATTTTCACATATATTTTGTGTGTAAATCATATTCTGTATAATTTTGTGATTGGTGCATTTTTATTTCGTCAGAAATATGACTACTGAAACAGAAGAGTACTGAGACTGTTTGTACTTCCACCCCCACACCTGTTGCGCCAATGATGACTCCAGCAGTATCAGTAAATCATGGGGAGAAGGCAGAAAAATTCAATGGAAATGATTTTAAAAGATGGCAACAAAAGATGGTGTTTTATCTTACTACATTGAATTTGGCTCGCTTCACTCATGAAAAAGCTCTGGTACTGAACGAGGGAGAAATTGACCGGCAAGTACTTATCGCAGTTGATGCATGGAAGCATGGTGATTTTCTACGTCGGAATTATATCATTAATGGATTGGACAATGCACTGTACAATGTGTATAGCGTCAAAAACACCACAAAAGAACTATGGGAATCTCTAGATCTAAAATATAAATCAGAAGATGCCGGTACGAAGAAATTTGTTGTCGGCCATTTTCTGGATTTTAAAATGATGGATTCTAAGATGGTTATTAGCCAGGTTTAAGATCTCCAATTAATTCTCCATGACATGCATGCGGAAGGGATGGTTCTTCGTGAATCTTTCCAAGTAGCGGCGATCATTGAAAAATTGCCACATTCTTGGAAAGAATTCAAGAATTATCTGAAGCACAAGTGCAAGGAGATAAAATTGGAGGAACTAATAGTGCAGCTCAGAATTAAGAAGGACAATTGTGGTTCCGACAAGAACTCAGGAAACCATATCATGCAGGCTAAAGCAAATGTTGTGGAACATGGACAAGGATCAAAATTCAACAACAAGAAGCGAAAGCATGATGGCAATGGGATCCACTAATAAGATCAACAAAGGGATCAACAATGGAGTCCAACAAAAGGTTCAAAAGCAAGTATTTTGTATGCGGCAAAGAGGGACATTGCGCTAAGGATTGTCACGTTCACAAGGACAGAAGGAGTTCAAGCAAAAAGCCAGCACAAGCCAACATAGCCGAAGATTTTTATCTTTTCGATGGAGTGACAGACATCAATCTTATTATAGTAGTCTTTGAGGCAAATTTAGTGGGCAATCCCAAAGAGTGGTGGGTGGATACTAGAGCAACCCGCCATATCTATGCAAATAAGAAGATGTTCACAACCTACAAAGTGACGGAAAGTGGGGAACAATTTTTGATGGGAAACTCCTCTGCTTCAACCATAGAAGGACAAGGAAATATCGTGCTAAAAATGATGTCGCGAAAAGAACTCACTCTTAAAAACGTACTCCATGTGCCGAAAATTCGCAAAAATTTGATTTCAGGGTCATTGTTAATCAAGAATGGATTTAGATTAGTCTTTGAACCTGACAAGGTTATACTCTCCAAGAGTGAAATGTATGTGGGGGTGAGATTACATGAGTGATGGGCTTTTTAAGCTCAATGTTTTAATTGTTGTACCAAATTTGGCTATTAATAATAAAAACACTTTTTCTGTTTATATTGATGAGTCTTCTTTTTTATGGCATGGTAGATTAGGACATGTAAATTTTAATTCTTTGTGTAGACTTGTTTCTTTATAATGTTTGCCAAACTTAGAGTTTGATCCTAATCATAAATGTGAAATTTGTGTTAAGGCAAAACTTACTATGACATCATTTAATAAAGTAGAAAGGAGTACTGAACCTTTAAGTTTAATTTACACAAATATTTATGATTTAAAATTTGTTCAAACTAGAGGAGGTAAAAGGTATTTTTATTAGTTTTATTGATGATTGCACTCGATATTACTATGTTTACTTATTGAGAAGTAAAGATGAAGCCTTAGAAACTTTTAAACAATATAAACTTGAGGTTGAAAATCAACTTGGAAAAACTATTAAGGTAGTAAGGAGTGACAGAGGTGGTGAGTATGATGCACCATTTTAGGAATTTTGTTCTGAACATGGTGTTATTTACCAAACCACTGCACCCTATTCTCTTCAGTCAAAGGAGTTACTGAGAGAAAGAATCAAACTCTTAAAGAGATGATGAATTCCATGTTGATTAGTTCAGGGTTATCTCAAAGCATGTCGGAGGAGGCGATTTTGTCTGCTAACTTTATCCTTAACAGGGTACCCTACAAGAAAATCAATCAAACACCTTATGAAGTATGGAAATGTCGACGACCTACCTATAATTACCTCAAAGTGTGGGGGTGTTTGGCAAAAAACAACTAAGATAGGACCAAAAACCATTGATTGTATGTTCATTGGTTATGCAAATAATAGTAGTGCATACAAATTCTAAGTTCATAGATCTGAAAATCATGATATGCATGTAAACAACATTATTGTGTCAATGAATGCGTTATTTTTTGAACACATTTTTCCTTGCAAGGAAACTGAAGAGACAAGTTCAAATAAAAGAACTTTTGATACTACTATGGGTGGTAGTAAAAACCAAAATAATAATGAAACAGATGAACCTAGACGTAGCAAGAGGGCTAGGATCTCTAAATCATTTGGTTCCGATTTTTTGACATACCTATTAGAAAATGAGCCTCAAAACTTCAAGGAAGCAATGTCAAGTCTTGGAAACTGGTGAATCTTTTAACAAGATGTAAACCTCTTGGATATAAGTGGATATTCAAGAGAAAAATAAAAGCAAATGGTTCAATAGATAACTACAAGGCTATGCTTGTTGTTGAGGGATACAAACAGAAGGAAGGCCTTGATTATTTTGATACCTATTCACCAGTGACAAGAATAACATTTATTCGCATGCTAATTGCGATTGCAGCTTTGGATAATCTGGAGATACATCAAACGGATGTTAAACAACCTTTTTGAATGGCAAGTTAGATGAGGAAATCTATATGGAACAACCGGAAGGGTTTCAAGTTTCCAGCCAAGAGAAAAAGATTTGTAAACTTGTCAAATCCCTTTATAGATTAAAACAAGCTCCGAAACAATGGCATGAAAAAATTGATCATGCTATGCTTTCGGATGGTTTTAAGATAAACAAATGTGACAAATGCGTCTATGCTAGAAGCACAGACAAAGGCTATGTCATAGTTTCTCTTTATGTGGATGACATACTCATTATTTGAAGCGATAATAACATGATTAAATCCACAAAGAAAATGTTGAAGAAAAAGTTTGATATGAAAGATCTAGGAATAGCAGATGTAATTCTAGGAATAAAAATTACTAGAACATCTGAAAGATACGCTTTATCTCAATCTCATTCTGTTGAGAAGATTCTGGAGAAATGTGGAAAGCATGACGATCGTCCTGTTAAAACAACTATTGACATTAGTCTTAGGGATGCCAATTTAAACCCGGCCCGACGGGGACCCTATCCCCCGACCCCGAAATAAGTGGTTTTTCCCCGAAAAATGTCCCCGCGGGGACGGGGATGGTATTAAAAAATCACTCCCCGATCAATTTCGGGCCGGGGACGGGGATAACTGTCCAAGCCCCGTACCCGGCCCGGCCCCGGCCCGCCCCGCGCCCCGATTTGTTCCCCGAAGTAAAATTACAATTTTACCCCTATATATATATATATATATAAAACCCGCCTCTTATTCCCTCACTCATAACCGTGTCTCACATCTCCCTCCCTCTCAGTCTGTGTCCCTCTCCCTCTTCCCTCTCCCTCTCCCTCTCCCTCTCCCTCACTGATCTCACTCACTCACTCTGATTTCTCTCTCGTTCTCTCACCTCTCGTTATCATCATCATCATCAAGATCCACCACTGTGAAGCCACCAACGTGAAGCACTGATCTCACTCACTCACTCTGATTTCTCTCTCGTTCTCTCACTTTTCGTTATCATCATCATCATCAAGATCCACCACCGTGAAGCACCGATCTGAACCGTGAAGCACTGATCTGAACCGTGAAGCCACTGATCTAACAGATCGTGGTGTTTGAACCGTCAAGCCAAGCCACCGATCTAACAACTCTCTCTCTCTATATATATATTTGTGTGTGTGTAATGAACATGTTTTTTTTTTTTTAATTTATTTATTTAAGTTGATGATTGTTGTTCTATGTATAGATCTGGGTGTGTTCTAGATCTGTTGTCCATATGTATACAGATTATTTTTTTTTAGATATGTTGTTGTATGGGTGTGTGTGTTCTAGATCTATTGTTGAAAATTTCTGATTTTTTTTTTTTTTTTGTTTCAGATCAGTTTTTAGATGAGTAACTTCTTCTTCTTATTGTTGATGATGAGTTGTATATTCTGAATTTTTTTTTTTTAGCCGGGGAATGCTCGGGGTCGGGGAAACCCGATCCCCGTTGGGAGCGGGGGTGAGGGCAGTGACACTTTCCCCGTTGGGGATCGGGGCCGGGGCCGGGGAAAATTCAGACATCGGGGATCGGGGACGGGGAGGGTGGTCCCCGGCCCCGCCCCGCCCCGTTGCCATTCCTAATTAGTCTTCATTTGTCAAAAAATACAGGTGTAGGTATATCACAATTAGAGTACTCTCGGATAATTAGAAGCTCGATGTACTTGATAAATTACACTAGGTCGAATATAGCCTATGCTGTAAGCAAATTGAGTAGACACACAAGTAATCTAGAGTCAGATCACTAGAAAGCAATAATTAGGATACTTAGGTATCAAAGACATACCCAGAATTATGGCTTACATTATACCAAATATCCAGCAATACTCGAGGGGTACAATGACGCAAATTGGATATCGGATACTAAAGACTCAAAATCCACTAGTGGATATGTCTTTACCCTGGGAGGTGTTGCAGTCTCTTGAAAATCCTCCAAGCAAACATGCATAGCAAGGTCGACAACGGAATCTGAGCTTATTGCATTAGATAAAACAGGAGAAGAAGCATAATGGCTTTGTAATTTTTTAGAAGACATTCCAATGTGGACTAAACTTGTGCCAACTATATGCATTCACAGTGATAATGAAGCAGCAATAAGACGGGCACAAAATCATATGTATAACGGTAAGTCTTGATACATTCGTCGAAGACATAATACCGTTAGGCATTTGCTCTCACATGGAATAATTTCCATAGAATATGTAAAGTCAAGAGAGAATATTGTGGATCCATTAACTAAAGGGCTGGCCAGAGAGCAAGTGTACCATTTATCGAAAGGAATGAGATTAAAGCCTATTATTTAAAAGTCGCCATAATGGCAACCCAACCTAGTTGACTGGAGATCCCAAGATCTAGGTTCAAAGGGACAACCGAATTACAGATGACTTTACGTATCACTAAGGAGGTTTACTCCTACCCATTTCTATGATAAGAAGTGTGATACCTGCAGCGTTAGTAGGATAAGCCTTGCTTTTAATGATTCTTATAGCTTGGATATCCAAGTGGGGTATGGCAGGATACTCTTAATAAGAAGTTACCTATATGAGTGTGAACTGGACCAATTCTATGAGAATTGAGAAGGCTAAATTCTCTAGAGCACTCATGAATTACCAGGTGTTGTTCAGGGCCAAAATGAACACAATCATAAGAACCAAACTGTGTCTATGGATACACTAGGTGTAGTCTATTGTCTTGACTTACACAAATAGTTGAACAGTTTAAGGCATCGCGTCCACTAATTAGCCAGTAAGTCTGATAGGCTTTCACTAGAGGAGGTTCAAATCCAAAAGCTACCTATCTCTATGTGGTATATCTTCTTAATGTATTCTTTCTTTGGCTACATTTTGTTGTATGTCCGTTATCATGAATTCCATTCATGTGGAGGATTGTTGGAAAATGGCTTTGAAAAATCTTATTTTTTGCTAACTTTGAGTATTAATTAAGGTAGGACCCAAGCGTTATTTTCAACGTTTCTAATTGGATTCATGTTTAATGTCGCGTAATAAATAACATCGTGTATTTGGTTGCTTAAAACCCGGATAAATGATAATTCAACGCGCATTTTCGGGTTGGTGGATATGGCTTTAGGTGGGTTTCCTAGACATTTGTGAAATGTGCTTGTCTCACATTGGAAAAGCTTAAAGATTTATATGGGTATATAAACTCTAGCTTGCCATACTTGGGATGAGCCCCAAAGGGTACCCAAGTTTTGTAGAAGGGTGAGGTTATGGGTAAAGTGGGCTAGACTCATTGGACCCAAAACAAAACACACGTGCGTGCCGCCACCGCCGCCATCCATGTGGCTGGACGAGCTGGGCTGGGCTGGGCTTGGTCGCGGGTGTGAGGTTGGGTTGGGCTTGTCTAACCTAATGCTTATCTTTTTAGGCCAAAAACATTTATATTTTATTTATTTATTTTTGAATTTCAGTTTCAAAATTCAAAATAAATCTGTCTAGATTTTTCCTCCACTCAAACAAGTTCATACCTGTTAAACTCCACCCGAATAGGTTCATACCTATTGAATTCCAACTGAGCAGACCTGTTTTTATTCCGAACAGGTTTTTACTTGTTGAAACCAGATCTGTTTTTGTTCCAAACAAGTTTCTACTTATTGAAACCTATTCTGAAAAGCCACATGTTCTCCTATAAATAGCCGGCCATTCCAGCATTCAATCCATCCAATTTTTCCCTGAGTATTTCGTCTTTCTTCTTCCTTTTCCATCTTTCTATTTTCTACATCTGTCTACCATTTAATTTTAGGAAGAAAAAGAGAGAGTCACAGCAAAGTTTTGGTTTGCCAGAGTTGATTTTGTAGTGTTGCAAATCAAGTATTAGTCGTTACATTTTGGGAAGTAGACGCCGTTAAATCTCAAAGTATCAGAGCGAGAGCAAAATCTACTTTAAGGAGATTGTGTCCAACATGAGAGTTGACTTAGAATTTCTGTAAGCAATTAATTTGGAATTTAATTTATTATTTTCTGGATTGTTTAATTTTATTTTGTTGTTTATTTTCTCTATACATTTAATTTACACACACAACCACTGAGGTGCTAACTGAAAGAGCACATCTATTCATTAATAATATTTAGCGATCAACAAATTTTGGTTGCCATTTAGTTGCCAAAAGCCCATTTGAGAAGGTTTTTGGCGGCCAAAAATGAAGTTGGCCTCTCAAAGTTACCATTCACAACCATATATTTTGGTTGTGAAAAGGATTTAAATTTGTTGAAGATTGATCATTTGTGACAAAAAAACTGGTCGCGGAAATGAAGGTTTTTGGCGACCACAAATTAAGTTGGTCACTGAAAGTTACCATTAGCAACCATATAGTTTGGTCACGAAAATGATTTAAATTTGCTGAAGGTTGATCATTTGCGACAAAAAGACTAGTTGCAGAAAGATATAATTGCGTGATGAAAATATGTGATCGTTGAAAGTCTATGTTTTAGCGACCACATCAGTGGTCGCCAATAGTTATTCCTAGAACCTTCTCAAAGGCCTACTGCGACTAAAATTTTATTGATCGCAAAAAAGCCTTTAGTTTCAAAAATAAATTTTTTAAATGTAATGCTAATTTTTTTAATACCTATAATACATTTGCAATTAATACATAATTCATATCCATCCAATCAATTTCAACAAACCAATCCATCAACAATCCAATCCAATCCAAAAACAAAAAACCATCAATTGTAAAGTCAAAATAGTAGTTAATCTATCTAATTACTACCACCTATCAACATGAACACATTACAAGTCCAAAATAACCATCCATCCTTTTAGTTTACAACGAATTCACCACATTAAAAACATATTTAACAAAACCATCAAAGATTTCAAATGCGTGTCATATTTGTCTGATGCGAAGTATATAAAAAAGAGAAAAGGTAGGGATCATGAAAATTTTTTCATGAAAATGATCACGAAAGATTTATGATCCTTGGATTACCTTGATTAATGTGTGGTGCATTATTCTAAGTATAATCCAAGAGTCACAAAACTTTCATGATTATTTTCATGAAAGGTTTTTCATAATCCCTAGCATTGCTGTATAAAAAAAATTCCATGCATAAGCACAAGTTAGAATTAATGCACCAGCAAACTTAGGTCCATAAACAAGCATGACTACACCTCTAGTTACCTGCAATAAAAATAAAAATGAAGAAAGCGTTGTTAATAATAATATTTGTACTTACATTTCTATTTTAATTTTGTAAAAATCTATGGATCTAACTCCACTCCCAAAACTAACAATCATACACAGCCTTACTGCCCAATTCAAAAAAAAAAAAAAAAAAAAAAAAAAAAAAAACAACAACAACAACAACAACAAAAGCAAAACAAAGAGAGAACAACACAAAAGAAAATAAGGAATTAATCTAACTAGAGAATGCTTCATTGATAGTGGCAACTATCATCAAAGTTTTTCAAAAACAATTATTAATTTTCATGACAGGAAACATGTAGAAATATTCAAATGAGTCACAAGCAACGTAAAAAGGTAGAAGGCATTTTTCCCAATGTCAATTCTAATTGGAGTCCTAGGGTTTCTCTACCATTATAAATTTGGTTGTAATCCTCTTGACTATGTAGAAATCAACTCAACCTACCAATTACATTGTAACAAAATTAATCAACATTTGAAAAATATAGAACGAGTTAAGCTTGCAAAAATGCATTAAGTCAGGGTATATATGTATGTATGCAGTCTTTATGTGTGGGTATATATGTATGTATTCAGATCTTTATTAGTCTCATGAGAATTGAATAGACAAATAAATAAAGATATTTAAATAATATTAACTAGTTCAAATTTGGGTCGTCTGTCACCAATGTGACTAAAGAGACGATAAGAAATAACTAAAACTTATCTCTTTGTTGTGCAATAATGAATTGTCACGACATTTATGGTTTCTTTGTATCTGTTAAGGGGTGATTTAGATTTGGTGACCCTCTAAAACAAGTACAATTAATTTTCAAAACTCCTAAATCCAAATAATATCAACTAGCTCAAATAGTTTCTTTTTCTTTAAACAGAATATTTTTTTGAAGTAATTTATCAAATGATTTGACAATTTGTTAACTGCATACAATAGTTGAGAAGCAAACTATAAAAAGAGTGCCTAGGATGTTATTGGAATTTAATACTCTATTTACTATTCTTCATATGTTGTGAGTTAGAGAGAGCTACGCTTCAATTATTTCAAGTATAACTAAACGTTGAAAATTCAAGAACATCAAGGGATCTATTAACCATTAATGGCAATATGTCAGATTAAACTCAGTAGCTATAAGTGCGTGACTTTGCATTTTTGTCTTAAACTTTTGAAACTAACAACCAAACACTAATTCATAGAAATCAATGACCTAAAAGAACAGTTCAAAAATGTCTAAAGAACCTTGAATACTTTGTGAGAGTAGGTATCAAGAAAAACAAGCCACCAAAATAGTCCTAAAATCATTTTTCCCTTACCTTTCGCTTGTGTTTTTTACAAATGCCTATTGTACCTAGAATTATATGATTAGAACATCATATGAGCACAATAGCTTGATTCCTAGTATTTTGAAATGTTTCTCATCATTGTATGGGATTAGATTATGGGGAAAAAAAATCTTTTAAATTAAAAGAATGAACAAATCTAGCTTATTTCTTTATCTTTTTGTGTATGTGCCTGTGTGGTGGGAACCAGGAATTCAACCTCACCAATTCATGGAAAGCAATACAATGCAATTTAAATAGATTAAAACCAATTATTCTCCGCTATATTTCATGACCATCTAAAAGGAAGCCATCAAATGGATGGTCAGCCCTTGTATGAAAGTGATATCCCTTTTGGATCAAATGATATTCCATATCCTTAATGGTATGATGTTCAAAATTTAGGCCATCCATACATGGACAATGAATTCTATTATCTAGGCCAACTTTTGTCATTGCAAATTGGAGAAATGACTTAACCCCTTCTCTATACTCCGAACTCAATCTATTATTTCTAATTGACATCCAACTCTTGGCCATATTTGGTCACCTACAAAGTGAAGATTATGTTAGGTGAATAAACCAAGAACCAATTAACTAAATATGAATTTTATTCCTATTTTGGAGGCTAATTTCGTTATGCGGCAAAAAAGTTATTTATAGGCTAAAGGCAAGCATAAAATCTCACATTCCTTCCTATATTATTCAAATCTAATAGTTATTGATTCTATTATGGTTGTTTTGTTATTCAATAAGCATAATATATTTTTAATGTAAAAAATAGGAAGATTGTTATAATAACAAGATGAAATAATCAAAGATTCCTACAAAATGCATGAAAGAATTGTCACATAGACTTTTATTTTATCATGTTAGTCTTGTCCTTTTCTTTTCATGAGACTAAGTTGTGTTGAAAAAGAGATTATGCTTTGCTAATGTGTGAAATCTTTGACAGACTATCTTAATTATTCACATTCCTGTTTGTGTAAGAAATTTCAATCTTCATCATTCTCCATGGTTTGGTAAACATCTTATTCAATCTTTGGATCATTCCTCTCTCTCTCTCTCTCTCTCTCTCTCTCTCTCTCTCATGGCTGTTAGCTCAACTTAATCTACTGATTCATTTACAATTACGAAAGGCAGCAAAGGTGTAGACCTGCTTGCATCATTTATCAAACCTTAGAAGATGAGTTGAGGAAAGAAACGGAGAAGGGAAATGATTTAATAGAAGATATTTTGAACAAAAAGTTTCAAGGTACTAAGAGCTGAACTTGTTGCAGATTATCAACCACATCATGAATAGAGCACTGCAATGCACTAGTGTTAGCTTTGATCCACAGGGCAACTCTAGTCTTAATCAGTTCGAAAATCTTCTCTAAGCAGTGTTGCTTACCATTAAAAATGCAATCATTTCTCAAATTCCAAATGGACCATAGAACAGCAAATGGAATTACATTCCAAATGTTAGTTTCAAGCTTTCTCCATGTGAACCCTCTCTACCAATCCAACACACCTCTAACATTCTCAAGAGCCATCCATTGCAAACCCCACCAAACTAGAATGTGTGTCCAAATCTTCCAAGTAAATGAGCACTGCACCAACATATGTCAGTTTGTTTCTAAAGCACAGCCACAAAACACACACTCTGTCCCAACATCTTGGCTGAGGCACCCTACTCTTTGAAGGAAATCTCCTGACTTAATTCTACATTTCCAAGTGAGCTATCTAAAGAATTGCACTTTTGGTGGGGACACATTCTTCTAAATCCACCTAGTAGACTCCAACCCATGAGTCCCATTGTTTCTGCTATACATTGAGTTGACAGTAAACATATCGGAAGGTAAGGCCTTCCAAACCAAGGAGTCAGGTCCATCAGACAAAATTGGCTCATGTGTTGAAAGGTAGAACCTAAGTCTTTCCACTTCATCTTCCTCCTAAGCCCTCAAACTTCTTCTGAAGCTGAATTTCCACCCAATTGAGCTTCTTCTCCTGCCAATCACTTGTTTAAGATTGACCTCTTTGTCTACTGATAACTCATATAATATGGGAAGCTAAACCTTCAAGTAGCTGTTAGATGCCCAATTATCCTTCCAAAAGCTAATCATCCTCCCATTCCCAACTTTAATGGCAAAATTCGCCATAAAAAAGCTAAACAGATTAGGACTACTATGTTCTAGACTAAGAATGTCACCCCAGATTTTTGAGTATTGAGCACCATTCACCCAAAAAGGTCTCCATCTCCGACCAGAGCTACCGTACTTACTGGTCACAATATCTTTCCACAATGCTTGATCTTCACCACCATACCTCCACCACCATTTGGCTAGAAGACACTCATTAACATTCTTCAACCTTGTAATCCCTAACCCTACACATCTTTTCATGTTGGTGACCTCAGCATATGAAGGTTTTTTTTGAGTTCTGAGCCTCCCCACAAAAGCCTAGCTTGGATTTTATCAAGCAACTTAGCTACACATACAGGTACTTTAAATAAAGATAATGAAAAATATAAATTTTTTTTTTAGTCTTTAGTGAACTTTTTTTCACATTTATTCATAAACATTATTATATTATAGATGCCACTAGCTTAAATGCACCTAAAAAATAAAAACAAATTTAACTAAAAAAATAAAAAAGTTCACTAAAGATGAAAAGAAAGAAACGATAGTAAACTTTTCATTTCAGAATTGTCACGACCCCATTCTGCCCCTAGTAGAATGATGTCGTGTTGGCCAGTAATCCGAGATTACCAAAGGCCAACTTACAAAAATTTACACAACAAAGTATACATATATGGCCTACATATGCGGAAGCAATAAATTTAAAATTAAGTAGTCCATAAGAGCTGTGAATAGATCAAATGAATCGACATACATCCTAACATTGTTTTACATCATGGATACAAAATAAAATGAAGTGCATATTACATCTTGATCAAAAGGTTTCTCAAGCCGAAATATACAAAAGACATGAATTACAAACTAAGAAGCATAATCTTCAAGATGCTAGCAAAACAAGAATCAAAACATCTTCTAAATAAGGCTTAGGCGACATTGCCTTTTTGCTTATCACCTACATATATACAAAGGAGAGGGTGAGCTTGGATACTCAGTGAATGATATAAGTAATAAATGTTTGAATGAATGATATCCGAGATCTTTATCAAAACAATACATATCATAGCTTGTAACAAGACATGGGATGAATCAAGTTCATCAATCTTTCAAAGCATCTTGGGATGTTTAATAATATCTACATAGTACAAAGGATGACATTCCTGACAAAACAAAGGAATAACCGACCCGGAATCGAAGCACACCCGTTCACGACTGTCGGTGGCAAAACGTAACCCACCCGTACAAGACTGTTGGTGGTACCATCCGTGCATGACCGTCGATGGCAAAGAGATATCTCAAACATGGGTGCTACATAAGCTTAATGTCCCTTAGCACGGAAGGACCTTCCAAGAATGTCATCAAAACAAAGATAATACTTGATACAAAAGCTAATGGATAATCATTCATACTTGATTAAATACTTTTCCAAAACAAAGCAAAGTAACGCTTTTATCAAAACATTATAACATAGCTTTATTAAAAATACCACTCACAATAGCTCTTCGGATGTTGGGCTTAAGGCAAGAATCCAAGACCTACAATCATATAGCAAAGTCTACTGAATGCATTTCAAGAAGACAAGAAGGAATACTCAAAGATGATTGTGCAATGCACTCTCAAAATAAGCCTTACATGAATGAAAATGATCCGGCACTTCTTTCCAAAACCAAGTCAAGACAAAGCAAAACATGTGCTGAGAGTCAAAACACTGTTTTTCTTCTTGGAAAAGCATGCTAGGTACCAACCAAGTCTCGGAATGGATGCACAGAGATGATCTAGGCCAAAATGGCCTAGCTGGATGAACTTAGGAAGTCTTGGCCGAGGTGTGGTCTCCTAGGCCTAGGTGTGTGGCTGCCTGCCGAGATGTTACAAGGTGCCGGCAAGGGTGTACCATGGTCGGCCTAGGTGTGCATGCAAGATAGACTAAGGTGCAAGTGATCATGCAAGGTAGGCCAAGGTGAGATACGATGCTTGGCCTAGGTGTGAGATCTAGGCAAGAGTGGGTCTCAATGACCATACTTAGGGAAATCAAATCTGGAAATCTGGGTTTCCCCCTTGAAGAACATGAATGCTAAAATCATAACTTCCTATTCAAAATCTGAGATTTCATGATATGAGTTCAGAAACATGGACGTGGGTACCCATAGTTGAAGATTTCATGAAGACAAACACAAAAACATGGAACTTGGTACAAACTTTCGGATCAAAACAAGGCTTTTCTTGAAGAACACAAGAACATCATTTTCTCTTTCTAAAACAAAACTTTAAGTCAATGCATGGCTCATGAATCATCCTAGATCATGCGATGTGATCAGATCAATATAAAGAACAACAAGATTAGATCAAGAATCTAATCTCAAAACATAGATCAAACGATTCAAACTCTAAGGACCAAGCTTGGAAATCTAGTTCTCTCTCTAAGAACTCCTTCTTCTTCTTCCTAGAGCTTCTCTCTCTTCTAAGGCAAAGATATAGCAAATGATATGGGTTCCTCACTGCTAGCTGGCTCAAACCACCACTGGGACACGTGGCATTATTTGATTGGATCTCCTCAAAAAGGTGCCAGAATGAAAAGACAAGAGTATGACAAAGTGTGTATAACAAGCAAGGTGGCGTGGGCACTCTAACAAGGAAATGATCCCAGATCAAGACATAGGCTTTGTGCAAGTAAGGTCTTCCTGATCTCGGCTGGGGAGGATAACATTTGACCTAGGTGTGCCACACTTCGGCCTAGGTCGTGCCAATCCTGAAATAAAAGGTTGCTAGGTTCAAGGATCATGGGTCTCGAATGCCTAGATGATTAACATCTCGGCCTAGATGATACACATCTCGGCCTAGGTGATGCACATCTCGGCCAATATGCCTAGGTGACGGTGGAGGTCAACCAAAGTGGTTCCAAGATAGTCCTAGGTGTTGGCGCTCAACAGCTTAGGTGTGAGAGGCTCAAAGGTGTTACCTAGGCTTGAGACAGCAAGGATAGATAACCTAGGATTAAGACACCAAGCAAGGAACAAAGCATGCATATAACACTTATGAAAAACATGATAGCATCAAGACAAGACAAGAACCTTTACTTAGGCAAAACGAATCTAAGTCTGCATGTACAAACATAACAAGGCAAAATCATATAAATGCTCATGAATATGACTAAGACAAGATGAGGGTTGTTATAAGAATTGTCAATGCAGGTGTTTGAGTCAGTATATTTTATTTATTTTATTTATTTTTAGTAAACTTTTTTATTTTTTAGTTAAATTTGTTTTTATTTTTTTAGGTGCGTCTGATCTAAATGCATTTATAATTATGAATAAATTTGGAAAAAAAAGTTCACTAAAGACAAAAAAAAAAATTAATTTTTTTTCTATTTTTCATTTTTTGCATCTTTAGTGAATTTTTTACATCATGGAATTAATGTGTTAGTGATGTGACAGATTCTGTTAGTTTTTTGGATAGAAGTCAGTCTAAGAGTAAAGTGGGAATGATTGCAAATATGAAGGGCCAAAGTAAGAAAGATTGCAAACATGAAAGCCAAAGTGGGAAGAATCAAACTTAAAGTGCCAAAATGGAAAGGATTACAAACATGAAGGGCCAAAATGGAAAAAATCAAACTTAAAGGGCCAAAGTAGGAAATGGGTGAAACTTTAGGCAGGCAAAGTGTAATTTACCTAAAATTAAAATGTTTTTTTTTTGGACAAAGTATACATGTTATCCCTGTAATTTATTTCTTGTATCAATTTGGTTTATGCAATTCTGAAACATTTAAGAAATTAAATTGAAATAAAAGGCAAAATGGTTCATTCAAAATTTAATGGGTCGTTTTAAATTAGACCTCAACTTTTCAATCACATTGACAATAGTAAAGAAAATTATTTTGTCCTTTGTTTTCAATCCAATTTTTAAAAGGTTGTTATAATTGGACGAATTGACACAATGTAAAAGATTAAAGGAAACCATTGATACAATTAGAAGTACAATAATCAAATTGACACAAACAAACTAATGGAATTACAAGGGTAATTTGTCTTTTCTTTTTCTTTTTTTTTTTTTTTCAAAAGAGTCTAAAAAATAAAATATATTTCTTCTATGAATTTAATTATTGTAGGGATATATTTTTAAGATTGTTCACGTGGGCTATGTTATTGGTCGAGGTGCCATGTGAAGAACCTAGGGGTGCCGAGGTGCCTTGTGGGGAACCTAGGAATGCTGAGGTATTGTGCAATTATATCGAAAATCGAGATATTCGGATAGAGGACAAGAGTCCTACATGATATTAGACAGTTGTTTGGGTAAGATTGGACTCTTAAGAGAGTTGATTCTAATCTAAATAAGAGGAGTCTTGGGATAGAGGACTCTTAAGAGAGTTGATCCTACTCTAAAGTGATATTCTTCTAGGGGACGCGGGCACTGTTGGCTATAAAAGTAAGGCACCTTCATGGGTCTAAGGTACTTTTTAATTGATAATTGTTTTACTTGTGCCTATATTTTTGAGAGATAAGTTTGTTGACTTGGTCGTCAAAGTGCCCGAAGTGGATGAGCCACCATGATATTTCTTTTCTTCTTGTGTGCAAATGTTTGGCTTAATCTATTCTGCCGCATGCTCCCAACTGCCAGAGAGATCTATTTGTTTGTGAGGTCAAAAATCAACATTCAGAAGAAGAAAAATTAAAAATTCTAATTATAAATAATTACTTTTATTAAATTTAAACTTTCAAGTGTTTTTTACAAGTAACTAAAAGCTTAATTCTCATATACTATCATGAATTGTATAGAAAAATTAAGCTCTTTTTTATTTATTTATTTATAATTTTCACCATTTTCATACTAAATAAACTTTAAAAAAAAATTTCATTTCCTTCCCTCATTATCATTTTCATCCGAAACAAATGTAGGCTTTCTTTCCTTCGCATCTCTTTCCTCTCTCTTTCTAGCATTGCTGTTTTTGTGCTGCTTCTTCCTAATATCCAATGGCAGACAAAAATGGAGGAATAAAAGTAAGATACGTAATGCTTGTCTAAAGTGCTCGCTCCTTTTTTTTGGCGTTTTGCGTCAATTGACCTAACATTCAGTTTTTAAAAGTTAATAATTGACCTAACATTCATACTTTTCATCCAATGGCAGGCAAAAATGGAGGAATAAAAGTAAGACACGTAATGCTTATCTAAAGTGCTCACTCCTTCTTTAGGTAAATTATTAATGGTGCTAATAGTCAGATTTAATTTTAATTTAGTCTTATTTAAAATAAGTTATAGTAAAATCGTAATTAAAAATAATTTTTTATAACAATTTTTATATTTGTTACTAAAAATTGACAATTAGTAACTTTTTTTATTACGATTTTTATAAATGTAGGAGCCAGAATTAAAATATATATCCGCTTATTGGGATTAACCCAAATAAGGCCTACAATAGGTCTAGCCCAAACAAATATCACACCCTCCATCTATATAAAAAGGGGGGGGCCATCCCAGAAGAGGGGGTATGTGCTTTCTCCCTACACTACACACCAACACTCTTGATTTCCATAACTCTATTCTTTCAATCAAAGGACTAACTTTAGCATCGGAGTGTCTCCGGCCAGCAACCCCAGTTGGGTGGCGCCAATCATGCTCATCTGTGCAGGTCTACTGGAGTAAAGTTCATCTCTTCGTTGGATCTCTACAATCCATGTGAGAGGATATTTCATGGTTTCACAATTGGCGCCGTCTGTGGGAAAGAGCTAAAGAATTCAACGAAGAGAAGAATCAATACGACACCCAAGGTACTCGGACCAGTGAGCACTAAGGTTAACCATTCTCTTTCTAAAAAAGGAGACCCACAGCTGGGTTTTTGGCTTCTTTCATTCTGATTATGTTTTTTGCTAAAGTTCAGGTATACATATATATATACACACGTCTATGTATGTATCTATTTATGCTCACAGATTTGATCAAACCCTTGTTGAATATTAATATTGCTTAGAAAGTTGTCAATACAAGATGAAGTTAGTAGTTGTTTTCTCTCTCTAAAAATGGGTTTCGCACCTTTCTTGGTGCAAACATCTTTTCGGCAATTCAATAAAGTTGCTCGGCTAGATTCATGCGTGGGTCTATCCATTTATTTATTTATTCTTTGTTTCTCAAAACTTAGCTTAAAGTTGATTCTTAACATGTTTGCACGTGTACCTATGCTAAAGCTTTCTGTAGAATTCAAAGCTGGGTCTTCAATTATCCTCTCTCTAGAATGGACCACGAGTTATGATAAAAACAAATTATTATTCTTATTTAATTAATTGTGGTAGTCGGCTAGCCATATATATATATATATATCTTTGCATATAAATTCAAACAGTCTAATCTCGAGGCAACTTCAATTGTCATGAATGGCTCATGTTGATGCCGATCAAAATCTCGACAACCGTTTAGCACCTATAACAAGCTAGCCTCTTCTCGGCGCCAATCACAAATTGGTAAGCTAATAATAATAATAATAATAATAATAAATAAATAAATAAATAAATAAAAACGTTGCTAACCAAGGAGCCGAGTTACATTTGGAGTTTGCCGAGTTACTTCCATTGCGCAGCCATGCTCACCACTACTTACTCCACAATATTGAAGAGCCGAACACACACACACACACACACACACACACACACACACACAAAAAGAGTAGACCAATCTTATTTTTGGTCAACTTTCGGAGGTCCAACGACATCCAATTCGAGGCGGAATGACGTGTCTGAACAGTGGAATGAACATTAGGCCGAATGGTGAATCCAATGCTGCAATAATGAGGCCAATTGAACTTCAAACGAGGGAGATACAAGGGCTCAAAGTTGGGAGTTTGAATCAAAAATTCTGCATTTCATGACCTGTAGCATGAAGAATTCGGATTTGCACCATTTGGGCCACTATTAATCCATATTATTCGGCAATATAACCCACAATTCGGCAACATCATTATTCGGCGAAACATCATTACTCGGCCACACCAACACCGGTCAGTCGGCAATCTTGCGGTAATGCCGAGTAGCTACCACCTTGAATGCGCAGCCGCTCCATAAGTCCATCGCCCTCGGCAGCACATTGGTTATTCAACAATGCCACGGTCATGCCGAATAGCTACCAACATGTTGAATTCACACAAATGCCATTACGGACTTGTTGATCATAAGTTTATGAACAATAGAGCTGTTGGGCAATTCAACGAGGCCGCACAGCAGCATTACAGTGAGACCATATATTTGCATTTCGGTACTGCCGCGACTCATAGAACACTGCTCGGCAAAGCTACAAAGCTACCCAGTAGCTCTAAAACCCCGAGCTCTATTCTTTGGCCACGAGAACGGCTTTGATTTCTTGCTGCCGAATACATAGCTCTATAACCCCATGCACCAAGCTCTTTTGCTGAATACATTCCCTTATACAACACATTCTTCCACCGACTACATTTTTGCCGAGCACAAAGCTCCAGTGCGTTCACCATTATTAATTCATCAACATTATTCGGCTTCAACAATTTATTCGACAACACATTATATCGCAACATTGTTCAACTCTGCAATTCGGCTTTTCATTCCACATATTATCAATTTGGCATGCGTATATTATATCAGCTACAAACTACACAATCTTGCTCGGCACTACTATCTCGGCATAACACTAGCATCTCGGCTTGCCGAAACCCAGATCTAAAAATACTAGCAGATTCGTGTCAACTCAAGGAGCCCAAACCTACCAATCCGAGGAGCCAAGAACTAACCACAGTTTGTTAGTAGTTGCGAAACAGACCAAATTTTTAGAAAAACTAAAATTTTTAAAGTTGTCGAAATCAAGCTTTGATCATCCCAATGTGAAGTACTCATTGAGACGAATCCAACGCAACAAATCGCATCAAAATCGATGCTAAAACGAAGTCGTACGGGCCGATCAAAGTTTGCCCAGAAAATGAATTCTTTCGTTGGAGAAGACGACCCAGCAAGCAATGAAGAAATAATCCTGTGCTTCGTAGTTGCCTTGTACCCTGTTGATCTGAATCCTCATATCAATTTTGGATAAAACTATACCATTAGGAGTCCGATTTCAATGATCCAATAGTTGTTTCTAGCTATTTTGAGCCTTCTAAACACATCTGAGCAGTCTAATTTTGCAAATTTTGAGTCGCATATTGCGATCAATACATCGGCCAATCGAGAACATTAAATGCAAAATCAATGGTCAAATCATATCCAATCGGCTTGCAATTTTAGCAGCAAGATCTTGGGGCTAGGAAATAATACTCCGTCTTCCCCGATCCACCGTTTCGTTACCTCGGCCATTTTCTTGCGCACTGAGACATCTTAGTCTTTTTTCCACTTTTCTATTGGGGCATCTAAGCCGATCCAGATCTCGGCACCTCTGCTATACTCAGCCAACTTGGTATAAACATTACAAAATTTACTGGAGTTGCAAACTCTTGCTCCTTTTTACACCGCTTCAAGCAAGCGCCAGTTTTGGGGCAACACATTACGTATTTGGCAGTCGACAGTTCACATATTTTTGTGCGCCATCATTTTACCAAAGTCAAATCTGCCTCGCAACATAGGGCAATGGGGTACAAACAATCTGCATTCCTTCTGACTAACACCTGTCATTCGAAAGCAATGGGGCAGGTCTACGTTGGACTAAATGCAAACCGAGCAATGCTAATTTTCCTAAAACTTACTCGGCAATTAAATAGTTGGCCCAATATCTACTTGGCAATTCCTTACAAGCGGAGCAATATTATTTGTGATTAACACGTCTACCTCATTCGGTACAGGCCATCACTGACACAGGATGCATTATTTAAAATCCTTGCAATATTAGCACTTGATCGCCACTTAAAATTAGCATAAGTCTCCGAGTACAACATAATCTTCGCACTCGGCATGGAGCGCCATCAGCAAAGGCCTACACCTATGCCCGGGGGTTAGAATACCGTGGTCCATTTTTTAGGCTGATATATCTACTTATTTAATCTACATTATTTGGTTCAGGCGATCATTTCCGTGCTTGGTACATAGAAATATCACTAGTTCGGCACGAAAGTACATATTTTCAAGTGCTCTTTACACTCGATAATATACTACACCCTCACTCGGGGGTCATAATACCGCAGTGTATAGCCCTTGCCCGGGGTAACAATACCGTGGCCCATCATTATGATTTGTTTGGAACTCATGTGATATAATTTCATCCTATGATAGACATATATACATTTATACATACATTCAAGACATACGTACATTTATACGTACATTCAAGCATACATGCAGTCATTCATTCATACATTTTATTCATTTATCCAGAGTGTTCTTTATCAAAAAAAAAAACCTAACAGCTATTTGAACAGTGTAACTCGGCAAGAAAAACTCTCGTTCCTTCTACCACAGACAATGAAAGTTTTGGGGTAATTGTGGGAGCCAGAATTAAAATATATATCTGCTTATTGAGGTTAACCCAAATAAGGCGTACAATAGGTCCAACCCAAACAAATATCACACCCCTCCCCCCAATCTATATAAAGGGGGGGCATCCCAGAAGATGAGGTATGTGCTCTCTCCCTACACTGCACACCAACACTCTTGATTTCCATAGCTCTATTCTTTCAATCAAAGGACTAACTTTAGCATCGGAGTGTCTCCGGCCGGCAACCCCAGTTGGGTGGCACTGGTCATGCTCATCTGTGTAGGTCTACTGAAGTAAAGTTCATCTCTTCGTTAGATCTCTACAATCCATGTGAGAGGATATTTCATGGTCTCACAATAAATTATCACTGAGAGCATCTCCAACCATTGTTACTATAATGCCATTGCTATAGCTATAATTTGGCAATGAATAGTGCTATTTTACCAAATTATAACAATGGTGCTCCAATGGTCATTTGCTATCTTAACAAATCTCAACCAACTTTCTCTCCAAATTTGTAGGTATTGTTTGGATATAAGTTTTTTTGTGATTTTATTTTTGTTTATTTTTTTGTCTTTTGTGACATTTTTTTACCTGTTTGTAAAAAAAAAAAAAAAATATTATATATTTATACTATTCCCAACTAGAAAAATACAAAAAATGAAAAAAAAAAATGAAAAATTAGAAAAAAAAAATATAATTCACCCCACCAAAAAACATATCACTACATATTTAATAATTTTTTTAACTACAAATAAAAAATAAATAATCACCAATTACCCATAGAAATTTGAAATATTACCGTTTGAAAAAAATAGCCGTTTGAAGATAGTTGTTGTTATTGAAATTTAAAAAAAAAAAAAAAAAAAAAAAACCAAACAGAGCACAACGGCTGTTTTAAGGACAGAGTGGGAGATCACAACCGTCCACGTCCAAAATGTTCAATGGTTGAAATGATTCTCTAGAATCATCCAACCCTCTCCTCTCACTCTCATCACACTGAGAATCATCTAACCCTCTCCTCTCATTCTCATCAGACTGTCTTCCCTCTCCAACTCTCTTTGTCTTCTCTCTCACTCTCTTCAAACCGATCTCTCTCTCTCATTCTCGCACTGTCTTCCCTCTCCTCAAACCGATCTCGCTCTCTCACTCTCGCACTGTCTTCCCTCTCTTCATTGATCTCTGTACTCTCCGATCCGTCTCTCTCTCTCGCTCTCCGTCTATATACATATCATATATATATATATGCTTTGATTTTTTGTTTATTTTTCTAGTTGTTGATGTGGAGGTGATCGCGATTTTTCAAGCTCAGGTCTCGCGATGGCTTCACACCGGGTCTTCAAAGAACTCAAGCATCTCTAGATCTTCAAACATCTCAGGTCTGTGCTCTCCGATTTTTTGTAATTATTTATTTTGATTTTTGGTTTAATTTTTGTTCATCCAACTATTTTTGTTCATCCATTTATTTTATTTTGATATTTATTTTGATCTTCAAAGAACATCCATCTGATTTTGGTTTGATTTATTGTGATAATATCCATTTGATTTTTACACTTCATTTGGATCAACTGATTTGGTGATAAATGATCAAAAAAAAGAAAAAAAAAAAAAAAGAAATCGAATTTGGGTTCGTCAAATTTATTCTGAAATTTGTGAATTTGGCAAAAAATTTGTATAAATTGGGTTTGATTATGAATTTGTTGGGTTTTCTACTGTTTCAAATCTGTTTCTTCAACTGAATTTGGTGCCAAAAATCTGTTGATATTTGCTAATCTGGCAGGTTTGGCAGCTGCTATTCAACCTGCCAAATTTGAGAACAGAAATGTCATTTGCTATCTTTGACAAGTAGAACAGCAGGCCATTGAAGACCTTGTTTTAGTCATTCTTGTCGAATTTTAGCTTTGGCAGGTTAAATAGCAGCTCCATTGGAGATGCTCTGAAAATTGTAAATTAGTGACTTTTTTTGTGGTGTTTTTTTTTAAACTGTCACTAAAATTTATAATTAGTAACATTTTTTGTGATAAAATTTTTAAATTGTCGTTGAAAATTAATAATTAGTGACATTTTTTAATAGTATTTAATAAAAAAAAAAAGTCATTAATTATCATAAAACCTATTTGTTGGAACAATCTTCTGTGTACAATAAATAAATTAAAACCAAATCAAACAAATAAAATAAATAACTTACTAAATTTATTTTACTGAACCAAATGAATAATAAAAAGATCAAGTCTAGTGTGTGACACTCTGTCCTTAAGACAGATTCACCCCACTACGGTGCTTATAGTTAAGTGGCGTCTATCTCCAGGATACAATGATCTTCACAAATTGTAGTAGCACTCCAAACAATTTGTTCGACGAACAAAAACCTGTTTTCTTACTCTCTGAATTTTTTCCTAAAATAATATGAAGATTATATCATGCAAGAGAGCAAAACTAGGAGGAAAATGAAGAATTTTGGATCTGCAAAGACTGCTGAAATGGCTGGTATTTATAAGCAAATTGTGGCTGTCCAGAAAATCCGAACAGGTATGAATCTGCCCAACAGATATAGATTAGAATTTTGAACATATATGCTAACTACTGCAGTTATAAAACTGCCCAAAACTGCTGGGCAGTTTTCCTGATCTGTTTGAACATTTGACCCTGTTGAACCTTAGGTTGAATCTATTCAAATCTGCCTGGGCAGATTTAAATCTGTTCTGAGCAAAAAATGTATCTATCCGCGTGCAACAGATTTGAAGAAAACTATTTGGACAATTTTGAATTAGTCTGGCAGTTTAAAAACCTATTAACAGTTGGGATTTAAGTGGAATTCGGAAGCACAATTTTTGGACAAAAAAATTGAATTCAGATACAAATTATATTGGTGCAAAATTTAAATTAAGAATTTTGGAAAAAAAATTCAAATAAATTTTGTCCAAAAAATTAATGTAAGAACCGACCCACAACCTACACTTGGTACGGTGGGGCGCGCGTGCGCGTGGTGGTTTTAGCCAAGGTTCCATTTGTCTATAATCCCTCCCTTCTACAAACTTGGGATGCCCCTTGGGGCCCAACCCAAGTATTGTCACCTAGAGCTTATATACACACATAAGTTCTCTTTAAGTTTCAATGTAGGACAACCCATTCCAAGGAAACCCGCATTTACTTCTTTAATTGTCCATTCCACGAACCTGAAAACAACATCAATTTCCCATTCACTCATAAATGGTTTTGACGAACCATCTTCACCGTATGACTTGCCATGCAGCAAGGAACACGTCACATTTTTGGACCCACCCCAAAAGATGTTTGGGGCCTACTCAAAATTGGACTCGAACGTGGCCTAAAATAAGCCTATAAAAAACCAATTTTCCAACACTATTAAACAATAAGTTCACTCATTAAGACCTACACATAAGTCCCTCTTATATTGGTTCCCTAATTAAATTTCATTCATACATGCCGTTAAAATAAAGAATTTTTGTATAATTTGAGATATTTTAATAACACAGATTACATATTTTAAAAGTGTAATTTTTGAGTAAGTTTCCCCTCACTAATTCAGTAGTTTCTATTAATGGAGCTAAATTGGGGACACTAATTTGAAACACCAGCCACTAAACCCAAAAGACAAGAACACTTTTTGATATATTATCAAATGAGATTATTTAGGTTAGTTCAAAACTCTAATAGTATGTTAAATTCTTAAATTAAAGTCATTTTTAGTTGTACCTTCATAATTAAATAAATTCCTTTCAATAGTGTTCCAAATCTTTAGCCAAAATTTATCAAAATACACGAGATTTGACCTTGTCAAATATACCACAACAATCATGACCACATGGAAACCATTTTAGTGTTATAGTGTTAAAACAAATGTGACCTTTTTGTACTGTATTAAGCCTAAAAGAATACTTTGTTAAAGTGACTTTGACTTTCACTATTAGACTTGCTCTTAAGTAATTTATTGCCCTAATCTCAAGAGATTGGTTTAGTGGGTAAAATTTGAGAGTTAAGGGTATGTTCTCACGAGATCTCAAATTCAATATTCACTAGTAGTAATAAGTTTCTTGGGGCCATGTCCATACAAGGCGTTCAGCTTGACTTTAAATGGGGTCTCTGCAAGTGAACGGTGGGATTGATCCTCTGGGATTAGTTGAGGTGTACGTAAACTAGTCTGAACACTAAGTTATCAAAACAAAGATGTTTGGCTTCTCTCAAGTTGTCATCTCAACTTAAGAGAGCGTTTGAACTTGGTAGGCCCTTGGCTCCCTCCTTGCAATGGTTAGGATTCACTTCAAGAGAATCCAAAGGCTTAGATCACTTTATTAAAAAAATTAAAAATCAAAAAGTAATTTTTTGGGTGGTGATCTGGACCATTGGATTCTCTTATGATGAATCTTGATCGTTGCAAGGCGAGGGCCAAGTAGAGAAGGCAAGGAGAGGATCTTTGCTCCGTTTTGGATATGATTTTGGTGATCCGAACAATTCGCTTTTGAAGATTCGTTCAATAGAATATTTATATAAAAAATCAAAATGATTAGATATCGGTAGGTATATATTTGAATCATATTTGTTCTATACAAATGGACGACAAATGTAATTTCAAAAATAGCCATATATTTTTTATAATACAATTTGATTCAAACATATACCTACTGATATCTGATCAACTTTATTTTTTGCATGAATATTCTACTCAATAAGTTTTAAAAAGTGAACGGTTCGGATCATCAAAACCGATCTTAAAGTGATTTTTATCAAGTCTAAATGTTCTTGTAAGTTGAGATGACCAATTTAAAAGAAGTCAAACTAAAAAAGAAAAAACAAGTAACTTATTGCTACTTGTAATTATGTGTATACATTCACATGAAGGCTAATGAACAATCCAAGATCTGGACTGCATAACTAATTTACTAATTGAAGGAAAGATATCTGATTGTATCAATTCCCTTTCTCAGTTAAGCGTATTAATTAATTATTATACACTTGGTCAGTACCAATCCTGAGATCAAATGTTATCTCAAAACAAATCATGTTGTTCTAACCTATAAAACCTCAGAAGATTTTAGACCACCTCAACGTGTGGTTGACATGGCAAGAGTCTAAAATTGGCATTGCATAAAAAAAACAAAAAATGGTTTATTGACTTGATCCTCTAGTAATAGAAGGAAAACAGAGGTGTTCTATGTATTAGGTGAGTTGTACAAATGCCTAGGCTCCATATTTGAAAAGACTCTAGTTTTTAGGGCTTTTAATGGTAATATATCTGATTCTATTAAACAAAGATCCTTAATAATGAGCAACGAATATATATAGATGTATATATATATGAGGCCTTACCCATTATTAAAGGATTTTAAGTAATAAATATAACAACATATATTATTAAGAGTGTCTTAAAATTTTGGAAGCTTTTTCAAATATGGAGCTTAGGCGTTTGTCTAACTTGTTTAGTGGATAGATCACCTTTATTAAAATTTTGGGAGCTTTCTCAAATATGGAGCTTAGGTGTTTGTCTAACTCATTTAATGGACGGATCATTATTAATCACTCATACTTACATTAAATACATATTTATGATCACCTTTATTAAAATGAATTATGTATAGTATAGGAAACTACTAATATTGCCAATCCAAAGCATAAGTCATACAAGTTTGTAGCTTTGCATACTAGTACTTAATTATTCTAACCAACATTTCAATAACAAATCTGTTAGAAATTGGGTGTCCATGTGGCATGACCTATGAACCTTTTGAACCTTATCCATGTAAGTTTGAATTTGAATTCAAAACTTATTTGGATAACCACTCAAGATATCTATGTCTATCATATCAACTGATATGGATAGATTGATATATATGGTTATATATCTGATTATATATTTATATAATATATAGATATCATAGTTGTTATGTGGTTTTTTACCCATAACATTTTTCATATACTCTCTCTAACTCTCTTTAAAGAAGAGAACGATCCAGCCTTTTGCACTGTGACTTATGTGGGTAATACTCATATTGTGATATTACTCCATTGCTGGGAGTTCGTTGTTCGCGTTTTTTGGAAGCACGTGATTTACCCACGAGATTTTTCGCTTCAGGTTCTATCACCTAAGGCATGATCTAAATATTTTTCCCGCTGTGTTATACTTGTTTTAACATTGGTATCAGAGCTTTAATGGGTATTTTCGTGCTTATTTTTATGCATTAAAAATATATGTATAATTTTATATAAATATACACACATTATATGCGTGAAAATTAACAAAGGAGGAAGATGAAGTGCAGGGTTTCTGCACTTCCACTCTCATTAGAAGGAGAGTGTAATACACCTCATTTTTATGTTCATTAAATGTCATTTTTTAAGACCATAAATGTTTTTATTTTGGAAAATGGAGTCCGGTAGTACCAAAATTAGACCATAAAACACCTCGGAAGGCGGAGCGTGAGTCTCACGCGCCAGATGGCGCCGTCAGCGGTGGGCACACGCTGCAATGCGCTCCTACGCGCTGCAACACACCAGGCGCGCTTCCCACGCACGTGACTTGCGCCCTTCCACGCGCGCGTTAAGCTGTGCCGCTTCGAGCCGCGCCACATACGCTGCCACGGCCGAGCCGTGTGCTAAACCGCGCGCCGAGCCGAGCCGAGCCGTGCCATTTTCAGCGCCGGCTTGGCTAGTTTGACGGCTGAATGTAAGGGGCTGTTTGTTTTTTTTTTTTTTTAAATCCCGAATTACGCTAAATGGTCATAAGTAGTTCGTTATAACTTTGTTTTAAGCGTGGTTGGTACTGTTAGACTCAGAATTAAATTTTCTATCTTCTGTAAAATTTTCAAAATTTTATGAAAATGAAAAATACTTTTCTTGAAATAATAATTCATTATTTCTGCTTTAAAATGCTTCTTGTGTTGCATGATTAAGTTTCTAGAACTGAAATTTTTACTGTAGACCACTGTAATGGTTTACTATTTATTGGTATGATTGTTGCATTTTCCCAGATTCTGGAATATTTATTTATAATTTCACGTGTGTTATTTAATTATTTAAAATTCTAGAAAGTACCAGAAAATTTCAAAAGTGATATACTTTCTGTTATGGCATAATCTGAATATTAAATACAACATATTATTGTTTTTTGCCTAGAGTTTCTAATATATTGTGATTCGAATAGCATAATTAATTTTTTATTTATTTAAATTCCATTATTAATTGTAACATAGTATGAGTTAATTGTGAATCTACACTATGATGCTATTGTATGGAATTAGAATATTTTATCATGCTTTTAAACATGCCATAGTCAGTGGGAGGTTGTTCGGTTTAGAGAAATCTTTGTAGATTTACTCCCGAAAACTAATATTTTGCACATAAATTAAATTAAATTTTGGATAATTGTCACCTGTGGCGCAAGAGATGATTACGAGCATAGCGGATTTTCGATCTTGCGACTTGTGTAATATTGTCACTATTTATTTTAGATTTTTTGCGGCAAAATTATATTATGCTAATCAAATTAATCCCAATGCGAATTTCTCTCTAAATTGATTTAGTTTATGGAAGTTAATTTGGTTGACCTAGACTTAATAGAGATGTTCAAATGTGAATAATGTAATCACTTTCTTTAGAAGAGCAAAAGTCTTGGAGACTTTAGGTCAGACCTTAATTAAGCCAAAGTAAGGAAACATGACTCAAAGTCGCTGTGGTTTTGTTGCCTTGTTTGGCATAATAAAAACTAATGTATGCGCTATGGTTAGCGGCACGCTACGTAGTTTTGGTTGGCGAGTTTTGGAGTTGTGAAATTAGTAAGCCCTCAATAGATCAGCATATGATCTTGACTATTGAGGTGCACAGATTGACTTTGTAATTTGACTTGTAATGATGTTGCATCATTGAATGAAGTAACATTCAAGAGTCACGTCATCCAAGAAATGCGAGCTTAAATGAGTTAGTCATTAAGTGTAAGACGAGTAGCCAGTATAAGTAGTGTTTTACTTTCTATCCAACTGTTGGGAGTGGATGGAGCAAAATTTCATGCACTATAATAGTGTGCATTAAACTATCACTTGAAGTTAAAAGATTAGTGTTAGTAGCAGAAAAATCTATTAACACTAAGTGAAGAGATTAGCGCCAAGTGGCTACAAAATCTATTAGTATTGCCAACTTGTCTAAGTCTGGACGCTTACCGTTTCCACACTTGAGTGTGAGACATGAGGAGGTGCTTCTTTGCATGATTGCTTTACTAGGCTAACGTTTTTTTGAATAACGTTTACCGCTGAGCGCAAATGTTGCTGCATAGTAATGAAAAAGGTCAAGGGCAACAAGATTGTTATGACTCTAAGAATTTGACGCATTACTTGTGAGAGCATTGTGTTGAATTAGACTCTTTAGCATAATTTGCGATTAAGTTACTTCAAGAGCTGTCATAGATTGATAGCTTATTTTCTCCTTCTTGTGGATAGTAGAATTAATTGCAAGTAACTATGAAGCGAGAAACAAAGATAACAAGAGGAGTATCGTTATCTTTCAACTAGATGTAGTAAAGTGTATGGAGAATCCAATTAACTTGAAGGTGCAGGGGATTAGCACTTACTAGTTAAATTTGTGACTTAGGCGCACTTGATATCTCCATGACATCCTTTTATGATCTAGTAAATATGAATTAGTCATGAGTCATTACCTAGGTGGGCCTAAACCTTTAAACTTGTCTTCGAGAACTCACACATTAGAATGATTGGAATTAAATATGACATCGGACATAAACCGGTGGCTTGTTATACTTAATCACATTAATGAGAAGATGACTTGGATGGTTTAAGTAGGCTCTCTCGGGCCCATTCGCTTGTGACATTCTGCTCTTATATGAATGTGTAACTTTGTTCACAATGGTTGCACACAAGTAAGTAGGAAGCCGTAGAAGGCCATATGTATTGGCGCATTTAGTCCACTATGATATTTGTGACTAGATATGTGTAAAGGTATGATAGCTAAGCCTCAATCTCGACACATTTATAGATTACGATACGCATCTGAGTCAAGGCTATTTGATCTCCCATAAGTCAAAAGTTTTGAGATGATTTTTGACATTGCACATATGAAGTTGAGATCAATTAGATAACAACTTTCGTGATTTTAGTTTTGACCACGGTGGCGAGTATCTATTTGAGTTATTTTAAAAAACTCTGTGAAAAGAAATGGATGCTTAAAAAATTGATTATTCCAAGTACTCAACAACACAATGGTGTAGTAGAGATATGGAATTAAGTAGTGTTAATGTTAGGTGGATGATGGCGCAAAATGTTTCCCAATTGGGAATTGCACTAGTTTGTTGCCTATATCTCTAACTAAGTGCCCTCCATATTGTAGACGTCCCGAACGTCCCGGGGGAAATCCCCCCGTTTTGTTCATATTAGGCTTACTACAGTAGCGGACTCAAGTGTCATGGTTCTTAATCTGATCTTGCAAAGTGCAATGCAAGACTGATAAATCACCAAAGAGTCCAAATCCGGCAAATCGTTTTGGAAAATAGATTTTTAGAAAGAAGTGTCAAACATGGACTGCTTTGCCAGATACAGAGTCGCCACCTAAATATTTTATTTTGGGAAATTTAGGAAACCCTGATTCGTGCCTAAGGCCACGTGTCCGTCATCACTAAAGTTGCCTCTGCTCGGGAACTTGGGTACGATTGGGGAAGGTCATACAATGAGCACCCCCGCTCGCCCGATCAAAGATCGGCCACTACTAAACATGATATCTTGTTTTTGAAAACATATGTGCTCTTATTCCAGTTATTAGCCCAGATTTACTATGTGATGCTCACAACACACAAGTATAGACTGGATCGCCTAATTTGGAACAAAACATCTCATGTTTGTTTTTGAAAGCGGTTTGCTACTCGCAAGTAGGCTAAAATGCAGATTTTGCCACCCTCACGTGGGCTTAAGAAAACATGATTTTGCCACTCGCAAGTGGGCTTAAAACTCGCATTTCAATGAATTGTTCCAATTCAAGTAACCCAACCTTCACCCACAGGCACTCAAGCAGTTATATCACATAAGCACATAGCCTCATGGTAAGCATGCTCTCATGGCAGTCACTCACACACATGTAAGGATGCTAAAGCATAAAAGCTTACCTAGTACTCCGAGCCAAAACAGAAGCTAGTTAGTAATCAAATGCATGATCCTAACTATGCTGAAATGCCTAATGCAACACATACAGGAATGCAACTAAGATAGGCTCGGCTATTCTAAGATGGCAGGTGAAATGCAACAGATAACATGTATTCAACTCGGAATTGAAATACAATGCAGTTAGTATGATGCGCTGAGCCCAGTGCATGCAAGACAGAATGAATGCAAACATGTGAGCATAAGTATGCTAATTGAAATGTGCCCTAAACTAACCATCATAAGCTGGTAAATAAAAGGGAGAAAGATGTGGGGTTGGAAGACATGCATCACACGCACGCACACTTATTACAAAATTGCCCTCCTCGGAGGGTCCGAATAAATAATACAGACCGAATAAATAATTAACTACTCTAGCTAATTAAATATTACAAAACCCTAATTAATTAACAAATTAACTAAGAAACGAAATAAACTGGTATGCAGATCTATGGACCGCCTCAGCTCTATTCCGAATGATGAAAGATGCATGCATGCTCGAGTCGCCTTGTCGGGAAATTCCTCACGATGCCTCGATTTGCCTCTGTTTGCAATTGATCTCGGAATATTGTACAAAGCTCTAGAAGGCTGCTAGTTTCTGGTTTGCTGCAATAGAGAGCAAGAAAGGGGCATGGCAAAAAATTTTCAACACATGTGCGCACGACCACTCTCCCCGTCATTGCACAAGCTCTAGGGAGTGTAGTCCTCGATCCTCGTGCCATCAATCACGCATCTCGATGCATGATGGCCGAGGAGTCGAATTGCACGACTCAATGTGAAATGAATGCACATATAAACACAACAAGGCCTGAACTCCATCATGGGTAATACGGAGTGTCAACGACCGGAAATTGAGACACGTTTCGTCACTTTGAGTACGAAACGCCCCTCGTTTCCCGTGTTTGGACTAACCCTACTCCAAACACAATGCAATGAGATGGCATACACAATGCGACTAACATGCAACCCTAAATGCAATGCAACCTAATCATGCTGGCATGCGAGGGATGATATGCACACATGCAACCTAGCATACGCAATGCTATGGACTAAAATGGCATACACATTACACATGAGTTATATGGCATACATAATGCACACATACGAAGATAGACATACACAAAGGCATAATCAAAGCATACACAATGCGATGGTCAAACATGCAACAACATGAACCAAATGGCATACACAATGCAAGGTGGACTCAAACCAATATGAGTGGACCTCGGCCACACTCAAATCAGTGGCCCTATGATGAAAACGAGACAACCGAAATACATGCAAACCATGCACGAATGCAAAGGACCGATCCTAAGGCACAACATGCAACTTTAACAAAGCATGGAAAATGATGAAATATGGCATAAAATGGCACATGATCCAGCTCTGAAATGGCATAAAAGATGGTCTCGAAACATGCAAACACCTCACATAATGCATGCTAGATGACCCGGATACCGAAACTAGTGGAGTGGATTACACTATAGGTATACAAGGCGATGCACAAATGACCAAACCACCCCCAAACAGACCTTAGGCAGGTCCAAGACAGTGGGAAAATGGTCTAAAAAGATGGCTTGAAATGCATTCAAATGAAGCTCATGCAATGGTTAGTAAATCAGGCATACAAGTACAACTCTCAAATGCACTTAAAGAGTGAAAATCATGGCAATATGTGTAGACGTCCCTGAACGTCCCGGGAATGAATCCCGTTTTGTTCATTGGGCTCACTACAGTTCGGACTCAAAGTCACAGTCCTGTATCTAATCTTGCAGAGTGCGATGCAAGACCAACGAATCATCAAAGAGTCCAAATCTGGCAAATCGTTTTGGAAAACAGATTTTTAGAAAAAAGTGCCAAACATGGACTGCTTTGCCAGATACAGAGTCGCCACCTAAATATTTATTTTGGGGGAATTTAGGAAACCTTGACTTGTTGCCTGAGGCCACGTGTCCGTCATCACCAAAGTTGCCTCGGCTCGGGAACTTGGGTACGATTGGGGAAGGTCAGCTATAAGCACCCCCGCTCGCCTGATCAAAGATCGGCCTTTACTAACCACGATATCGATTTTTGAAAACATTATGTGCTCTTATTCCGGTTTATTAGCCTAGAATTACTACGTGATGCGCACAGCAAAACAAGTATAGACTGGATTGCCTAAGTTGGAACAAAGTATCGTATATCCGTTTGTTTCGAAAAATAGATTGAAGTTTGCTACTCGCAAGTAGGCTAAAACATGGGTTTCGACGAATTATTCCAACTCAAGCAACCCAACCTTCACCCACAGGCATTCAGGCAGTTATATCACATAAGCATATAGCCTCATGGTAAGCATGCAATCATGGCAATCACTCACACGCATGCAAGGATGCTAAAGCATAAACACTTACCGAGTACTCCGAGCCAAAACAAAAACTAGTTAGTAATCAATGTATGATCCTAGTTCATGTTAAGATGGCTAATGCAACACATGCAAAATGCAACTAAGATAGGCTCGGCTATTCTAAGATGGCATGTGAGATGCTACAACTAACACGTATTCAACTTGGAATTGAAATACAATGCAGTTAGTATGATGCGCCGAGCCCGGTGCATGCAAGACATATGAATGATGCAAACATGCATAGCATAAGGATGCTAATTGAAATATGCCCTAAATCTAACCATCGTAAGTGGTTAAATAAAAGGGAGAAAGAAATGGGGGTTGGAAGACATGCATCACACATACGCACACTTATTACAACATTGCCTTCTCTCGGAGGGTCCGAAAGAATAATACAAATTAACTAACTAACAAGCTAATTAAATATTACAAAACTGTAATTAATTAACAAATTAATTACAAAAAAAAAAACAGTCTAAATATGAAACTAAAGAGACCGCCGCAGCTCTGCCTCGGAATGCATGGATGATGCATGCTCGATTTGCCTTGCTCGGAAACCCGTTGCCATGCCACTGTTGCCTCTGTTTGCACTGTTCTGCACCTCTGAGGGATGTGAAAATTCTTGAGGCACGTCTGGACTACTCCCTGATCATTTTGGAATGCCACCGGCAAATACAAAGCACCACCGACCATGTAAATGTGATCATCGACCATAAATTGGGCCACCGGCTGGACACTGATGGTCGGTTGGCATTGAAAGTGGCCGGCTAGCCGGCCTTTTATGCCTGCAGAATACTGGTTTCGCTGCAACAGAGGGCAGACAGTGCATAGCAAGAGGAGTTTTCAAGACAAATGTGTACACGGCCACACTCCCTATCATGCAATGAACTCAAGGGAGCATGGCCCTCGGTCCTCGGGCCACCAATCACGCATTTCGATGCATGATGGCCAAAGGCACCAAGTTTGCAAATCAATATGAATGAATGCAACAAAACGAATGAATGCTTCACGCCTTATCATGTTGAGATCAAGGGTGTCAGCGACCGAGGATCGAGGCGTGTTATGTCATTTTGAGTACGAACGCACCTCATTCCCCATGTTTGGTTTGACACCCCAAACCAAACATAATATTATGTATGTGTGGACGTCCCCGAACATCCCGGGAGGGAAATCCCCCCCGTTCTGTTCATTTGGGCTCACCACAGTTCGGACTCAAATTGTCACGGTTCTTAATCTGACCTCATAATGTGCATTGTGAGATTGATAAATCACCAAAGAGTCCAAGGTTGACAAATCGTTTTGGAAAACTGATTTTTTAGAAAGAAGTGCCAAACATGGATTGCTTTGCCTGATACAGAGTCGCCACCTAAATATTTTTTATGGGGGAATTTAGGAAACCCTGACTCATTTGCCTAAGGCCACGTGTTCGTCATCACCAAAGTTGCCTCGGCTCGGGAACTTGGGTACGATTGGGGAAGGTCAGCTATGAGCACCCCCGCTCGCCCGATCAAAGATCGGCCTCTACTAACCATGATATCTAGTTTTTGAAAACACATGCGTTCTTATTCCGGTTAATTAGCTAGAATTACTATGTGATGCGCACAGCAAAACAAGTATAGACTAGATCGCCTAATTTGGAACAAAGCATTGCATAGCCGTTTGTTTGGAAAATGGTTTGAAGTTTGCTACTCGCAAGTAGGCTAAAATGCGAATTTGCCACCCTCAGGTGGGCTTAGAAAACAAGATGATTTGCCACTCTCAAGTGGGCTTAAAACTCACAGTCAATGCATTATTCCAATTCAGATAATCTAACCTTCACCCACAGGCATTCAGGCGGGTATATCACATAAGCAGTTAGCCACATGGTAAGCATGCTGTAATGTTAACATTCACACTCATGCGAGATGCTAAAGCACAAATACTTACAGTGTACTCCGAGCCAAAACAAAGAACTTGTTAGTAATCAAATGTATGATCCAAGTCCATGTTGGAATGGCTAATGCATCGCAGGCGAAATGCAACTAGAATAGGCTCGGCTAATCTATAGATGGCATGTGAAATGCAACAGATAGCACGTATCCAAGTTAAATTTGAAATACTATGCAGTTAGTATGATGCGCCGAGCCCGGTGCATGCAATACAGATGAATAAATGCACGCATGCATAGCATAAGGATGCTAATTGAAATATGCCTTAATACTAACCATCAAAAGCAGGTAAGTAAAAGGGAGAAAGAAGTGGGGTTGGAAGACACGCATCACACGCACGCACACTTATTACAAAATTCGCCCTCTCAACGGAGGGTCCGAATAAATAATACAAGCCGCCTAATTAACTAACTAACAAGCTAATTAATTATTACAAAACCAAATGAATAACTAGCTACAACTAATTATTACACAACTTAATTTAATTATTACAAAAGGATGCTAACTAACAAGTAAGCATTAAAAAAAATTGCTCTAGCTCTGTTTGAAGAAGAGGAGGGTATGCATGCTCGCTTCGGTTCCTCGCCTCGAAACGCCTTCCGGTTGCTCTCTAGAGGCTTTGTTGGCAAGGTGTCTTCCAGTGCTTATTGATGGAACTTACCGAAACACTGCTGGAGGGATACACCAGTGGCCTGCCGGCCATGGAGGAGCACTGCCGGCCACCTGCCAGCCAGAGAGGAACACTGCCGGCCAAGGATGAGTGCCTGCCGGCCATCAATGGTGCACTGCCGGCCACTGGTGTGCCGTGACACCAAGCTGCAACAAAGCACAAAATAGAGAAAATGGAGGGTCTCCCAAGGTCATGTATGCATTATGCCACCCCATATCACCTCGAAACATCAAGAGAGAGGCCTAGTCGGATCCACGACCATCAATCACACATCCCGATGCATTATGGCCAAAGATCCAACTTGTGCAAATCAATATGAAAATGAATGCACAAATACAACAAGTAAAGCCTAGAACTCTATCATGAATCATCAAGAGCTTCGGCGACCGAGAATTGAGACACGTTCCATCACTCGGAGTATGAAACGCCCTTCACTCCTCGTGCTCGGATTAACACTTAATCCAAACAATGCAACACATAAGCATGGCAAACATGCAATATGACTTAAGTGTGCAAACATGTAACTAACTCAAGCATGCAACAAGCATATAAGCATGATGTGAGGCAACAACCTTGGACAACATGGCAAAATGCAACATGAACATGCAAACATGCAAGGCATGTAAAGGTGGACAAGTATGCAACAACATACAAGATGAAGCAAGCATGCGACAACATGGTGAGATGGGCTTACACCAAAGATGGACAGCTCTCAAATAGGTCCAAATCAGTAGCCATTAGTGATGAATTGATGGCGTGAAAAGCATGAAATGGCAAGACAAACATGTATGCCAAATAGCTCAAGTATTAAAGCACAAAGAGGACAACTCTTAAGCACACTTAAGGAACAACAAACATGGATATATGATAATGAGGTAAGCTCTGAAATCTCATGTAAATTGATGCCAAATCAACTCAACAATGCAAGCATAGCATGTTATGATGCTCAAAGCTCAAAGTAAGCAAAGGGACTTAAGCCATGGCCATACAAGGCAAGCCCTAAAGGGCCAAGGGGACCTAAAACAGTCCTAGGGCAGGTCCAAACAAGGCCAAAGCTAAGCTCAAAGCTAGCCAACACAAGCTAGAGCACAAGGCCTAAAACAAAGAGCATGCAAGGCTATAAAGAGGCAATGCACTACACCTATTGAAACCAATCATGGCATGACTTGGACCACATAAAATAGAGTTACATTATGGTATAACAAGACCAAAAAATGCACTGAAATGATGAGCCAAAAGCTTAGGCTTAATGGTATGCACAAAAGTCCATTCTTGAGGCATGAAGCACAAGCTCCGTAAAGCGTTCAAAGCATGTCAAATGCAAGTGTATGACAACATTTCATGGACTAAAATAGCATGTGAAATGAGGGCAAGGCATGCAAACATCACATGTATGGCATGGTAGAGGCCTCAAAGCCCAAGATAGCCTAAACATTTACACTATAGCTATACAAAGCATGAGTGATATGGCCATGGCAGCCTAAAACAGTTCAAGGATAGCCCAAAATAAGCATAAAATCATGTTAGAGCAAAGCCAAAATATGCTAGGATGATGAGTCAAAACATCATGCACAAGAGGCTAGTAAACAAGATTTGTTCTACACCTATATGGAGCATGCAAAGGATGATCAAACCAACTATGGATAGGGTCATGGCATGTCAAATGATGACCAAATACATGCTGAAATGTAAACCAAACAAGCTAACATGACATGGCAAAGCATGAAGCATATGAAGCTAGTTTAGGGGATTTACATTACAAGTGCATCATGCAAGCATGAAGTGACAAAACCAACCCAAAACAGATTCATGGCATGGTAAAACATCACCAAAAACCTACTGAAATGGACTCAACACAAGCTAAGCACACATACTACTTTGATGAGCTATGAATGGAGTTACACTACACATACTAGATGCATGCAAAATATGACCAAACCAGCCTTGGATAGGGCCAAGGCAGGTCCTAGAAGTCACAAAAAGGGGCCTGAACCAAGCCTCAAAGATACATAGAGGGATGGTCTTTTGGAATGCAAAAAAGCAAGCAAGCAAGAACCAAAAGAGAGGGGGCCACCCCCTCTGATTTGAGACCTCAAAACCACACCTTTACCACTAAAAATCCACTGGATTTCAGTGGTGGGAAGGCCAAACCAAGGCTAGCTCGGAGACCTTAAGGCATGGCTTCAAACAAAGCATGCAAGAGGGTTACACACCCCTAACAGCAAAATGACCTTAAACAAACTTGAAAAGCACTTAAATACAAGACTTTTTCAGTCATATGCAAAGCCTAAATCAATATGCAAGAAAAGCCAAAACAAGATACAAGAAAGTGCTAGAAAAGGGGAAATACTCACCCTTGATGATCAGCTTCGAAACCAGCAACTTCAGGGGGTAGAAACTCACTTTCAGACCTCAAGAAGACCTCCCAAGAACCTTGGTCCAATGGTGGTGGTGTATCTCTAAGTGTTGTAGTGTAAAAGTGCAAGGAAATGGATTTCAAAGCACAAAACATGAACAATAGAGAGAGAGAGAGAGAGGGATATTTCTCTTCCAAAGAGCTGAACCCTGATATAAAGGGAGCCCTCTTGCTTATATAGAAGAAGGCAATGCAAAGCTTCTTCAAGAAGCTTTGCAAGAGTTCTATCCCTCCATACACCTGTATGGAGGGGAGATAACAAAAATCCAGCTGGCTCAAAATATCTGGAGGAAAACCAGCTGAGACAGGGGGGTGCCGGCCGTCAGTAATGGCCGGCAGTGGCTCACTGATGGTCGGCAGGGCTTCACCAATGGCCGGCAGGCACAAAGCCATGGCCGGCAGAGCACCAAAAGGATCACTCTGAAAGGACCAAGTCCAGGTCCAAAAAAAAGGGCAAAAAGGATACAAGGTTCGGGAAGCTTGAACAAGTGATGTTCCGCCGCGACAGTCGAGTACTCAGCAAGTAATCGAACTAGTTGTTGGGTGTACCTGCAAGCACAACCAAGTCTCGAGGACGGTCAAAAATGGGGTGTCTACAGTATGTCATGAAAAATGGTTCAAATATACAAAATGGCTCAAGTTAACTAAGCATGTCAAATGCAATGCCAACTAAACATGCAAATGTGCAATATGCCAAACATGCAAAATGCAATGCAATGCGACCTAACATGCAAGCTAAACTAATGTAACAAGAGCATGCGAACATGGTATAATGCAAGCATGTAACTAGATGCAACATGTCAAACATGCAACTATGTACAAGAATGGACTTAAACCAAAATGAGAGGCCTCAGCCATGCCCCAAAACAGTGGCCAAAAGTGATGGAAATGATGGACAAATGCTCATGCAAACATGTACACCAATGGGCCTAAAGCTAAGGCACAAAGGGTAGCTTTCAAGAACACTCAAAAGATGACAAACATGGACATTAGACCAACATGTTAAAATCTGAAAATGTATAGAGGATGATGCCAAATCAACCATGTTATGCAAGTAAGGCATGCAACAATGACCGAAACTTGAAGCCAACAAAGGGGTTCAAACTAAAGCTATGTCAACCAAACCCCAAAAGACCAAGATGGCTTAAAACAGTCCTAGGGCATTCCAAAACAACATTAAAGCATGCATAGATCATGGTCAAAACATGCTAAGAAATGGATGTAAAACAAAAGGGGATTTAAGGCCACAAAGAGGGTACTCTGCTACAACCACCCCAACCACACATGGCATGGACTAATCAATGCAAAACATAGTTTTAACATGCAAAAAGGAGCCCCAAAACCCACTGATATGGCAGTTAAAGGACTCAAACCAAGAGGCATGCACAATGACTCATTTCAAGGCACAAAAGAACAACTCTTCAAAGCATGAAAGGGATGATGAATGCAAGCATACAAGCATGGATTATGGACTGAAATAGCATGAGAAGTGATTCCAAATCATTGAAACAACCCAAATAGTGCATGCTCATGACTCACACACTCAAAGCCTACAAGCTAGAATGCGAAGAAGCTATACAAAACATGGCAAACATGTCTAAGATAACCAATGTCAAACCTCAAGCATGGTAAAACATGACTAAAAACTTCACAAAGCTAAGCTAAAACATGTGAGCATGGTGGTCCAAATGCAAGATGCATGTTATGACAATAAAGGGGATTACAAAGCAAGTGTACGATGCATGCAATGGACTATCAATCCGACCAAAAACAGAGGTATAATATGGCCAAATAGCACCCAAAAGCCTCTGAAATGGAGCTAAAACCAACTAAGCATGCATGCTACCTTTATGAGCCAAAAACACAAGCAAATGAGACACAAAGGGAGAGGAGTGTCCCTCCCCTATACAAGACCTGAAAACCACTTCACCACCACTGAAAATCCTCTGGATTTCAGTGGTGAGAAGGCCAATACATGAAAGTTCCAAAGCTCAACAAACAAGGCACAAAAAGAGGCCAAACAAGGCCTAAGGGGGGGAGGATGACCCCCAACACCAAAATGACCTTAATGAAACATCTTAAACTACAAAAAATAGAACTTTTATTCGTTATACACAAAGCTTAAAACAGCATGCAAAGTAGGTTAAAAGCTAGTGCAAGAATGGGGAATATAAAGCATTAGTGCTCACCCGTAAAGAACACTTCAAGAACCAAAACTCCAGCCCCCTTTTCTGATCAAAACCAACTCAAAAGCTCCAAGAACAACCTCTCAACGCCTCCAAAACCGAAGTATGGTGTAACACTAGGTGTTTTAGTGCAAAACTAAGAACAAAACACCCTTTTGGACACTCTAACACACACAAATGAAGAGAGAGAGGGAGATATAGAGAGAGAGTGGTGTATATATCATATATATCTCTGATTTGCTGAACCTCCTCAAAGGAGAAGAGAGGCTCTCTTATATAGACAAGGCAAATGCTCAAAGCTTCTAAGGGAAGCTAAATCAAAGGGGTCAAGGGGGGGCAAGCTTCTAAGGGAAGCTAAGCCAAAGGTCCAAGCTTCTTAAGGAAGCTAAGACAAAGGGTCAAGCCTCCTCAAGAAGCTAGAGCAAAGGGTCTAAGCTTCTTGAGGAAAGACAAAAGGGTGCAAATCCTCCATACACGTGTATGGAGGACAGATCCGTGCACTCCAGCTGGCACAGCTGGTATGCACAATGCCTGAAAGAGGCAAAAAGGGGGCACCGGCCAGAAAAGGACACAATCGGCCAAATAAATGGCCGACCGGCCAAATATTTGTGCCGACCGGCCAAACAATTGGTCGGTAGAAGGAAAGCAAGGCCGGTGGCTTCATGCCACGGCCGGTGGTTTAAGGAATGGCTAACAAGCCATTTCCTATCATTAGAAACAAAATCAAAAGTGTTTGGTGCAAAACCAAACACAAAACATGCAAGTCGAGAGATCCTAAGGCAAGGTGCGTAGCCGAGACCTTCGGGAACTCAAGACGAACACAAACATGGAGAATCGCCGAGTGTTCAAACGGTGACGTCCAAGTCTTGAGGACGGTCAAAAATGAGGTGTCTACAGTTGCCCCTCTTTGACAGAACTCAAAAGTCATAACAATGACGGGAGTGAATGTCGAAGCCCAGAGACGACCCATTTTTGACAAGGCCGAAGACTTAGACAAGCATACAAGCTACAAACAAAGATATGCGCCCGAAGGCAGGGGCAAAATGCAAAACAATGCACAAAGCCGAGCATAACTTATGATCATGCAAAGAAAGCTGTAACGAAGCATATCATGCAACAGTTTTAAGCAAGCAGAAACCAAACTACATCTCATGCAGAAAGGATGTAAGAAAATACAATCTCAACCATGCACCATGCAGGAAAGACTAAGAGCGACCATTGGGGACACCCGAGGTCTCAAACAAGATTCCGACGCGTTGCACGCGAAAGGAAAAAGAGTGGCACAAGCATTGGAACGTATTCCAAACGCTCTCAACCAACGAGAGAGAAACATAGGGACATATCCCGGTGTTTCGGGAAGGTATAAGCACTGGAACGTATTCCAAATGCTCTTAACCAAAGAGGGAGAAACATAAGGACGTATCCTGGTGTTTCGAAAAGGTATAAGCATTAGAACGTATTCCAAATGCTCTTAACCAAAGACGGAGAAACATAGGGACATATCCCGGCGTTTTAGAAAGGTATAAGCATTGGAACGTATTCCAAATGCTCTTAACCAAGGGGGGAGAAACATGGGGACGTATCCCGGCGTTTCGAAATGGTATAAGCATTGGAATGTATTCCAAATGCTTTTAACCGAAGAGGGAGAAACATAGGGACATATCCCGGCGTTTCGAAATGGTGTGAGCATTGGAACGTATTCCAAACGCTTTTAACCGAAGAGGGAGAAACATAGGGACGTATCCTGGCGTTTCGAAATGGTGTGAGCATTGGAACGTATTCCAAATGCTTTTAACCGAAGAGGAAGCAAGATAGGGACGTATCCCGGCGTTTCGAAATAGAGAAGAAACATAGGGATGTATCCCGGTGCTTCGAAAAAGGAGAAGAAACATAGGGACGTATCCCGGTGTTTCGGAAACGGAGAAGAAACATAGAGACGTATCCCGGTGCTTCAGAAAAGGAGAAGAAACATAGGGACGTATCCCGGTGTTTTAGAGAGAAGGGGAAACATAGGGTCGTATCCCAGTGTTTCAGAGAGAAGGGGAAACATAGGGATGTATCCCAGTGTTTCAGAAAGATATAAGCATTGGAACGTGTTCCAAATGCTTTAAACCAAAGGAGGTCTAACCCGTCGCACGCGCGAGAAGAAAGAATAGCAATGCAAGTGAAAAGGTGCACAACAATGCAACTGGAACGTGCATCACAATGCAAGTAACGTGCGTGACAGCGCAAGTTAGAGATGTGTGCAAGGCAATGCAATACAGGTACACAAGACAGTGCGATGAGGTGCACAAAAGAGGTGCGATAAAATGCATTTTCTATGCAAGTATGGGGGCATTTTCTATGCAACACGGAAAGCATACTTTATGCAATATTGAAAGCATATTCTATGCATGAGATAGGCATATTCTATGCAATATTGAAAGCTTATTCTACGTAAGATTGAAAGCAAAGCATGTTCTATGCGGAATCAAAAGCAAGCATATTCTATGCATGAATCATAATGATGCGTGGCACGCATAAAACAGAAGCGTATATGAAAGTGCACATTCTTATGCAATAGAGGGGCATCAAATATGTACTCTGGTGCCTCCGATTTATCTTTCGAAGGGCTTTTCAACACTCTCAGCTCGAAAAGGTTACACCCTGTTCGTATCGGCAAGAGGTAACATCTGCATATAAAACCCTTGGGTACTGCTTGGACTGCCATTCTGACTTGAAGCAGGCTTACACTTGAGGTAGAGGCACACTCATACTTCAGTAGCATTAACAAGACCTGAAGAGGTACACACGGAATGCAATTTCGAAACTTACTGAAGTTGAAACAAACTTAGATACCTGACATTTTCCTTTTTTCTTTTGCTTTGTAGCCCAGAACTTTCATAGCTTCAGATAGGTCTTGGTTTTACTGCTTTCGCATGATCTGGGTTGATCCCTGCGGTTTTACGAAAGAACGAATCTTGTTTTGCATAGACGTAGAGAACAGCACGGCACTTGGAGTGCAAAACAATTTTATTTTTGAAATTGAGAGATGAGTTCTTGACCGGGGTATTGAGCCTACGACTGAACACAACGCACTATGACTCAACAACGGAAAACAAAAGGTAAACAACCTAAACACATCGAGTAACACTCGAGGCGACTCAAAACAAAAATTGAGATAAAACAAAAAGACACGACACTCAGACGTGCACAGGGAGCCTGTTTCACCGGGTATTGTTTCCCACCCTTTCTTATTTGTGATTCTCACATCACTCGGCCCTCAGGCTCTGTTTTTCTGAAAACAAAAAAAAGCCCTTTCCTTACTTTTTCTCTCAACGCACATCTCTCTATTGTTCAATCTCTTTTCTTTTTTATCCCTCCCCTAGGTGGTTGATGGATAAACAGGAAGTTGCGGGCTCGTGCCCCTGGTATTCTACCAGATTCTTATCTTTGTTCACAACAGTGAGTTTCTCCCACAGAGGGGTTGCGCTACAACTGGATGCGTAGCAAATCTGCAGCTGACGTCGGTTGACGATGCTCTGCCGGGGAGTTTGGACGTGATTAGATCTGTCCAGATGAGGGAGTGGAATATCTAGATCCATTCCAGTTTGTGCTTCGTACTAGGCTTGATACCTCGTTACTCGGAGGATGAGAGAGTTTTTAACCTTTCGTTGACAGCTTCAGTTGTGCTCTTTCCGGCAGGTAGAGTGCCCTTCTTGGCAAGTATGTTGACAATGGGGAAAAGACAGAATATCTGACTCAACTGTGCCCCTAGTTCATCATTTTGACCATTTTTTGTTTTGGTTTTCTACTAAAACAATTTTGACCAATTTGAGAGTGAGACTAACATGCTTGTTCAATTTTTTGATTTTGAAAGTCATGCAAGTTAGACTATGAGCACTGAAAATTTTCCTTTTTGGGTCCAAGAAATGGTCCAGTTTTGGAAAAATGGAATAATTTTTGAGAAAATTAGTCAACCTCAGTAAAAATTCTCAAAAACTGTTTTGGCAAACAGCCACTGCTCAACGAGCACAGAACTTACTCTTGAGATGCACAACCTCAGATCCATAACAATGGAAAATTGCCCCTTGTTGAAATGGTACTGGACGGCAACGGAAAGTTGCCCCTTGTTTGAATAGCACAGAAGCACTGCACGGCAACGAAAGTTGCCCTAGTCTAAATAGCGCCGCAGCACATGGCAACCAGTCCTCATAGTGACAATTACAAACGAATTCTCGAACACAGAGAAGACAAAGATGAGCAGAACCATCACATGGACACAGTCGAATTTGAAGTGTTTTACGGCTGGACTTCAGAATGAAGTTGCCTACGTATCCCAAATATGGGAATCAAGCCTTACGTAGTTCAGGGTTAAGGTACACTCGGGAATTAACCTCTCCTTTTCTGCTCTAACTTTTGCCAAGGGCCGCCCTTTTTGGGTTTTCAACCTTGCGAGCTTTGTTCTTCTCTTCTTTTCAATTCTTTTCATTTCTTTTCTTTTTCATCTTCTCTTTTCATTTTCTTCATTTTTCTTCTTTTTTTTTTTTTTTTTTTATTCTTTGCATTTTTTTTTTGTTCTTTTTTTTTTATTCTTGCATTTTTTCTTTTCTTTTCTCTTTTCTTTTTTTCTTGCTCTAAACTTTTGCCTGGGTCGCCCTTTCGGGTTTTCGGCCCAGCAAGCCTCTCAAGGGTAAAAGTGTAGCTTTGTCCATGTCAAATGGTTTTGAGATCCTGAAGTCATCTGAATCCAACAGAATGGCTGCTGTTTGCTGACGATGTAGAAGTCCCATCCAAAGGGGGCTGAATTTGCCCCTTAGTGTTGTAGATAGGAACTCAGTTGTCCTTTACCACAAACTTTCTTCCTTCCACCCTTCTGGGATTTGGCATTCTTGCCAGTCTTCATTGATTTGCAGAATAATCTATCTTCGGCTCTTCGAGCACGTCTGATATTTTTTTGGCCCCTAATTCGAGGGGTGTTTTTGATCTAACTTTGCAAGCTTCTTTTGACGACGTCTGACCTTCTTGATCTGCCTTTCTTGCCCTTAGTTCGAGGGTTGCTTCAAATCTGGCCATACAGGCCTCACATTATGGTTAACCGTTTGAACATTCTGAACCCAAGTTCAAGGTTTTAAGAGCAAAGGGGTTGAATCTCGAGGCTGAGAGCGATCCTAGGCTGCACAATCTCAAGAGTGATTCCGCACAGGTCTTCTCAGGACCGCACAAAACATTTTTTGAAATCTTTTAAGAAAGCGACAAATCGTTCGCGCTAAAAACAATGCAGAACCAATCTGGATTGAACCAGGACCCTTCTCAGTACTCACACTAACAAGCATGATTTCATTAATTAAAGGCTTAGCATGCCTCTCTTTCTCTCAATTGATCAAATTTTTGCAAATCCCGAGGAATTCCTTCCTCTTTATTTTCATCACAATGTTCAAAAAGTTTTGAAAAAACTTAGGTCAATGCAATGATTTCAAGGCATAGAAAAACAGGTGAAAAGCACTGCCATCTCATTCAGAACTTTCGGCACAACTGGCACAAGGCAGAAGCAAACACAAGAGTGTAAAAATCACTGCTGTTTCATTCAGATATGTTGGAACAACTGGCCCCCAGGCAGAAATAGACGCAAAAGAAATGGTGCAAAATACAAACACAAAACAAGAGGATGATGTCCGAGGTAACACCCCTAAAATCACCCGACTTTAACAACAACACAGGAATGACTCGATCCAACAAGATAGACCCGACTGACTCAGTACAAAAGGACTGACTCAATACAAAAGACTGACTCGATACAACACAACTATACTGACTCAATACCCAAGTCAGAAAGTACAAAAACTAGCATTCGCAAATGCTCAAAACAGTGCGTGCCATACACCACATCTGGAGTAAACTGAGCGCCGCCCGCAGGTGGTTCATCCCCTCATCACATCGTATTATCCCCCCACAAGTTCACTGATCAAGAGTCGATAGACTTTGCAAGACTTGGTGCGATGGTGACCCTGTTGTCAAGCAGATTTTGTATCTCGTGGCGAAGACGGATGCAACTATCGGTGTTATGGCCGGTTTGTTGATGGAAAGCACAGTACTTAGTCGGGTCATGCTTTGGAGGGAAAGGATCGGGTAGAGGCCGTTGTTCTAATGATTTCAGATGTCCTTTCCTTCGTAGGACCTCCAGAGCTTTAGACAAAGGCATATAAAGTGGGGTGAAACTCCTCTTGCCTCGGGGTTGATAGTCTGAGGTTCGGGGGTTTGAATTGGATGTAACAAAGGGGGTGGCTGTTTTGGGAGTGGTGGTGACCATTCTAACTTCAGAAGATCTTGCAGCTGCGTCACCACTGGTGGTCGCATTCGAACTGTGGGAAAATGCCCTCCTAAGCTACTCCTTCTCCTGGTCATTAAGGCCCAACTTCATAGCGTCCTCAATCTGTACCCCTATCTCGTGTAGATCTGCAAAGGTGGGGAGGGGGAGGACGATCATCTTCTGTATGAGCTTGGGCTGGAGGTTGCGCACAACCATCCGTATCTGATCCTTGTCCACAGGCCTAATGGTCATCATCGAGGCTTTGGCCCTCCAGCGGGTTACGAAATCGGAGAAACTCTCATTTGGCTCCTGCCTGGTTGCCTCAAGATCACGAGTTGTGACCTTGATCTGTGTATTATAGGAGTACTGAGCTATAAAGGCCTCGGCCATCTCCTCTCAATTCCTTTTGATGGAATCCTCCAATTTTACATACCAGATGGCCGCTACACCTGACAAGGTCTGGCCAAACAGAGAAAGCTTCTGTAATCTGGTGAGGCCCATTGGCCTTAGTATGTCTGAAAACAACCTTAGATGCACCATAGAGTCACCGGATCCATCAAAGCGGTCTATGTGTGGCATCTTAAAATGGTCCGGCAGCGTTACGGCTGAGTCGGTGTACCCGTCCTCAATATCTGGGATGGACTTCACACCCTGAGATTTCTTGAACAACTTTTCAAGCTTGCTCACTTTCAACGCTGTAGGGTCCACCTCGAACTCAAAGGGAGAATCCGGTAGGTTGGTCTGTGCTTTGGATAATTGGGGTAGGATTGGGGGTGGAGCAGGCCCTGTTGGAATGTTCGTATCTTCCTGGACATTTTGTGTCTCCCCAGGTGTTGGAACCCTTGGTGAGGGAGGAGCTTGGTGTGAAGCAGATGCTCCGGCTTGCTGTTGTAGCCTGGCAATTAACTCTGCCTGTTGAGCCATGACCTCGGCCTGTTGTTTGGCAAATCCTGCTTGACGAGCAGCGTCCTGCTGCATGGTTTTCATGCTCTCCTGGAGCTGACGCATCATCTCTTCCATTCCCGCCATACTGCCCTGATCTAACTGATCTATCGGTATATCTGTCTCTGTGGTAAAAGCAGATATCCCAACCCAACTGCACACAGGTGAGATAGATAATGACTGCTGATCCAAAGACTGTTGAACTGATGATCTGTGCCTGACTGGCCCTTTTACCCTGCCTCTGGCAAAGAAACACTGATTTTCCTTGAACTAAATCTCTGACCTGACAAAGTCTATCAGCACAAGTCCGATGAACCTCGGGGGATGTCGGAGCCTTCTGAAGCTATGGTTCCAAGACTACCTTGCAAAAGAGAAAGCAAGCAGCATCTCAGCCCAATTTCACCAGAACAGATATGAACAAATCTGAATGAGTGTGCACTCTACTGAATTCTACCCAAAACTCTGCCTCTAGACTGATACCCTCAGGTAAAACTAATTCCCAAGCACTGATACTGATGCCCGCAGGCTTGATGCCCAGACTTGCAAACTGATACATGCGTTCCTGTAGAGACGCACTCTAAATGCACATAACAAGCAAGTGAAAACCAAAACACCCCTATGTTGGGGTAGGGTTTCCCTGTCCTATTTTGTCAGGAGCTAGGGTTTCACTACGCACGCAGCAGTTTCACACAACCTACAATCGGGTAAGCAACCTGTCTTAGCTTGGAATGGTCACTATGGATTCCGAATATGCACTAGGTCGAATGGTCAAAAAGGGTGCCCCGGTAAAAATCGGGGTTTGTGCTCCCATCGTGGCAGAGCCCGTAACCGGTCAGCCTTATGGCACGCTTCTCAAAGCGAGCCTCCGACAAACCGTTCAGGAATAGCAGATGGGAAACACGGTATCCCAGGCGTACCAATGCACATGCAATGCAAAGAAACACATAAGTGTAGTCAAAACAAGATATCATGAGTTTGAGTCAAGTTCTCTAAATCCCCAGCAGAGTCGCCAGAAATTGTAGACGTCCCCAAACGTCCCGGGAATGAATCCCGTTTTGTTCATTGGGCTCACTACAGTTCGGACTCAAAGTCACGGTCCTATATCTAATCTCGCAGAGTGCGATGCAAGACTGATGAATCATTAAAGAGTCCAAATCCGGCAAATCATTTTGGAAAATAGATTTTTAGAAAAAAGTGCCAAACATGGACTGCTTTGCCAGATACAGAGTCGCCACCTAAATATTTATTTTGGGGGAATTTAGGAAACCCTGACTCGTTGCCTAAGGCCACGTGTCCGTCATCACCAAAGTTGCCTCGGCTCGGGAACTTGGGTACAATTGGGGAAGGTCCGCTATAAGCACCCCCACTCGCCTGATCAACGATCGGCCTCTACTAACCACGATATCGATTTTTCAAAATATTATGTGCTCTTATTCCGGTTTATTAGCCTAGAATTACTACGTGATGCGCACAGCAAAACAAGTATAGACTGGATTGCCTAAGTTGGAACAAAGCATCGTATATCCGTTTGTTTCGAAAAATGGATTGAAGTCTGCTACTCGTAAGTAGGCTAAAACATGGGTTTCGACAAATTATTCCAACTCAAGCAACCCAACCTTCACCCACAGGCATTCAGGCAGTTATATCACATAAGCATATAGCCTCATGGTAAGCATGCAATCATTGCAATCACTCACACGCATGCAAGGATGCTAAAGCATAAACACTTACCGAGTACTCCGAGCCAAAACAAAAACTAGTTAGTAATCAATGCATGATCCTAGTTCATGTTAAGATGGCTAATGCAACACAGGTAAAATGCAACTAAGATAAGCCTGGCTATTCTAAGATGGCATGTGAGATGCTACAACTAACACGTATTCAACTTGGAATTGAAATACAATGCAGTTAGTATGATGCGCCGAGCCCGGTGCATGCAAGACATACGAATGATGCAAACATGCATAGCATAAGGATGCTAATTGAAATATGCCATAAATCTAACCATCGTAAGCGGTTAAATAAAAGGGAGAAAGAAATGGGGGTTGGTAGACATGCATCACACACACGCACACTTATTACAACATTGCCCTCTCTCAGAGGGTCCGAAAGAATAATACAAATTAACTAACTAACAAGTTAATTAAATATTACAAAACTGTAATTAATTAACAAATTAATTACAAAAAAAAAGTCTAAATATGAAACTAAAGAGACCGCCGCAGCTCTGCCTCGGAATGCGTGGATGATGCATGCTCGATTTGCCTTGCTCGGAAACCCGTTGCCATGCCACTGTTGCCTCTGTTTGCACTGTTCTGCCCCTCTGAGGGATGTGAACATTCTTGAGGCACCTCTGGACTACTCCCTGATCATTTTGGAATGCCACCGGCCAATACAAAGCACCACCGACCATGTAAATGTGATCATCGACCATAAATTGGGCCACCGGCTGGACACTGATGGTCGGTCGGCACTGAAAGTGGCCGGCCAGCCGGCCTTTTATGCCTGCAGAATACTGGTTTCGCTGCAACAGAGGGTAGAGAGTGCATAGCAAGGAGTTTTCAAGACAAATGTGTGCACGGCCACACTCTCTATCATGCAATGAACTCAAGGGAGCATGGCCCTCGGTCCTCGGGCCACCAATCACGCATTTCGATGCATGATGGCCAAAGGCACCAAGTTTGCAAATCAATATGAATGAATGCAACAAAACGAATGAATGCTTCACGCCTTATCATGTTGAGATCAAGGGCGTCGGCGACCGAGGATCGAGGCGCGTTACGTCACTTTGAGTACGAACGCATCTCATTCCCCATGTTTGGTTTGACACCCCAAACCAAACATAATGTTATGTATGTTATGCAAAATGGTTCAAATATACAAAATGGCTCAAGTTAGCTAAGCATGTCAAATGCAATGCCAACTAAACATGCAAATGTGCAATATGCCAAACATGCAAAAGACAATACAATGCGACCTAACATGCAAGCTAAACTAATGTAACAAGAGCATGCGAACATGGTATAATGCAAGCATATAACTAGATGCAACATGTCAAACATGCAACTATGTACAAGAATGGACTTAAACCAAAATGAGAGGCCTCAGCCATGCCCTAAAACAGTGGCCAAAAGTGATAGAAATGATGGACAAATGCTCATGCAAACATGTACACCAATGGGCCTAAAGCTAAGGCACAAGGGGTAGCTTTCAAGAACACTCAAAAGATGACAAACATGGACATTAGACCAACATGTTAAAATCTGAAAATGTATAGAGGATGATGCCAAATCAACCATGTTATGCAAGTATGGCATGCAACAATGACCGAAACTTAAAGCCAACAAAGGGGTTCAAACTAAAGCTATGTCAACCAAACCCCAAAAGACCAAGATGGCTTAAAACAGTCCTAGGGCATTCCAAAACAACATTAAAGCATGCATAGATCATGGTCAAAACATGCTAAGAAATGGATGCAAAACAAAGGGGGATTTAAGGCCACAAAGGGGGTACTCTACTACAACCACCCCAACCACACATGGCATGGACTAATCAATGCAAAACAGAGTTTTAACATGCCAAAAGGAGCCCCAAAATCCACTGATATGGCAGTTAAAGGACTCAAACCAAGAGGCATGCACAATGACTCATTTCAAGGCACAAAAGAACAACTCTTCAAAGCATGAAAGGGATGATGAATGCAAGCATACAAGCATGGATTATGGACTGAAATAGCATGAGAAGTGATTCCAAATCATTGAAACAACCCAAATAGTGCATGCTCATGACTCACACACTCAAAGCCTACAAGCTCGAATGCGAAAAAGGTATACAAAGCATGGAAAACATGGCTAAGATAACCCATGTGAGACCTCAAGCATGGTAAAACATGACTAAAAACTTCACAAAGTTAAGCCAAAACATGTGAGCATGGTGGTCCAAATGCAAGATGCATGTTATGACAATAAAGGGGATTACAAAGCAAGTGTATGATGCATGCAATGGACTATCAATCCGACCAAAAACAGAGGTATAATATGGCCAAATAACACCCAAAAGCCTCTGAAATGGAGCTAAAACCAACTAAGCATGCATGCTACCTTTATGAGCCAAAAACATAAGCAAATGAGACACAAAGGGAGAGAGGTGTCCCTCCCCTATACAAGACCTCAAAACCACTTCACCACCACTGAAAATCCTCTGGATTTCAGTGGTGAGAAGGCCAATACATGAAAGTTCCAAAGCTCAACAAAGAAGGCACAAAAAGAGACCAAACAAGGCCTAAGGGGGGGTGGATGACCCCCAACACCAAAATGACCTTAATGAAACATCTTAAACAACAAAAAATAGAACTTTTATTAGTTATACACAAAGCTCAAAACAGCATGCAAAGTAGGTTAAAAGCTAGTGCAAGAATGGGGAATATAAAGCAATAGTGCTCACCCGTAAAGAACACTTCAAGAACCAAAACTCCAGCCCCCTTTTCTGATCAAAACCAACTCAAAAGCTCCAAGAACAACCTCTCAACGCCTCCAAAACCGAAGTATGGTGTAACACTAGGTGTTTTAGTGCAAAACTAAGAACAAAACACCCTTTTGGACACTCTAACACACAAATGAAGAGAGAGAGGGAGATATAGAGAGAGAGTGGTGTATATATCATATATATCTCTGATTTGCTGAACCTCCTCAAAGGAGAAGAGAGGCTCTCTTATATAGACAAGGCAAAGGCTCAAAGCTTCTAAGGGAAGCTAAATCAAAGGGGTCAAGGGGGCAAGCTTCTAAGGGAAGCTAAGCCAAAGGTCCAAGCTTCTTGAGGAAGCTAAGACAAAAGGGTGCAAATCCTCCATACACGTGTATGGAGGACAGATCTGTGCACTCCAGCTGGCACAGCTGGCATGCACAATGCCTGAAAGAGGCAAAAAGGGGGCACCAGCCAGGAAAGGAGACAATCGGCCAAATAAATGGCCGACCGGCCAAATATTTGTGCCAACCGGCCAAACAATTGGTCGGTAGAAAGAAAGCAAGGCCGGTGGCTTCATGCCACGGCCGGTGGGTTTGAGGGATGGCTAACAAGCCATTTCTTATCCTTAGAAACAAAATCACAAGTGTTTGGTGCAAAACCAGACACAAAACAAGTAAGTCGAGAGATCCTAAGGTAAGGCGCGTACCTGAGACCTCCGGGAACTCAAGACGAACACAAACATGGATAATCGCCGAGTGTTCAAATGGTGACGTCGAAGTCTTGAGAACGGTCAAAAATGGGGTGTCTACAATATGGCATACATATAAGCTCTGAAATATGATGTGCAATGGCCCCAAAACATGAAAATACCACAGTATATGCATGCAATAGGCCTCAAAACTCAAAGCTAGGCATGGATATTATACTACAAGCATGCAGAACAAGCATCATTCGACCGTGAGACCCAAAAACAGAGCTAAGGCAGTCCAAAACATGCACAAAATCAGTTCAAGGCATGGCCAAAAAGTGCTAGAATTAAGGGTCAACATAGCATGCAATGTAAGCTAGTAAAGAGGATTTGCACTACAAGTATGTGAGGCAATCAAGAGGTCACCAAACTAGCAAAAGTCAAAAGTATGCCATGCCAAATAATGCCCAAAAACTCATGGAAACATGGTCAATGCATACAAGAATGATATGTTCCTTTGAAAGGCCCAAAAGAGGGTTATTCTACACGTGCAAGATGGACATCCAAAATGGCAAAACCACCTCTGGATAGAGGTTATGAAGGCCCTAAAACTCACTGAAAAGGGCCTGAAATGAGGTTAGGAAGCATGCAAGTAAAGGCTCCTTTGAAAGGCCATGAAGAGGGTTACTCTACACATGCAAGAGGGACACCTAATATGGCAAAACCACCTCTGGATAGAGGTCATGCAGGTCCTAAAACCCACCAAAAATGGCCTGAAACATGCTCAAGAAGTGTGTAAATATAGGCCCCTTTGTTAGGCCAACAATGCTAGTAAACAAGACAAGGGGTGAGAGGGTCACCCCTCTCTGATTTTGATGCTCAAAACAGCATGTTAGCCACTGAAAATCCACTGGATTTCAGTGGGTAAAAGGCCAAATGAAGCACAATACGAAGGCCTAGATGCATGGCTCAAAACAAGATGAAAACAAGCATGCAAGGGGGTAGATGACCCCCAACAGAAAAATGACCTTAAACAAACATGTAAAGGACCTCAAAATAAGACTCTTTTCAGTTTATGACAAAGCTCAAAAATGCTTGCAAGTAAGGCTAAAAGATGAAGCAAAATAAGGACCAAAAAGGGAATAAGAGTGTTACCCTTGTAGCCAATACCTCCAGCAGCTTCTGGACCAAAACTGCAACTCCTTAGCCTCTGGAAATAAGCTCCAAGGTGCTTGGATGGATGATGGAGAGGTTAGGTTGTGAGGTGGTGTGCAAAGGGGGGCAAAAACTTTACTCTTTCAAGGCTCAAATGAAGAGATACAAAGAGAGATATAGTGTTTAGCCCTAACCAAAATCTGAACCATTGCTAAGGAAGGAGAAGCCTTCCTTTATAGAGCCAAGGGTCTAAAGCTTCTCCTGGAAGCTAAAAACCAAGATTAAACATCCTCCATACACGTGTATGGAGGATGCAGCAAATGCCTCCCAGCTGGCACAGCTGGAACACACTCAGTGAGACAAAGTTGCAGGTAGCTGGCCGACCAGTTGAAGTGGTCGGCTGACCACTTGCCCTGGTCGGCTGACCAGGGTTAAAAGGGTCAAGCTCAATTAGGTGGTCGGCAGCCCCTAGGGAGGGTCTCCACACTCAATGCAAGCAAGTAGTGGTATGGGAAACCAGAAAATGTGGCCCAAAAACCAAGGAGACCAGCTCTCTAACAAGAAAACCCGCCGGCGAAGAGAAAGGTGGTCTCCAAGAAGAAAAGGTGGTCTCCCACCCTTGTACTACCTTCCTAACAATGAAACTAGGGTCCATGCCAAAAATGAACCCACACCAATGCAAAACGAGGGTTCGGGGGCCAAAACGCGCAGCCGGGTGCCCCGAAAACTGACTGTTAAGCACTGGAAGTGGCGTGTGACCATGAAGGTGGTCTCCTGGGCCACACATTCCCTCTAGAGAGAGGAAACAAGGTGTGTGCCAAAAACCTGAGCAAACGGAGAAAGTTAAGCGGCCCCGAACCAAGGTGCACGACCGACAGCTCCGAAAACCGGAAACTGGTCTCCAAACGGGAACAGTGGTCTACAACCGCGAAACGTAGCCTACAGCCACTGAGAGATGGTCTACGAGACCTCTCCTTCCCTTCGAGAAGAGAAAACGAAACCTGGTTCGCAAACCGAGGCAAAGCACAAAAGAGTCCCGAGGTCCGGAGACAAGGCTCTCAACCGTGACTCTGAAACCTCAGAACGAGCACAACATGCGCAATCACCAAGCGCTCAATCGATGACGTCTGAGTCTTAAGGTCAGTCAAAAATGGGTTGTCTACAGTTGCCCCTCTTTGACAGAACTCGAAAGTCATAAGTGACGGGAGTGAATGTCAAAGCCCAGAGACAACCCATTTTTGACAAGGCCGAAGACTTAGACAAACAGACAAGATAAACAAAGAGATGTGCCCACAGGCGTGCCCGCAAGCAGGGGCAAAATGCAAAATGATATGCACAAAGCCGAATATAACCATGATCATGCAATGCAGCAAGCTGTAATGAAGCAAATATTCACAATAAATGCAATAGTTTTAAGCAAGAATGCAAAGCAAAACTCCATTTCATGCAGTTTAAGAATACGAAGAATTATTCAATTCTCACTACGTCTCACACGGAGAAGATACAATACCTGTCCAGTTCATCTGGTCAAACCAACTTCAAATGAACCGTACATATAATATCGTGCCTGCAAAAGAGAGAAACTTAACAAGCACAACATAGTTAGCAACATATGTTCAACGCTATATCGAACGCAGATAAACATAATACCGGTGGAAAAGTGCATCGCAATGCGAGAAGAAACGTGCGTGACAACGCGAGTTAAGTATGGAGGTATGACGATACCGGTGAAACGTGCACAACAATGCAAGCGACGTGTATAACAGTGCGAGTGGTATACATAACAATGCAGGATAAGTGTGACTTTACAAGCATATTTAAAACAAAACATCGAGCAAAGAAATGCATGCTTCGATGAGGACAACTCAATCGCAACCTCCGTTTTACCGCTCGGAGGGGTCGCAACGTACTAAAAAAGGATACGTCTTGCTCTTGACGAGTAATGAGGAAACACGCATCGAAAGTTGGAGTTGAAGTTCCCGCGGAGGGATTTCGCGCCGGAAAGTGCACTTTCCTTGTACTTTCTCGAGAGCCGGGGACTCCGATCACCACCAAAATTTGCAGGGAGCTCAAAGAGACATTGGAGACCACCCAGGAGGGCCACCGACCACCTGGAGAGGCCACCGACCAGGTTTGGTGCAAGAGGCTGGTCGGCTTACCAGAAAAGGTGGTCGGCCGACCACCTATCCAATTCTGGGACAGTTTGGTCTTTTTACCCTTGTTTCTTTAAATACACATGTCCAACTCACTGTTCCTCATAACTTCAAGTCTGAAATCAGCTCTCCTTCCTCCCTAGACCATTTTCTTTCTCAGATCTGCGCTCTATATGCGTTTTCCAACGCTCTACGCAAAGTTGTTTCGCGAAATCTTTCAGTTCTCTTCACTTTGAACTGATTAAAATTTGATTTCGGTGCTTCTTTCTCCATTTCCACCACTTGAGGTATGTTTGTCTCGAAATTTGGAACATTTTCTCGAGAGTTGACTTTTGTTGACTTTTTCATTTCCCGAGAGTTGACTTTTGTTGACTTTTTCTAATTTTGGCTCATTTTGCTCATTTTTGCTCCTTTTTGTAGATTTCTTGAAATTGCGGGTCACTTTCCTCATGGTGGAGGTCCTCCAGGTGCCAAAGGTGAGCCGGACATCATGTCCTTGCCCCCGAGAGTTCGGCCATTTGATCTCGAGAGGTATCACCCTCGAGAGCACATCCTTCCTGAGGCCACTTTTTATCATTTTACTGACTTCGATGATCGAGCACCTGCGGACTTGCTACTGCGGGAGCCAGAGTCCCACCCCTCTCACCAGGCACGAGAGGTATGTACTTCACTTTTTATATTTTCTGTAATGTATTCCGCATTTGCTGCACATTTCATGTTTTCGCTATATATGTTCACCTGCTCGTTCTGAACACATTTGCACACCATACTTCTGCTTATTTTAGCACATGTCTCGCAGCACAGTATCTTGTTAAGTTGGCACACAGCTCAAGCACTCGAATTTCCGAACACGCAGCTCATATTTTGTTTGTGAACACGTAGCCCACTGTTCAATAGCGAACACACAGTCCACTATTTTTGAAATCTGAACACGCAGCCCAAATTTTTGAGATGAACACACAGCCCACTATTTTTGAAATCTGAACACGCAGCCTGAACTTTGATGATGAACACGCAGCCCAAAATTTTTTAGATGAACACATAGCCCATTATTTTTGAAATCTGAACACGCAGCCCAATCTTTGATGATAAACACACACCCCACTGTTTCTGAAATCTGAACACGCAGCCCAAAAATTTTTTAGATGAACACACAACCCATGATTTTTGAAATCTGAACACACAGCCCAAACTTTGATGATGAACACACAGCCCACCGTTTCTAAATTCTGAACACGCAGCCCAAACTTTGAGGTGAACACACAGCCCACAGTTTTTGAAAGTCGAACATGCAGCCCAAACTCTTGAGGTGAACACACAACCCACAGTTTCTGAAATCTGAACACGCAGCCCAAAAAATCTTTTAGATGAACACACAACCCATTATTTTTGAAATCTGAACATGCAGCCCATATTGAGCACACAATTCACACATTTCATTTGCACGCAGCTCATACTGAACACACAGTTCATATACTTCACTTCTGAACACACAGCTCATTCATTTGATTTGCACGCAGCTTTTATTGAACACACAGTTCACACATTTCATTTACTTCATTTGCCTGCAGCTCATACCAAACACACAGTTCATTTAATTCATTTGCACGCAGCTCTTACTGAACACACAGTTCATTTACTTCATTTGCACGCAGCTCATACTGAACACACAGTTCATTTACTTCATTTACACGTAGCTCATATATTTCATTCTGAAACAGAATACATCTGTTCATTTTGAATGCAGACATCTTCCCGTTCTACACGAGGCTATGGCTCGATTATTGCTAGGGATTGGTACGTGGAGCTTCCCGATACCGTTCGCTATCTCATGGACGAGGCAGGGTTTGGGCCCTGCTGTGCGGGGTTATCTCGCTACCCTGCGAGCAGGACCTTGCTGGGCGCACTTGTAGAGAGATGGTGGGACACCACCAACTCTTTCCATTTTTCGGCCACCGGGGACATAACGATGACCCTATATGACTTTGCCATGCTGACTAGCCTTGATGTGGCCAGTCGACCAGTCCCCTACGACGAGGATATGGGTGAGTGAGAGGCTGCTTGGATCTATTTGTTGGGAGCTCGCCCACCGATTGACAGAGCTTCGGGCAGAGTCAGGTATACCTGGTTTCCCTTGTAGTACAGGGGGTCTATGCCCGAGACTCTCGAGGTGGTAGAGCAGTACGCTCGAGGATTTCTGATGTTCCTTCTTAGGACCACTCTATTTTCCGATAGGGGGAACACCGTCGGACTGTATCTGCTTAGTGCTTTGGTGGATTTATCACAGGTCAGCCAGTATGACTGGGGTGGTGCCGGCTTTGCTACCATCTATTGCTATATGAGTGCAACCTCCCGCGGGCGGGGGAACATAGTCTGCGGCTACTGGAGAGCCTGGGAGGTACTTTCTGCCCTCTTGATTTACACTTCTGACCTTCATTATCTGTACATTGCTCACGGCACACTTTACATTCTGTACTCTACATTCTGCACTCAGCATTCTGTATTTTCTGTATTCTGATGGCCACTGCCCTGTTTTCCACAGCTATGGATTTACGCGTACTTTCCGACGCTGGCCCCAGAGCTCGAGGTGGAGGTGCCTCTTACGATCCCTTACTCTCACGTATTTGAGGGTCGATGCCGGACGAGGGCTCAAGATACTCTGCCCTACTTGCGGCAGTTCTTCGATACGGTGCGAACGACCGAGGTAATTCAGAACTCTCAATTCTTCATATCTTCAACTTTGATTCATCTTGCATATTTATGGCATCTAATCAGCTTGTGCACTTGTTATCCACAGATCACCTGGTAGCCTTGGGCACTTTTGGGAGGAGATACCCGCTTCCGATTCCCTGGGGGATGGGCCGCTTCTCGATACAGAGTTTTATTTGAGGGGCCCGTTGGTAGGGCCTGGTCTCTGGGAGATCGCTTCTTGCGTCAGACGTGGGGCCACCCTGATCAGGATATCCCTTCAGCACCTCCAGATGACATGCGGTCTACCGAGAGACTCACTCCCCAGGAGGTAGAGGCTGCTATGTTGGGCAATGATGTTATGCTGTTCCTGGAGGAGGGGGAGTACGCTACCTACCACCATACGTACCTAATGCCCCCATTGTCAGGTGTTTGTACTCCTAGGAGGAGGGCTGCTGACGTGCCTTTTTCGAGTCACGCCTAAGCCCGGGCAGCGGATGTTCCTTCAAACAGTAGGGCTGGCACATCGCGAAGTGGGGCTAGACAGATCCCCCCGATTCCCCCGACTTATCAGCACGCCGGGTGGCCAGACCTTCTGACCGAGTTGACTGGATGGAGATACGGGTCATCTTACCCGATTCTGATAGAGCCTACTATGCCCGATCACTGATATGTCAGTGATCCTGACTCACCACCAGTATGTTCCGCTGCTTTTCATTTATCACTCAGATACTTAGGCATTCATTTATTCATTGATGACTTGAGCTTGCATCTGCAGCCTCCCAGGGAGTATTGTGATGATCTGCTCGGATTGGTGGCCTCTCTTGAGGACATGGTCTTGCGGCGGGAGACACAGCTGTTCATCGCTGGTGTTACGGTATTTTTCAATTTTCTCGCATTTATCATACTTCTGATGATACGTTGTATTTAACCATTTCATTGCATTGCCTGACTGTATGCGTAAAGCACATCTGACACACACCATATTCATACATTGTATCTGCATACACCCACTTTATGTAGCATTCTTTTCTCTGCATCTGATATACATGTTGGCTAATGTACTCAAATTGTCCTTTTCAGATGCCACCACTACAGGCCGGGCCATCCATGCCTTCTCGAGGAGCTGGGAGAGGGGGTTCGACTCGTGGCCGAGGCAGGCGTAGAGCACCTGTCAGGAATGACCCGGAGCCTAGCGAGGAGGAGGAGTCTGCACACGCTCAGTCAGAGACATCTGCAGGTAGAGAGGATGACTCCGGATCAGGTTTTGAGGACGGAGGTGATGCCGAGGAGGATTCTGAGGGCGGCGACTCCGATTCAGGTGGTGATGGCACAGGGATAGCTCCGCCGAAGAGGACGAAAAGGGCCTCTTATTCCTGCGCTTGAGAGCACTGATACAGATGTTCCCTGCTTTATTTTCTTTTTTGTTTAACTAGGAGTTGTAGCACGTTAGCTTAGGCAGTTTTTTTTTTTTTTTTTAATTTTCTTTAAAACTTGTACCCTGTTGTAAGATGTTGTAAAACTTATGATGGAATGAAGCAGCTTTTGTTCAAAAAAAAGTGTTGTATTTTGCATTCTTAGCATCGCATCGCATCATTTTGCACAGAAATGGAATTGAATGGAAATTGAGCATCATGCATTGCCAAGTCAGGTAGTGAACCAACACGACAAACTAAACAACTTAACTTACTAAGAAAACAACGAAACCTTAGCAAGTTTACCAACTCGATAAGCAAGTCCCAACAATGTCGATTAAACAAAGAGGTAACAACTTGATATACGAAACTCAACGACGCGATAAGCAACGACATCGAAAAACAAAACTTTAACAACTCAATAAGAAAATCCAAACAACAACTCGATAAACAAATGCATCTCAGACAATCGGAGTGACGGAACGCATCCAAAACAGAGGTAAACTCGGACCTTCAACACTCCCAACGCCATGGAACTGCTAGGAATCTCTCTTCTAGAAGCTAGGACAAGACCAAAACCCTGCTCCTCTTCATGGCCAACCACCTAGAATGCTGGCCGACCAGCTTTCTGTCTGACGGCCAAAAGGAGGTAGTAGGCCGACCATAAAAAGTGGATCGGCCGGCCACTTATCTCAGGAACCTCCAGTTTCTTGACATGTGTCCTCCAAACAGTGTCTTATCCTTTAAAAAAAGGTTCCAGCTCCGTGGTTCTCTCATTTCATCTCATTTTTACATCAAAATGGAAGCCTTTCTCATCGAAAATCTCACAGCTTGGATTGCTACTTTAGATGGCTTGGAAAAGTTGAACTTCCAGGGCTTCGGCTTGAATGCACTATTCACGTTGAGTCGCACTCCGGTTGCATCTTCCTTTTCTCCACACCATGGCAAGGTTTTGGAACCCTGTAACACATGTCTTTAGCTTTAGCGGGGCAAGAGGTGTGTCCTACCTTCGAAGATTTCCAGGCTTTGAATGGAGTCCGAGCGCAATGAAGAGATCTTGCCCCAGCTTTGCTTCGGGCATGCCAAGCCTTGGGACAAATGTGTGGGCTTACTATGCACGATGCTCGATCTTTGATTTGTGACGGAATGCTAGATATTCTGAGTTTGATTTGTCGGTTTTCCGATGCCGGTGACTGCAGCGACCATCACTGACAAGGCTTTCGGCAATATGCCATTTGCTTGTGCATGCTATCCCACTTTTGCTTGCCCCAGGCTGTGGAGGATCTAGTATCCGGTTGATCGAGGTTGCCCAAGGCTTGAAAGAGGGCAAGGGCTGCGTTGCCATGACACTGGCTGAGACATTGATGGGCCTGGATGCTTTCCATCGCCGGGAGACAACCAGATTTGCGGGGAGTCCACTACTGCTGCAGGTAATGTTTCCCACCCTACCTCACATATATATTGCTCACATCACTTGGCCCTCAGGCTCAATTTTTCTCACAAAACCCTTTTCTCACTTTTCTCTCATCGTACATCTCTCTATTCTTTATTCTCTCATTTTTCGTCCCTCCCCAGGGTGTGGTTGATGGATAAGTTACAGGTTATGGACTCTTGCCCAGCATACTCAGCCCGTGGCTACTTTTTCCGACGTCGTCTAGTCGATGCCCTTGATGAGGGATGGTGGTTTCGACTGGATGTGCAGTTTGTCCGCAGACCGCATTGCTTGGCGTTATCCTTGACTCAATCTACCGGCAATGAGCTATAGCATGTCCCGGCAGACCGGGGTTCAGTTGATTGGCTTGACTCACTGTGTATTCTACTTCCCCGTTCCGATTCCAGTGCCAGTTTGGCCATGATCAGATTTGCCCGACAGAGGGGATAGAGTACCCGGTTGCATTCCCAGTCCGAGGGGCGCAGCTTGCTCGGTATGCCATAGCATGGAGGACTAGAGAGCTCCTGGCCCCCGCTCCCACTTTCAGTTGCACTTTGTCTGATGAGTGCATAGATTGGCTCAATGAAGAGGCACAGATTGGGCCCAGCTTGGCATCAGAGGCTTTGACCAACTCTGGGAGGGGGGCGTAGGAACACCCCTGACTTATCTATGCCCCGGATTTATTGCTTTATTAGTACTTTCAAGTTTTCTTCATGAATGTAATAAAAAGCAACTTCAATTTGTATCCAAGAGCAGGAGAACTCTGTGCTAAAATCATTATAATTGAAGGTTGTGGGTACTGAAAATTTTCCGCTTTGATCCAAAAATGGTCTAAGTTGTAAAAAGATTAATTTGAGCAAAATCAACTTTTATTAAAACTTTTCAAAACCATTTTCGATATGGATCAGAACTGGACATGCCTAAAATCTGTCACTGAGATGCACAACCCCAGATCCCCGGCAACTGGAAAGTTGCCCCTAGTCTGAATAGCACTGCACCGGAGATTACGACCGAGCTCTTGAATGCTGAATAGACAAAGAGATGACCAGACATGATCACATGAACGAAGTTGATCGGGGAAGAGTTAATGGCTGGACTTCAGGATGAAGTTGCCTACGTATCCCCAAAGATGGGAATCAAGCCTTACGTAGTTCAGGCTCAGGTTCACTCGAGTATTTTCACTCTCCTTTTATGCTCTGACTTTTGCCAAGGCCGCCCTTTGCGAGTTTTCAATCTTGCAAGCTCAGTTTTATAATTTCGAATTTTTCGTGCTCTAACTTTTGCCTACGTCGCCCTTTCGGGTTTTCAGCCCTAGCGATCGTCGCTCAGGGGTAATATTTCTTCAACTTGTCCATTTTGATTGGCTATGAGAACTCTAGGCCATCTAGGTCCATCAGAACGACGGCTCCACCTGACTAGATAGACTTAATGATGTAGGGACCAGTCCAGTTGGGTTTGAACTTGCCCCTAGGGTCATGGATGGGGAGCTCGATTGTCTTTGAGCACCAAATCTCCTTTCTTTCAAAATTCCTGGACTTAACTTTCTTGTTAAAAGCCCTGGCAATTCTGCGCTGATAACCCTGAACATGGTACAGTGCTTTTAGTCTTCTCTCGTCAAAGAGCATGAGTTCCTCAAACCTGCTCTGCTGCCAATCTGCCTCGGCTATCTGATACTCAGCCAGTACTCGTAACGACGGAACCTCAATCTCGATAGGTAGATGGCCTATATCCCCATAGACTAATGAATACGGAAGACTAATGAATACGGAGTCGCCCCAGTAGAAGTTCTAATTGAAGTCCGGTAACCCCACAGAGCAAACGACAGCTTATCTGGCCAGTCCGGTAGGTTTCCACCATCTTCTGCAAAATGTGTTTGATGTTCTTGTTGGCAGCCTCGACTACTCCATTGGTTTACGGCCGATATGTGGATGACTTATGAAAAGCCACGTTGTATTTTTCTAACAAGTCAATCACTTCCTTTTTGAAGTGGGACGTTATCTGAAATAATCTCATTCGGGACCCCATAGCGACAGATGATGTTGTTTCTGATAAACTTGGCAACATGCAAAGCCTTCAACACCGCATAAGACTGGGCCTTGACCCACTTCGTGAAATAATCTATCGCGACCAGGATGAACTCATGCCCATTAGACCCCTTCGGAGTGACAGCCCCGATCACATTGATTCCCCAAACTGAAAATGGCCATGGCGAAGTCATATTGTACAGCTTCGACGGCGGATGTTCATGCGGTTTGCATGGATTTGACATTTGTGGCATCGCCCGAACAAAGCCGATACAATCCTCCTCCATGGTGGACCAGTAGTAACCCTGTCTGAGGATCTTCCGAGCCAACATTACCCCATTCATGTGTGCTCCACCCCTCTCCTCCATGGATGGGCCTCCATTAAGCGCTTCAATTCTTCGGCATCAACACACAGCTTATGCATTCTCGGATGACCTCTCTTATACAATTTACCACCGCAGATGATGAACTGAACGGCCATTCTTCTGATCGCCCTTTTCTCCTTGGCATTTGCCCCTGGTGGATACGCTTCTTTCTCCAAGAAGTTCCAAACGTCGTGATACCAGGGGTTCTCGTCCTGAACCTCATCTATGGCAGCAATTGACTCATATGCTGGGACAAACTTCTGGTCGATGATGATCGGACGCATCCGGACTCTAAAAGGGATGTCTATCATGGAAGATAGAGTTGCTAATGAATCTGCGAACCTGTTGTTCTCTCTTAACAGATGAGCAAAGTTTAGCTTCTCAAACCGAGGAATCAGCAAGTCCAAGGGTTTGGTGATACATTATCATCCTTTCTTCTTTGACTTTCCAATCTCCTTTTGCTTGAGATACAACAAGGTTCGAGTCCCGATGACGTCCAACCGTTTTGCTCCTAGTTCCAGGGCTGCTTCTAGACCGGTAATGCATGCCTCATATTCTGGCTTCGTTGTTCGAGACTTTGAACCGGAGTTTGAATGCTAGAGGGATACGGGCATTGTCGGGTGCTATCAGCAACACTCCTATCCCGTACCCATACTGGTTTGACGCTCCGTCAAAGTACATCGTCCAAGTTTCATCCTCGATGTACAAGATGGCTCATCTGGAAATAAGTACTCAACTACTTCACCTCCCTCCGCTGGATGATCGGCCTAAAAATTCTGCTACTGCTCTCCCCTTGACTAACTTGCGCGTCACATATTTCAGATCGAATTCGAAAAGCAACAGCAACCAATGAGCTAGCTACCTGTAAGTACCGGTTTCTCGAAGAGATATTTGATGGGATCTAACCTTGAGACCAACATTATAGAGTGAGCTAACAGGAAGTGCCGCAGCTTCCTGGTAGTCCATACCAAGGCTAAGCAAGCCTTCTCCAACGGTGTGTAGCGAGTCTCATATTCTAGCATCTTCTTGCTCAGATAGTAGATGGCTCTCTCCACTTTGTCCTCTGATTCTTGCGCAAGCATACAGCCCATTGTAGTCTCAGTTACTGAAAGATACAAAATAACGGCTTTCCCGGCTCAGGCGGTGACAGCACAGGTGGGTTCTGTAAGTACTCCTTGATCTGTTCAAAAGCAGCTTGGCATCGGCCGTCCCATCGGAACTTCTCTCCTTTCTTCAGGAGGCCAAAAAGTGGTTCACAAGTCAAGGTTAATTTTGAGATAAACCGCCTTATGAATTGTACTTTACCCAGAAAGCCTCGCACCTCCTTTTTAGTCCTTGGTGGTGGCATTTCTAAGATGGCCTTGATTTGGGAAGGGTCGACTTCGATACCTCTTTGTGTAATTAGAAGCCCCAGCATTTTTCCTGCTGTAACACCGAATGTACACTTCTGAGGATTCAGCCGCAACTGAAATTCTCTGATCCTTTGGAAAAACTTTTGCAAGGCGGTGTAGTGGTCCTCTCTTTCTTTGGACTTGACAATCATGTCATCCATGTACACCTCACCTCTTTGTGGATCATGTCATGTAATATCGTGGTCGCAACCATTGATAAGTAGCTCCAGCATTCTTTAACCCAAATGGCATCACCTGTAGCAATAAGTCCCCTACGGGGGTGGTGAAAGTAGTTTTCTCCCGGTCTACGGGTGCCATCACAATCTGGTTATAACTTGAGAATCCATCCATGAATGAAAGCAACGCATGCCCCACTGTGAAGTCCACTAACTCGTCTATATGCGGCAACGGAAAGTCGTCCTTCGGACTGGCTCTATTCAAATCTCTGAAATCCACGCATACCCAGATCCTGCCATCCTTCTTTGGCACCGGAACGATGTTGGCCAACCAAGTTGGGTACTCCGATACCAACAGGAGCCTGCATCAATTTGCTTGGTGACCTCTTCCTTAATCTTGAGAGCCCAGTCCGGGCGGATCCTCCTTAGTTTTTGTTTAACGAGTCGGGCCTCGGGGTCAAAAGGGATCCGGTGTTGTACAATCTCAGGATCGATTCCAGGCATGTCTTCGTAGGACCACGCGAAAACATCTTTGAAATCTTTTAATAAAGTGACTAAGCGCTCGCGTTCCTCCGAAGGCAACGTGGACCCGATTTGGACTAGCCACAGGTCCTCCTCAGTACCAACATTAACAGTAGTGATTTCATCAACTAAAGGTTTAACAAATCTTTCCTGCTCTTGATCAATTAAGCGTTGCAAAACCGGAGGAATTTCTTCCTCGTCGTTTTCAAGATTTTGAAAGTCCTGATTCAAGTAATAAATCAAAGGCACAGAAAAGTACTCAGAAACAATATCCATTCCATTCTCATTAATTGCTTCCAAATCGTCCGATTCTTCAGTTACAACAGACTCAAAAGAGAAAGAAAAAGACGACCTGGACAGGACTGTGGCATCTGGGTTATCACCCCCAAGAATACTGGACTCAGACTTAGAAGAGCTGGAATCTGATTCCGACGCCACAGACTCGGTGGAATCAGATTCCGGCTCACTACCTGACCTAGTGTTGCTTGACAAAAATCCCTCCTCGTGCTGCCAAATGAGAGAGGGTGCGATAGATGCATCCAAAATAGTTGACGGTAGGCCCGCAGCCGTTTCATTCCCAATCATAGACACCGAGAAGTTATCCCCAAGCACTTCTGTACGATCGGAGGATCTGAACTGTACAATCGGAGGATCTGAAAGTAGACAAGCCAGTGCTACCCCCATTTCAATTTCAGCACTCTCGGAATCCACTGCCTTATACTGCTCAACCTCAGCTGATGGGTCTGTCTGCTCCTTGGCAACGTCATCCCCGGGTAACCGCAGGTCGAAGAAGATCTCAAACCCTGGCACGCGCTTCTTCTCCGCATTCAGCCATGGTTCCGAGAGCCGTAGAATGGAAAATCTTCCTCCTTTCGGACGAAGCGTCCGTTTAGGGTACCCTGAATGGGTCGGTGCATTAGCTCATAAGGCTTCCCGGCCTTCTTTGCTTTGGCTCTCCTAGCCATCTCCTTGCCTTTCCTTACCTAGTCCTCTTTGGTGGGCAAATAACCCAAACCAAAGGTATGCGGGTTGTGCGGGCACTTCGGCCGATACAGCGACGCCCTTCCTGCCACTCTTTCCCAATCCCATTCCCAGGGACGTGTTGAAGCTTGTTCATATGGTATACTGATTATGCAACTGACGTAAACGTCCTCATTAATAGCTAAAATGTCTGCACGACCCTGGCCTCAGCTAGAGTAAACCCTGATAAGAACACATCCTCTGTGCCGTGTTCGATTTCCAAGACTAGTGTAGACACCTCCGGCGGCGGATGGATTGACGAGTTCCCAAAAACAATAGCTACCCCCTTCCCGTGAGGGTACTTCAACATCCGATGCAAGGTGGAAGAGACTGCCTTCACTTGGTGCAACCACGGCCGCCCCAAGAGTAGATTGAAGGTTGCGGGAATGTCCAAGGCATGGAATTCAATATTGTGTTGTCTTGGACCAACCTGGGTCTGAATTTTGACAGTCCCCATCACCTCCCTGCTTGTGTTATCATAGGTTCTGATCACTTGAGTAGTTGGCACGAAGTCCGCGGGCTTCAACCCGATTGCATACGCTGTCCTTGTCGGGCACACGTTAATAGCGGTTCCTGTGTCGACACGAACTATAGGTATCCACTTATCCCTACACTCCACAGAGATGTAGAGTGGCTTGTTGTGATTCGCGCCCTCAGGCGACAATTCCTTGTCAGAAAAAGTCAACGCCGGGGAACCTCCTCTCGGAAAAACCAAGCCTACCAGTTGTTCAGGCGTGGTGTCTATCGAGAGTTTGACCTTGTCCATTGCTGATAGGATAGCTTGTCTATGCACACGTGAAGCCATAAGCAGTCCCAGATGGAGATGTCTGCTTGTATCTTTTTCAACTGTTTCAGCACGGCCTCTTCTTCAAGTAGCTTCTCTTTCTGCTTTTCCGCCTCCTTGTCCTTCCCGGACGCCTCTGGCTGATCTAGGTGTGCGGGTTTGAAATACCGCCCACTCCTAGTCATATGGTCAACTTCGCCAATATACCAGGTATCGTCCGGTTGATTGCTCCCCCAATCCTTATCCGTGTGGGCAAGACATAGATCATCGTCCTCCCACCATATTCCATCGGCAGCCGACAGACACATGTCCGGCTCCGTTACAAAGATCTCTGTGCCCACAGCACCTAGTGTTCCTGTACTCGCAGTACTTTCTGTCCTTGTGCACGCAGCATTTTCAACCCCCACAGGAGCCTTGGCCTTTCTGGCTCTCTCGTGTAGACGCCCCATTTTTGACCGTCCTCAAGACTTGGACGTCACCGCTTGAACAGCCGGTGATTATCCTTGTTTGTGTTTGTCTTGAGTTCTCGGAGGACTCGGCTACGCGCCTTGCCTCAGGATCTCTCGACTCGACTGTTTTGTGTCTGGTTTTGCACCAAACACTTGTGTTTTGCCTTGGAGGGGCAGGGAATGGCTTGTGGGCCATCCCCACACATCACCGGCCATGGCTTGAGGCCACCGATTGTGTTTTGTTGCCACCAGCCAAATGTTTGGCCGGCCGGCACTATAGATGGTCGACCGGCCATCTTTTTTCGTCAAATTACATTTTTGGCCGGCCGACCACTGTGCATCTGCTTTTGCAGATATTTTATGCTAGCTGGCACACACTTTGTTTCCCTCCATACACGTGTATGGAGGGATCTCCCTCTTGGCTAGCTTGTCTTGTAAGCTTGCAAGATTGAACCTTCTATAAGAGGAGGCCTCTTCTCCCTCTTTTAGGTTAGACAAGATTTTCATAGAGAGCTCTGGTTTTAGGGTTTGAGTTGTGTATCTCTCCTATATCTATATCTCTCTCTTGTATTTGTGTGTGCTTAGCCTTAGTATTGTACACAAAAACCCACCATCACACCTTACCTTGATTGCTGAGGGGCCAGAGGTCTTTTCTTTAAGTTTTTAGACTAGTTTGGAGCCAAAGAAGCAGCTGGACTGCTGTTCTTGAAAGAGCTCTTCAAGGGTAAGGACTTTACCTATAAATACCCCATTTTTCCATAGCTTTTTTACCTATCTTCCAACTATTTTTAGGCTTTGCATATAACATATAAAAGTTCTATTTTTGAGTCCTTTAAATAGTTGTTTAAGAGTGTTTTGAGCTTTGAGGTTGTTTGACCCCTCTTAAGGCTTGTTTGGCCTTTGTTTTTGTGCTATTTTGGTGAGCTCCAGGACCATTGTGTTTGGGCCTCCTCACCACTGAAATCTTGAGGGATTTCAGTGGTGAGAATGGTGCCTTGAGGTCCCAAGAAGGATAGGGCCACCCCCTCTTCATGTTGTCCTTGAAAAGGGCTATTTTTGCCTCTTAAGGGAGCATCTAATTTAGGTTCATGTTGGCCATGCCTTAACTGATTTTTATGCTTATTATGTCATAATATAGCTCTGATTTACTTGGTTTAGGTACACCATGCTTGCTTAGCAAACATGCCTTGTAATGCCATGTTTAGGTCTTAACATGCTTTAGGTTTTGATCCTTGTTCTAGCATGATTTTGGCCAAGCTTTGTGAAGCTTTTGTGTTTGTTTTAGCATGCTTAAGTTCTGTTTTTTGGTTGTTTTGGTCGACCATAGCATGCTTAGTATAACCACCTTGCATTTTGGCTTGTTAGCCTTAGGTGTGTGAGTGTGTAGCATGCATTACTTGCATTATTTCAGTGGTTTGGAACCACTTACCATGTTATTTCAGTCCTTATAACATGCTTGCATACTTGCATTTGATACTCCTTTGTTGCTTTAAAAGGTTGTTGCCTTATGCTCCATGAATGTACTTCTTTGTATGCTTGCATGTTTAAGCCACTTAGATGTCATCTAGGTGTTCCCTTAGCATTGTCTAGGTCTGCCTTGAACCTGTTTTAAGTCCTCTTGGCCTTGTGAGGCTTGGTTGACTTAGCCATGGTTTAAGTCTCGTTGGCTTGCCTCAAGTACTTGGACCAATTGTATGCCATGTTTGTCTTGTTTAAATTGGTTTGGCACCATCATTAACATGATTTTCAGAGTTTACATTGCATGCTAATTGTCCATGTTTAGGCTCTTTTAAGTGTGCTTAAAGGTTGCTTGTTTGATGCTTAAGTGTTGGCCCATCAACATGTACATGTGTGTGTGTGTAGGCCCTCATTTCCATAGCATTGGCCACTGTTTTAGGCTTGTTTGAGGGCTGCCTAAATTAGTTTAAGTCCACCCCTTTGCATGTTGTTGCATGCTCACCTTGTGTGTTGTTGCATACTAGTGTGTTGTTGCATGATTGAATGAAGTTACATGCTTGCTTGCATGCTTGAACATCCACATTGTGTCTTGCATACTTGTAGGTTGCATTGCTTCATGCCTTACATGCTTCTTTACTTAGGTTGTGTGCCTAACCTACATTACACATTGCATTGCCATGTTGCATACTAGCCTCCATACCTAGGATGCATTGCATTGGCATGCATGCTTCACCTCTTGAGTTGAGTATGATAGAGGTTGAGCACCCTTTGTTTGATTATGTGCATTGCATTCCATATCGAAATGCATACTTGGTTTCTTGGGCCATCATGCATGGAAATGCGCGATTGGTGGTCCGAGAATCGAGAACCATATCCCTTTGAGTCATGAATATGATAAGGGCTGTGATTGGTGCATACAATGCTTGAAATGCATTGCTATGCTATGTTTTGCCCTCTGCTGCTGTCAAAAACAGATTCTGCAGGAAGATTTGGCTGGCCGGCCATCGGCAGTGCCGACCGGCCATCCATAAGTGGCCGATGGATTAATTTGCGGCCGGTGACCATTCTCCATGGTCGGTGACCAATTCCCTCAGCCGGTGGTGTTCCACAGCATTCAGAGAAGCAACCCTGAGATTTGTGCAGTCTTCAGAGAAGGATAACAATCAAAGCAGATGCAACTTGTGCATGGCAGTGGCTTTCCGAGTGAAGCCGAGCGCGCATTGCATTGGGCCCTCTTCCCGAGGCTATTTACTGCTTTCATTAGATTAGTTAATTTGTTAATTAATTAATTGGTCTGTAATATTTAATTAGCTTGTAGGTTAATTAAATTGTATTATTCTTTCGGTCCCTCCGAGCGAGGGCAAATTTGTAATAAGTGTGGGTGCGTGTGTGCATGTCTTCCAACCCCCACTTCTTTCTCCCTTTTACTTACCTGCTTTTGATGGTTAGTATTAGGACATGTTTGCTTTAGCATACCTTATGCTATGCATGCGTGCATCATTCATTAGTATTGCATGCACCGGGCTCGGCGCATCATGCTAACTGCATAAAGTATTTCAAATCTAACTTGAATACATGCTATCTGTGCATTTTCACATGTCATCCTTAGATTTGCCGAGCCTATTCTAGATTGCATTCTGTATGCGTTGCATTAGCCACTTAACATGGACTTGGATCATGCATTGATTGCTAACATGTTCTTGTCTTGGCTCGGAGTACATTGTAAGTATTTTATGCTTTAGCATCTCGCATGAGTGTGAATGTTAACATGACAGCATGCTTACCATGTGGCTAGCTGCTTATGTGATATAAACTAACTGAATGCCTGTGGGTGAAGGTTGGATTGTTTGAGTTGGAATAACTCATTGAAATCCGTGTTTTAGCCTACTTGCGAGTAGCAACTTTCAAACGTTTTTCAAACGAACGGATATGCAATGCTTCATTCCAAATCAAGCGATCTAGTCTATACTTTTGTGTTGTGCGCATCACATAGTAATTCTAGCTAATTAACTGGAATAAGAACACATAACGTTTTCAAAATCGGATATCATGGTTAGTAGAGGCCGATCTTCGAATCGGGCGAGAGGGGGTGCTCATAGCTGACCTTCCCCAATCGTACCCAAGTTCCCGAGCCGAGGCAACTTTGGTGATGATGGACACGTGGCCTTTGGCACCGAGTCAGGGTTTCCTAAATTCCCCCATTAAAAAAAATATTTAGGTGGCGACTCTGTATCTGGCAAAGCAGTCCATGTTTGGCACTTCTTTCAAAAATCTGTTTCTCAAAACGATTTGCCGGATTTGGACTCTTTGGTTCAGATTAAGAATCGTGACAAAACGAGTCCGAACTGTGGTAGCATGAGTCCCTCGAGGCGCGTCCACAGTTTCTGGCGACTCTGATGGGGATTTTAGAGAGCTTGACTCGAACTCGTGATATCCTGTTTTGATTTCACTTATGTGTTTCTTTGCATTGCATGTGCATTGGTGCGCCTAGGAGACCGTGTTTGCCATCTGCCATTCCTGAACGGTTTGCTAGAGGTTTGTCTTGTCAAGGCATGACCATAAGGCTGACCGGTTGCAGGCTCTGCCAGTATGGGAACACAAACCCCGGTTTTACCGGGGCACTCTTTTTGACCATTCGACCTAGTGCATATCGTAATCCATAGTGACCATTCCAAGCTAGGACAGGTTACTTACCCGATATAGGTTGTTTGAAACCGCTGCGTGCGTAATAAAACCCTAGCTCCTGACAAAATAGGACAGGGAAACCCTACCCCAACATAGGGGTGTTTTGGCCCTTTTACTTGCTATGTGCTTTTAGAGTGTATCTCTGCAGGAACGCGCATATCAGTTTGCAAGTTTGAGTATCAAGCCTGAGGGCACCAGTATCAGTGTTCGTGAGAATCAGTTATATCTGTGGGTATCCGATTCAGTGTTTTGGGGCAGTGATTTTGGGGAACAGTAATTAGTAGTAGGGTACAGTTGTTCGGCTACGCCTGTGTTTGATCCGTTTGGGCTGAAATGCTGCTTGTTTTTTCCTTTCAGTTCAGAGAGTTGATACAGAATAGCCAGTGTTCCCCCTTGCCGAGGCAAGACAGATATCTGAACCATCAGTCACCGTTCAGTACAACGGACTTATGATGACGCAGAATTCGGAGGAGATTGTGGCTATGACAGCCGCATTGGATCAAGGAATCACCCTGCAAAGTGAGACCAGTGTTGAAATGCCGCATCCACCCAGGTCGCCTGCTGCGCACCCGGTCTGGGCCCCCCAGTTATATCAGGCTCGTGAGCCCACCACATTCTAATTGACGGGGATGATAGGTGACCTCCAGAGGTACGTGGTGGATCTTGCTTACGGAATATCAGCTTCATCACCAGCTGCACCATATGCCGGAAATTTTGTGTCACAGGAGCCCCCGCTATTGGGACGGATTGTAATCGAGCTTAGCCAGCCAGAGGTTGCGTCTAGCTATGGCAATGACGTGTCAACATCAACCCAAACCCTCGATCAGGCTGACGCCAGAGGCAAGAACAAAATGGAGGCAGATGCCGATCCCATTGAACAACTGCTGTGGGCAGTCGAGGCTTTGAAAGCCAGGGGAATAAGTAAACAACAGGTGTTCACAGTTGTAGCTAAGACTGTGGATGATACCTTCCCCACTCCAACTGAAGGCAGTACAAGTCAGTCAGAAAACCGGGATAGGCCCCGTCATGCCAGAACAGTTCCTTCCACTCCTAACCCTGCACCTGGGAAAGATCAGAAAGTCAAGGCAGTGCCTGCCGACCCTTTCACTAGTGCGTCTAGCAAGAATACTCAGACTTCAAAGTACCTGCCCCGAGGGCGCAGGGTCTTTCACGCTCTCTACATGCCGTTGTCCAAGGCACTTCAGATCCTGGCCGAAAGAGGGCATCTTAAACCCTTGGAGCCTCGACCTCTCCCGAAGAATCTCCCTCTCACACATGATGTTGCCTTGTACTGCGCGTACCACCAGCAAACCGCTCACGCTACCGATAACTGTTTTCACCTCCGTCATGAGGTGCAAGATTTGATCGATAACGAGATTATCCTCCCACCCACCTCAGCCAAGTCTGTTACTACCCAGCTATTGGATTTTGAGGATACTGCAAGTACGTAATCGGGGAGTGAACCACCTGCGGGCGGCACTTGGTGTATTTTGGATGTGGCGTCTGGCACGCATTTTTGAGCATCCGGGAATCCTAGTTTTGTAAATACTGGCTTGGGTATCGAGTCAGTTCTTTGTTTTGTTTTGAGTCTGTCTCATTGTCTTGAGTCAATTCTTTTTGCTTAAAGGTCTGTCTTGTTGTAGCGAGTCAGTTCCCTTGTATAGAATGTCGAGTGGTTCCGGGGTTGTTGCCTCGAACATCGTTTTGTTTTGTTTTGTAATTACCCTTTTGTTTTCTTTTTGAGTCTGTCTCTGCAGTGGAGCCATTTGCAACCAAGAAATCCGAATGAAACAGCTGCGGCTATCATGTTTTCGTGCTTATTGCTATTTTGAGCTTGTTGTGCCAGAGGATCCGAATGGAACAGCAGTATATTCCACCTACTCTCTTGTGCTCTGAAAATCATTGTGATGACCTAAGTTTTTTTTTTAAAAAAAAAAAAAAACCCTTTTGAACACTGTATTGATGAAAACGAAGAGGAAAGAATTCCTCGGGTTTTGCAAAACTTTGATCAATTTGAGAGAAAGATAGGCATGCTAAGCCTTTAATGAATGAAATCATGCTTGTTAGTGTGAGTACTGAGAAGGACCCTGGCTTGACCCAGATTAGTTCCACACTATCTTCAGCGCGAGCGATTTGTCGCTTTCGTAAAAATTTTCAAAAAACAAAATGTTTTGCGCGGTCCTGTGAAGACCTGTGTGGAATCGCTCTTGAGATTGTGCAGCCCAGGATCGCTCTTGGCCTCAAGATTCAATCCGTTTGTTTTCGAACCTGGAACCCATTCAGAACGTTCAACGGTCAACCGCCATGTGAGACCTGTGTGGCCAGATCAGAAGCACCCCTCAAACGAGGGGCAAAAATGTCGGATGTGCTGAAAGAGCCGAAGATGAATCCTTCTACGAATCAATACAACAGCCACTCTCCTGGATTCAAAGGGCTTCAATCTCAAAACCATTTGGCATGGACTTGCTATACTTTTACCCTTTGAGAGGCTCGCTGGGCCGAAAACCCGGAAGGGCGACCCAGGGAAAAGTTAGAGCAAGAGAGGAGAATAAAAAAAAAAAGAAAAAAAAAAGAAAAGAAAAAAAAAAGAGAGGAAAAAAATGCAAAAAAATATATAAAAAAAACAAAGCAAAAAAACTGAAAAGAAAAAGAAAAAAGAAGCTCGCAAGGTTGAAAACCCGCATCGGGCGCCTTGGCAAAAGTTAGAGCCTAAAAAATGAAGGTTAAAATACCCGAGTGTACCTTAGCCGGAACTACGTAAGGCTTGATTCCCATGATTGGGATACGTAGGCAACTTCATCTTGAAGTCCAGCCCCCAACGCTTTCATAGCGACTTTGTCCATGTAATGGCTTTGATCATCCTTGCCTTCTTTGAATCCGATAGTGCGGTTGTGACACCATGAACTACGTAGGCTTGATTCCCATGTTTGGGATACGTAGGCAGCTTCATCCTGAAGTCCACCCCCAACACTTTCAAAGTGACTGTGTCCATATATTAGTTTTGGCCGCCTTTGTCTTCTCCGTGTCCGAGAGTTCGGTCATGATCGTCATCAACGAGGACTGCTTATGAAATGCTTCGGCATCATCCAAACAAGAGGCAACTTTCCGTTGCCATGCATTGCCATGAGTCGCCTTTCAAACTAGGGGCAACTTTCTGTTGCCATGCAGTGCCATCCATACCGGGGGCAATTTTCCATTGCCTCCGATCCGAGGTTGTGCATCTCAAGAGTAAGTTCCCGTGCTCGTTGAGCATTGACCGTTTGCAAAAATAGTTTTTGAGTTTTGTTTTACTGAGGTTGACTATTTCTCGAAAACTATTCCATCTTTTCCAAAAACTTGACCACTTTTTGGACCCAAAGAAGGAAAATTTTCAGTGCTCACAGCCTGACTTGCATGATTTTCAAATCAAAAATCGAACAAGTATGTTAATCTAACTCTCGCCTTGGTCAAATTTGTTTTAGTAGAAAACCAAAACAAAAAAATGGTCAAAGTGATGAACTAGGGGCACAGTTGAGTCAGGCTTCCTGTCTTTTCTCCGTCGCCAGCGTACTTGCCAGAAAGGGCACAACTGAAGCTTTCAGTAAAGGGCCAAAAGCTCTCTCACCCTCCAAGCAACGAGGTATCAAGCCAAGTGTGAAGCACAAATCGGAATGAATCAAGATACTCCATTCTCCATCCGGAACATCGACTAAACGTCGCCAGAAGAAATAGCCGCGAGCTAATAATGTTGGGCGCGAACCCACAACTTCTTATTCATCTATCAATCACCCTGGGGAGGGATGGAAAATGAGAGAATAAAGAATAGAGAGATGTGCGATGAGAGAAAAAGTGAGCAAAAGGGTTTTAAGAGAAAAACTGAGCCTGAAGGCCGAGTGATGTAAGAATCACAAATGAGAAAGGGTGGGAAATAATACCCGGAGGAACTGGCTCCTCGCGATTTGAGGTCTCTCGTTTTTGTAACATGTCCGTGTGTCGTGTCTTTTGTTTTGTTTACCTCAACTTTTGTTTTGAGTCTTTTCCGAGCGTGTCTCGTTATGATTAGGTCGTGTACCTTTTGTTTGAGTCGTTCTCGCTGCGTTCAGTTGTAGGCTCGATACCCCGATTGAAAAACCCTTTTTCAATTTCAAAAGTCGTTTATGCCCAGAGTGCTGTGCCATTCTCTACGTTTATGCGAAGCAAAAGAAGAAAAGGGGAAAATTTGGGGCATCTGAGTGTGCTTCAACTTCAGCCGGTTCCACCTCCGTATGCCGTCTTATTGGACTGTTGTTCAGGGTTTGCCGTGTGCAGAATGAACCAAGCGCTGTGTTACGGGCAGTATGTAGATTAATCCTCAACAGAGTATGGGCTGTGTGTTCAAGTTGAGCAGTGGTTTGTATGGGTTGTTTTGCTGTTGGCTGGTTCGTTATCTGATTATTACAATGCAAGTGTTCAATTTTCAGACAACAGATCAATTTCATTTACATTGAGGTGCAACATGATGCAATGGGATGCAATATATGAAATGTACAAATGTAACACTTTTTCAGATAAAAAGTTTGTTCCATTTCATAATCTTTTTCAAGTACATAGTTTTGGAAACAAAAATCTGCCTGCGGCAGTACAAGGTACTCTAGCTACCAGTAATGTACAAAAAAGAAGAAAAATAGCAAAAATCTGGATCAATGTCAAAAGGGCTCAGGCCTAGGGGTCCGTCCCCGTCCTCTTCCTGGACGAAGGTCCAGGAGCATCGTCATCAGCATCGTCATCTGAGTCTGAGCCCGAGCCGTCTCCGGTTTCCTCCTCGGACGACTCTGCCTCTGCCTCGGCCTCGGACTCATTATCATCATCAGGAACGGGTGCCCGTGAGCTACTCCCAACATGGGTGAGCCCCGCTTTGGAGCGGGGGTATACTCTGCCATCTCAGGTGGAAACAGAAGGTCCGGCTGGAGCACCTCCCACAAGAGGAATCTGAAAGGGGTGCTGAAAAGTACAAAAAGCAAACGCATCAGTATATTGTGAGCAGTTTATCAGTGTAGAATGCAGTGTATGAGTACAGCGTGTGAATACCGTGAGTAGTTTATCAGTGCAGAATGCAGTGTATGAGTACAGTATGTGAATACTGTGAACAGAGTATCAGGACAGAATGCAGTGTATGAGTACAGTGCGTGAATACTGTAAGCAGAGTATCGGTACAGAATACAGTGTTTGAGTGCAGTGTATGAATGCCGTGAATAATGATGAGAACAGCCTGTGGGCTGCAGTGTATCAGATGCCGCGAGGGCAGTGTATCAGGTGTTGTACTGCGCATCAAAGTATATGAAGCGGCTTATGTGTGGTTCGAGACCGTGGCCAGAAGAACATACCGGAATGTCGTAGGTGGCTAGAAGATCAAGGCTCCGCTGGAACATCCCCATCACAGAGGCGGTCAGCTCCAAGGACTGGCGGGTATACTCGGAAGAGGCCTGCAAAAGGGTTAGATACATCAGTATTCTACGGAATATCAATAAACTGAAATGAAATGACAATGCAAGATGCAAGATGAAGTAGTACACACCGGAGGTAAGTCGTAGAACCCGACTAACTCATGATCAGCCGGAGGGGGAGCAATAGGAATCTGGTAAGTCGCCCCACCCTGTCCTCGGCATGTCATCGAAGTGGGGAGCGCCGGCCAACTAGCCCCTCGTCCCCTCCGAGCTCCACCCCTCCCACGGACTCGAGCTGTCCTCGATGTCCCTGCCCCTGTTCCCGCTCCGGCCGCTGGCGCCGCAGGCCTCTCTCGCTCAGCTCGGCGGCCACCGCTCAGAGGCCGCATAATGAAGGTCCGGACGTATTCCGAGTAGTCACCCTCGCCCCTGAAACCATCTGCCTCCCAGCCGATCGTATAGTCAGTCATCTGCACGGGAGTAAACCTCTCTGTCTCCCTCATATGCTCAGAAGGGTGAACCGGGACTATCTGCTCAAGTAAACCTAGGGTCTGGCGTAGGAAACGCTCACCCAGGTACCAAGCCCGATAGACCGAGCCCTCTAGCAAAATCCTAAAGTGCGAGGTCTCCTCAGCACCGACGAACCACGTCCGCATCGTCGCTGGCAATGGAGCCCAAGGCTGCCAGGTGATCTGAAAATGAAATGTAGTTTGTTATCTACTATTATTGAAAATACAGTGTAAAGCGAAGCTTAAATGAACTGCAAGTTGAACATACCTCTGCGGGGGTGATGGTGTCGAAGTAGCGGCGGAAAAAGATGAACGTCTCCCGGGGCCTCCGCACACACCTCACGTCAAAACGGCACGAGAACGGAACGACAAGAGGGGTCTCTACGTCTGGCACAGGCGCAAGTCTCGAAAAGTAGGCGTAGACCCACAACTACAAAGTAAATATCAGTATGCTTATCAGATAAAGCAGAATGCAGAATAAAACAGAAATTGCAGAACCGTGTATTGTGCAGTGTATTGTGCAGAGTGTACAGTATGAGCAGTGTACAGTCGGTGTAAAGCAGAGCATGTGTGTGTTGGGTGTGCAGTATACAGTCAGCGTGAAGCAGAGAGTACAGTGTGTGCAGTGTGTAGAGTACAGAAAATGTAGAGCAGAAAATGTAGAGCAGCACTGAAAAACAGAAAAAGGAAACGTACCTCCCAAGCTCGCTAGTAACCCCCGAGCAACTGCCCGTTGCAATGGGAGGCTGAGCTCATGTATCCGTATAGAGTGGCCAAGGCAGCGCCACCCCAGTCGTAGCGTAAGATCTGTGTGACATCCACAAGAGCGCTCAGCAGGCAGAGGGGCACGGTGTTCGCCCGATCGGCGAAAATGGTCGTCCCCAGCAGACACATGAGGAAGCCGCGCGCATATCGCTCCACCGCCTCCTGGGTCATCGGAACCTCCTCAACTAAGGCTGGCTGAACTCTGAACTGGACCTCGAACCATGAGTACCTGACGAAGCCGGGACGCGCGAGAGGCGGCACCTCGCCAAGCAAGTAGATCTGAGCGGCCTCCCACTCGTCCATGTAAGTGTCGAAGGAGATCGGATCACCCCCCACCCCGATGCCGGTGAGCATCGAGAAGTCATAGGGAGTCATCGTCATGTCTCCCGTAGCAGAGAAGTGGAAGGAGTCGGTGGTGTCCCACCACCTCTCCGCTAGAGCGGCAAGGAGAGGCCTGCTCGCAGTGAGGCGCGAGAGTCCCCTGCAGATTGCGCCGAAACCGGCCTGATCCACGATGTGGCGAACCGCATCGGGTAGCTCCGTGTACCAATCTCGAGCGGCAATGTTCCCATACCCCCGGACGGCATGGGAATCTCCCTGTATTCGAAAACAAAACCGTTGCGAAGCAATATAAAATGTACAGTTTTGAAGAACAGTCAAAATTGATGCAAATATAGCGTGTGTGCACGTTTTCAGATTCAAACAAACATTGGGTGTCGGTGTGCTTGCAGTAAACTATAACATGCGATGTGTCAGCGTGTTTGGGTGGTTCAGTATAGATATAGCGTGTGTGCACGTTTTCATATTCAAACAAACATTGGGTGCCGGTGTGATTGCAGTAAACTACAGTGTGTTCTATGTCAGTGTGTTTGAGTGGTTCAGGGCTAGTGCAGTGTGTCTGTACATGTCAGATTCAAACAGATATCAGTTGCAAGTGTGTTCACAGTCAACTACAGTATATAGTGTATAGGTGTATCCAGGCTAAGCAGTTAAAGAACATAATCAGCTACGGCAGTTAAGTGTTCTACATCGTGGAAAATAAAACAGAGGGAAGAATATACCTCGGAAGCACCAAAAGACAGATGAGACGTCAGCTCGCGCAAGAGAAGCTCCAGAGGCACCGCCCTATCGAAGCTCCTGAACTGACGGAGTCCGTCGGGAGGCAGGATGTGAATCGCCGGCCGGTAGGTCGCCGGGTCGAACGGGCGGACGCTCAAGGGGAGAAGCTCAGCCCCGGGATCCATCTCATGATCCGGGGGAGTCCCGCCCCGTGGAATATCGTCTGCCATGTCAAAGGTGGTGTGAAAATGACCAGAAAAGTGGAAACCAGATGAGAATGCGAAAGGTCAACTAAAAGTCAACCCCGAGAGGGCGGGAAATGAAAGAGGCAAGGAAATCAAGAGAAACTCGAGGGGAACAAACCCTAAAAGGTGGAAATAGCAAAAGAAACACCGAAACGAAGAAATGTTCGGTTCAAAATGTTCGAAACGCGAAGAATTTCGCGAATTGAACGATGAAACGGGCGCGAAACGCAAGAAAATGGAGGATCGAAGGGAAGAAAATATCCTAGAGAGAGAGAGGGTGAAATTTCGGCCAAGGAAAATGAAAAGAATAGGGTTTGAAACCCTATTTTAAAAGACCCAAGGCGAAAGGACAAAATGCCTCGATTCAGCAAGATTTGGCCGATCGGCTACATTTTTGGCCGGTCGGCCAAATATTTGGCCGGTGAGGTGTTCTAATGGCCGGTGGATGGCCAGTGACCTCCCCTCATGGCCGGTGAGCCTCCTACAACCTTGTTTGGGTCAGATGTGTAGTTTGGGGGCCTTCATTTCTCAAGACAGTGCAAGAAATGGCATTTCCGAAGCTCAACTGGCCTCCGTTTTGACCTCAGACCGTGTCTTCTGTGCGTGGCACTCGAATATGTGCAAGGCGTATCCTTTTTGTATCATTTTGTCTCTTATAAGATTCGAAAGTTGCCCCACATGCATTGCGTTACAACACTTTGTCGTGAACGCGCGCTGATTATGCGTCATTTCATTCGCGTTATTGCGCACACATCTCACATTGTCATGCGCATGTCATATTCGCATTGTTATGCATTTTCGCCACAGTCTGGTGAGACCTTAAATACGCACGGTCTAGCGAGACCTTAAATACGCACGGTCTAGGAGACCTTAAATCCTCGAAAGGTGCAAGACCTTTGGTGCATTGATGTGCACAGTTCATTTGCATTATCATGCATTTCAAAAGCCGCACGTTGTCGCACACAGTCCATTTGCATTATCATGCATTGCAAGCGACTTGCGTTGTCGCGCACAGTCCACATGCATTTCAAAAAAACAAACAAAAAACAAAAACAACAAACATGCATATGTCATGCATACATCGTAAACATGCATATGTCATGCATACATTGTAAATATTGCATATGTCATGCATCCGCTATATATCCCATTCCATTGCATAATGTACATATTGCATTGTAGTTTGCATGCGTTTACTGCGTCACCTCCATCTATGGCTTGCACCTTTCCATGTTGAGCTTGGTCTGGTATGTGCCCATACCTTTCACGTTAAAGCACAGTTTTGCATGTGTACGCGCCTATTCCACGCTGGTATGTTGGTTTGAGGGTGGCGGCACCTTTTCTGTGTTAGACGCAGTTCGTTTGTGTACATGCCTTTCCTAGGCAAGATTTGGATTGGCTGCATGCCATATCCATTGTATATATTACATTGTAGTGTAATTTTTGCATCCAGCATTAGGATCGTTGTTCTTTCGTTAGCGGGTTATTTCCCCACTTATGTCATTCCACCCAATTACTTGTTCTTGTGTCCGTCTACATCACTCATAGTTCTGCATGTGTACGCGCCTATTCCACGCTGGTATGTTGGTTTGAGGGTTGCGGCACCTTTTCTATGGTAGACGGACTTGTTACCTCCATCAATTTATTTGACATTTGTGTGGTTTTGAACCGCTCATGATTTGATCATGATTCAATTGTATTGCATTTTCATTTGCATTATTATACATAGTTTTGTATATATTGCATATCATTTTGCATGTTATGCATGTTGCTAACGGTATCGTACCTGTTAAGTTGCTTTCTTTTGCAGGCACGATATTGTATGTACGGTTCATTTGAGGCTGGTGCAACCAGACGAACCGAACAGGTATTGTATCCTCCGAGTGAGACGTATTGAGAATTGCATAATTCTCTTACATCCTTTCTGCATTGTAGTGTAGTTTGGTGTATGCTTGCTTAAAACTGTCGCATGTTATGCTTCGTTACAGCTTTCTTTGCATGATCATAAGTTATGTTTGGCTTTGTGCATTGTCTTGCATTTTGCCTCTGCCTTCGAGCGCATATCTTGTTTGTCTTGCATGCTTTGTCTAAGTCTTCGGCCTTGTCAAAAATGGGCCGTCTCTGGGCTTTGACACTCACTCCCGTCATTGTTATGACTTTTGAGTTCTGTCAAAGAGGGGCAACTGTAGACACCCCATTTTTGACCGTCCTCAAGACTTGGACGTCACCGCTTGAACACCCAGTGATTATCCTTGTTTGTGTTTATCTTGAGATCTTGAAGGACTCGGCTATGCGCCTTGCCTCAGGATCTCTCGACTCGACTGTTTTGTGTCTGGTTTTGCACCAAACACTTTTGTTTTGCCTTGGAGGGGCAGGGAATGGCTTGTGGGCCATCCCCACACATCACCGGCCATGGCTTGAGGCCACCGGCTGTGTTTTGTTGCCACCAGCCAAATGTTTGGCCGGCCGGCACTATAGATGGTCGACCGACCATCTTTTTTGGTCAAATTGCATTTTTGGCCGACCGACCACTGTGCATCTACTTTTGCAGATATTTTATGCTAGCTGGCATACACTTTGTTCCCCTCCATACACGTGTATGGAGGGATCTCCCTCTTGGCTAGCTTGTCTTGTAAGCTTGCAAGATTGAACCTTCTATAAGAGGAGGCCTCTTCTCCCTCTTTTAGGTTAGACAAGATTTTCATAGAGAGCTCTGGTTTTAAGGTTTGAGTTGTGTATCTATCATATATCTGTATCTCTCTCTCTCTTGTATTTGTGTGTGTTTAGCCTTAGTATTGCACACAAACACCCACCATCACACCTTACCTTGATTGCTTAGGGGCCAGAGGTCTTTTCTTGAAGTTTTTAGACTAGTTTGGAGCCAAAGAAGCAGCTGGAGTGCTGTTCTTGAAAGAGGTCTTCAAAGGTAAGGACTTTACCTTTAAATACCCCATTTTTGAATAGCTTTTTTACCTATCTTGAAACTGTTTTTAGGCTTTGCATATAACATATAAAAGTTCTGTTTTTGAGTCCTTTAAATAGTTGTTTGAGAGTGTTTTGAGCTTTGAGGTTGTTTGACCCCTCTTAAGGCTTGTTTGGCCTTTGTTTTTGTGCTATTTTGGTGAGCTCCGGGACCATTGTGTTTGGGCCTCCTCACCACTGAAATCTTGAAGGATTTCAGTGGTGAGGATGGTGCCTTGAGGTCCCAAGAAGGAGAGGGCCACCCTCTCTCCTTGTTGTCCTTGAAAAGGGCTATTTTTGCCCCTTGAGGGAGCATCTAATTTAGGTTCATGTTGGCCATGCCTTAACTGATTTTTATGCTTATTATGTCATAATATAGCTCTCTTTTACTTGGTTTAGGTACACCATGCTTGCTTAGCATACATGCCTTGTAATGCCATGTTTAGGTCTTAACATGCATTAGGTTTTGATCCTTGTTCTAGCATGATTTTGGCCAAGCTTTGTGAAGCTTTTGTGTTTGTTTTAGCATGCTTAAGTTCTGTTTTTGGTTGTTTTGGTCGACCATAGCATGCTTAGTATAGCCACCTTGCATTTTGGCTTGTTAGCCTTAGGTGTGTGAGTGTGTAGCATGCATTACTTGCATTATTTCAGTGGTTTGGAACCACTTACCATGTTATTTCAGTCCTTATAACATGCTTGCATACTTGCATTTGATACTCCTTTGTTGCTTTAAAAGGTTGTTGCCTTATGCTCCATGAATGCACTTCTTTGTATGCTTGCATGTTTAAGCCACTTAGATGCCATCTAGGTGTTCCCTTAGCATTGTCTATGTGATGCCCCTGTTCCGTAATTAGCTAATTGGTCCTTAATATGAATTTGATTATATGTTTGATATGATTTGGTGTGCCAATTATGTGAATATATGTGGTTTTGAATTTCCATCTATTCACCGTAGGAATATCTGTTTGATTTCACCGCTTCGGGAATTAAATTGAGGGCCTTATCGGCCACAGAACCCAAAATTGATTGCGCCATTGTGATTGGCATAATTTTTAGAGCCTACGGTAAAATTTAATTGAAAATTTGATTCGCACCAGATTAAGTTGATTTAATTGATGATTTAGTGCCCAATTATTTATTATTATTAAATTGTGGCTAGCGGAGATTTATGTAGAAAGGCACTATGAACTCATTTCTTCTTTTATCTTCATTTGGGCTAATCAACTCTCTAGAGAGAGAGGCAAGGTCGGCTATTAGAGGGAGATAGGGGCAAAAAATTTTATGTTTGGTCTGGAAGCTTGGGAAATTGAAGGCTTAGCTCAAGAATTAACTAGAGTTTGAAAGATTAAAGCTTCTAGGTGAGTAATTCTTGGATTATAGTATGTAATTTTGTGTATTCAAGCTAGCTGGGTGATAAAGAGTAAGATTAAAATGAAATTGGGTTGGTCTTGTTGAATTAAAGCTTGATGTGTGCATGCATGTAAGAAATTGCTTTAAAATTTCATGTTTGAGCACAAATATGTATAATCCATGTGAAATATTAAAGGGAACTCATGTTTTGACCACCTCTTCACCAATTAAGTTGAGAATGATGAGCATCTCCCACATGCATGTGCAAATCATAGGAGTGTAAGTCTTGAATGTTTGAATTTGAGCATGTTGGTGATGAGTTTGACATATTTTGGGACATGCATGTAGATAAACCAAGAAATTGAGCTTCCTAATGTTGTAATCTTGCATTGGTACCATATTAGTATGTGTATATGTGAAATTTGAGCCGTAGCATGCAAGTATTGTAGCTGGGAAATTGAATTTGGGCTCAAGAACACAACCTGGAATTCCCAGATTTTTGATGTCCGCTCGAGCGGGGGAAGTGCCGCTCGAGCGGGAAAAACGAGCTCCCAGCATTTTTGTCAGGCATGGTGCCCGCTCGAGCGGGGAGCTATGTAGTCAGGAAGTCCGCTCGAGCGGCAGAGTTCACGCTCGAGCGGGAATTCGAGGTAACCAGTACTTTTATGGGCTTAAGGTTCCGCTCGAGCGGGGGAGTCCACGCTCGCTCGAGCGGGGACCCTATTTTCTGAAATTCTGAAAATGCATTATGTGTTCTGTTTTTCCGTTCTATTTCACTTGTAAGCACTCTTAGGCATATGTTAAGTATTGTAAATGAGTTAATGAGATAAGAATAAAGCCTAAAGAGGAGTATGTTAATTAAAGAACGGATTGAACTGTTAGTGACCCTTTTGTGTTCATGAAATGTATAGGGTCAAGCTCCAGGGCAAATCCACAAGCCGATCACTGTGAGTAATATCGATATTTGAATACTTGTGAATGTCCAATTGTTTACTCCCTTATAAGCTTTATGAGTTGCTAATTGGGATTGTGGACGTAAGTCTGACACGAATAAATGAATAGACCGAAGGCCGTTTTGACACAAATGAATGGGCCAGGCCGTTTTGATACGAATGTGTGGGCCAAAGGCCATTTTGACATAAATGAATGGGCCAAAGGCCGTTTTGATACGAATGTATGGGCCGAAGGCCATTTTGACATAAATGAATGGGCCAAAGGCCGTTTTGATACGAATGTATGGGCCGAAGGCCGTTTTGACATAAATGAATGGGCCAAAGGCCGTTTTGATACGAATGTATGGGCCGAAGGCCGTTTTGACATAAATGAATGGGCCAAAGGCCGTTTTGATATGAATGAACAGACCGAAGGCCGTTTTGACATACGCGAATGGGCCGAAGGCCGTTTTGACATAAATGAATGGGCCGAAGGCCGTTTTGATATAATCGAATGGGCCGAAGGCCGTTTTGATAAGAATGGAAATCTGAATGGGCCAAAGGCCAGAATGTTTGGAATTACAATCACTTGATTTGTATTTCGTATAGTTATATATCTGTTAAATAGAATTATGAGTTGGGCCCAAGGCCGTTTGGAATATGTTGTTCTACAATGTTATGTAAATTCTGTATTTGATATTATTCACTGGGCTATCGCTCACGCTCATTCATGTGTTTGTAGGTGAGCCAAGAGAAGCACGAACCCAGCCCTAGTGGAGTCTGCCAAGAACAACATGAGTTTTGGAGAGTCAGCCTTGTGTCTCACGTATGAGACCCATCCTTGCCATTTTGTCACGTATTTACATTTTGTCTTGTTGGCAAGGACTTTATGTATATTTGTAAATAGTCTGTTATGGGTTGACTTAGTTGGATGATCCTGTCTGTAAAGAATTTTATGGCACTGTGTTTTGTTGTAGGTTATTAACGTATATGAGTATGGTTTGTTTTGAAGTGCATATAAGCACGGCTCTATGGACAAAGTTTTAAATTTTGCTTCCGTTTGGCCCCTTTACTCTGACGAGTTATGTCCGTTTTGATTTGAGGCCGTAGGTAATCATAGGATTACTGGCCGGTCATGTCCTTAACCCATAGGGGCGGGTTGGGGTCGTGACAGAGTGGTATCAGAGCACGAGTTAATAACTCACACACTTGTCCAAAAGAGCAATAAGCGTCTAGAAAAGATCTAGGATGCATTCACATGATAAATATAAATCTGAAGGCATCAAGAATATGCTTAAGTGTTTCGATATGAACAGTTATGTGCTATAGATCTGTGAATTACCATTTGAATACGTATGCTCTCTGGTATATGCATACTTGTGAATCTTTTGTATAAAGTATAATGCAAGTTTAATCAGATGGCGAGTAGTAACTCTGTAAAGTCATGTTGAATTCTAATTATTTTTTATGATATAAAATGACAAGTTCCCTGAAATGCTATATTTTGTATGAACAGATGATTGTCCAAATTTTCTTTGAGCATAATTGTGGTATCCTTAGCAGAGGCCCTCGCCCAGGGGACATAATACTGTGGCTTATGGTCATGAGGCCCTAGCCCGGGGTAAATAATACCGTGGCACAGGCTCTCGCCCGGGGGAGATAATACCGTGGCCTATGTATGAGATATGTTGATATGCTTGACCAACATGATATGTCACGCTAAAAGAAGTACCACACATGATTCGAATATCAGATATGAATTGTTACACTAATGTGTACAACAAGTTTGTTTTGTTATAATGCACATACATGAATATATGAACCATGAAAGTTGTTTATGTGCATTCAATTCTGCCTACGGGTGTCTATGTGAAATATGAACATGATTTGAGTATATAATTACTTAGTAAATGTTCAGTATGCGATATCCGATAAGTATGCAATTATCTGTTACGTATGGGATTAATTGCGTACGATATGTGAAATGAGAATATAAAGACGTGCTTATGTACGAATGTGATTATGTGTTTATTTTGTATTGGACACCCCTGTATTTGGCAAAGCTTAATAAGAGATTGTGTAGGGTATGGATTGAGTTAGGGCGTACGAGCTGGAAGGCCCTTTCACAGCCCGACTTGATAGACTGGAAAGAATGGTACAGGAAATGATAGAGATCTTAAGACAGTAATGTCAGTTGCCGCTATGGCAAGAACTTTTGTCACCATCAGTGTAAGAAACACCGAAGAGTTTGTTATCGGGCTTCTGAGGCTTGTTATAGGTGTGGTAAAATGGACCGTACGGTAAGGAATTGTTCCCGAACTGAGCAAATCTAAATAAATGTTCTGCCTCAGCTAGATTCATACCAGTGGTGGGAATTGCTACTCAGGATGGAGTAATCACACTCATCCCAAACAGCACTCAGAATGTTGTAACCATTATCCCAGGTATTTATACTGTTTACAAATGAATGCTTTTTTTGCTGATTGACTCTGAATTAGTACATGTGTACATCTTTGCTTGGGATATTATTTGATTCGAATCGGCATATCCTCTCGTATCTGCTGCATGTGTAGCTAGATTGGGTAGACCCACAAGATCGAAACCGTATTCATTGGATGTATATGCTCCATGGGGAAAATTTGTGAAATATGTATTGGGGTGTCGATTAACTCTGAACATGCACATGTACAGCTGAATCTATGCTTAAGGTGATTTGTTATACTACTGTCTTCAATGACTAAACCACTGGAATTATGACTTTGTGATTGTGTGACCGAGTTGAGCATCCCAAATGATGAATTCTATAACTGTGAGGCCATGTATTTTGATTGGCAGAAAGTTGACTGGATTATGTGACTAATTTGGGACTTTTGCATAACAATCTTATACCATGTGTATCTGAAGAACTCTGTTTAATGTGTTACTGTGCACCCTGTTCTTACACATAAGGCTTATTTGGGGACCTACTATACTGATTATGATACGTACCTCCTGATATAAACACTTGCATGCTTATGTAACTATACCTGAACTATTGTGATGAATGATTCTGATATCACTTTAAGAACAGATGAACTTAGGGCAGTTGAGAAACTATCAACCATGTACCTAAGCAAACGAAGTATGTCTTACAGAACCGAATGTGCCCTATTTGAGGAAATGTTTATCTGATTCGATCCGATAGAACCTTTGCTTAATATAGTTCTGATGGAACCCTCAATTGATATAAGTCGATGGAACCTTTGTTTGATTTAATTTGACAAGACCTGTGTCGGGATTGGTTTGATAAGACCCTCTGCCTGATTTAATTTTGTAAAAAGGGATTGAGGATTGCCTGTAAATAAATAGTCAGATTATTTTTGACAGAGAAACTGATAGACCCGAAACTTGAATCTGTCTAGAGTACTTAACCTATTTGAAAGACCTTTTGTGGACTATGACAGATTGATCTAACCACGAGCCCTGTTGAGAACCAACCCCCAACTATTGAGGACATATGTGTTGAAAATGAGCCGAATTGTACAAATCTCGTGATTGGGTGTCTTAAGGAACGATGCTTGTGTATTGTCCCATCCTTGTTGGTTTGACGCTATGGGGACTGATGATGGCAGATTGATTTGATTATGAGCAATACTGAACATTGTCTTTGACGGATCAAAATATGTTTTGCAAGGGAGAGTAGTTGCTGCGATGTCGTCAGATTTTGGGGAATCAGGTTGTAGTGAGTGGTATTATGTTTGTTTTGATAACATTCTTGGGGCGTCCTTTCGTGCTAGGGGACGTTAAGCCTATGTAGCACCTTTGATTGAGACACCTTGTGCCACCAACGGTTTCGTACGGGTGGGTTTGACTAATCGATCTCGAGTAGGCCATCGACGGTCGTGAACGGGTGTGCTTGATTCCGAGACGATTATTCCTTTGTTTTGTCCGGAATGTCATCCTTCGGTATTATGCAGATGTTATAAACATCCGAGAAGCTTTGAAAAATCCTGATTGTCCATAAGTGTGCGAATTCAGTACACCTTGTGAATACCTGCCCAGCGCCATTATATTCTGTAATTGTGGCCCTGAGGATGTGTAAATTATGCTTAACATGTGATTGACTCCTTTGATACTGCCTTTGCCATTATAGAGGTTTATATATGAATTGCATCATGCTTTTGATGACTATCAGATAATGTGGAAAGACTCAATAGAACAGGGAATTGAATATTGAACTGAATTATGAACTATAAATTGTTGAATGAATTGAGAACACGTGTAATATGTCAGAAATTGCCTGCTTCGATGTTATTGTACTTTACGATCAGTATTATGGGGATGTCTGGACTATGTGTATTGCGTGGGTAATTACCTCGATGTTACCTTTGTTGATTCGGGAATCAGTATCTGGATCCACCTTGTACCCCTGAAGACTTTTGATTGACCTTGGATAGTTGTGATGAGTCGCTGGACTAAATACCGAATCAGATTGTGAATTGTGGAATTATTGAGGAATGAATTGAACTTTTGTGACAAGGAATAGACCGAACTTCTATGATAAAGTTAGTTGGCATCTGAAATGAGTAAGTTGGCGACCTACCTCGAAGAGGGCAATTGGTGAATTTGTGTCTAAGTATTTTTCGGGGCCAACAGGTCGGAGCCGAATATCAGATAGTGGCGGAACTACTTCAATCTCTCTATTTTGGAATGGAAATGGGAATATGTGACTACGAATTTTGCTGTGGGGCTACCTTGAGCACCCAAGGTATAAGTCCCGTTTGAGTTTTTGAATATGGGATTACTAAGTTGCCTGTCTCCTCCCTGTGAAATTTTCGTAAGATGCTTGTAGACTCGTCACTGTTATACCAATAAGATTGCTCATTGCATGGGGTCCCAGTATCTATTGTTTAGACAAAAATTCTAAAATATGTTTGAATTTTGAAAAGCCTTCAAGAGGCAATGGGGACTCAGCTTTTGTTCTGTTATGTTACCCGGATCCGGAGATTCCTTATGGAACTGGTTATTCATAACCTCACGTGTATATGTTCTGTTCTGTTCTGTTCTGTTAATGCTAATGGATGTGTCACGTAAACTTAATCATGACTTATGATTTCTGCATATGATCTTGACAAATTATGAATTGATGTGAAACTGAATTATGATTCGGTGCTGTTTTCCATCCGTAAATTGATGTATGATCAGAAAGAACCTTTTTGATTTTTGGGAGGAATGCTCCAAAGATATGCGTTAGATTTTTCAGGGAAGTTGGAAAGATCTATCCATCGTTGGCAAACTTTGCTTGCAACAACAGCTCACACTCTAGTTTTGGTATGGCACCACACAAGCCTTGTATGGCGGAAAAAGGTAAGTCTCTGACTGATTGAGAATAGAGTGTTGTTTGATTTTGGGGCTAAGTAAGTGGCTATCAAAAAGGGATTGGAATTGTTGAATGAAAAGTGTTCCGAATCGTGTTCGACTAAAGGTAAATTAAGTTTGGAGGACCAAACTTCCTAAAGGGGGGAAGACTGTGATGCCCCTGTTCCGTAATTAGCTAATTGGTCCTTAATATGAATTTGATTATATGTTTGATATGATTTGGTGTGCCAATTATGTGAATATATGTGGTTTTGAATTTCCATCTGTTCACCGTAGGAATATCTGTTTGATTTCACCGCTTCGGGAATTAAATTGAGGGCCTTATCGGCCACAGAACCCAAAATTGATTGCGCCATTGTGATTGGCATAATTTTTAGAGCCTACGGTGAAATTTAATTGAAAATTTGATTCGCACCAGATTAAGTTGATTTAATTGATGATTTAGTGCCCAATTATTTATTATTATTAAATTGTGGCTAGTGGAGATTTATGTAGAAAGGCACTATGAACTCATTTCTTCTTTTATCTTCATTTGGGCTGATCAACTCTCTAGAGAGAGAGGCAAGGTCGGCTATTAGAGGGAGATAGGGGGAGAAAATTTTATGTTTGGTCTGGAAGCTTGGGAAATTGAAGGCTTAGCTCAAGAATTGACTAGAGTTTGAAAGATTAAAGCTTCTAGGTGAGTAATTCTTGGATTATAGTATGTAATTTTGTGTATTCAAGCTAGTTGGGTGATCAAGAGTAAGATTAAAATGAAATTGGGTTGGTCTTGTTGAATTAAAGCTTGATGTGTGTATGCATGTAAGAAATTGCTTTAAAATTTCATGTTTGAGCACAAATATGTATAATCCATGTGAAATATTAAAGGGAACTCATGTTTTGACCACCTCTTCACCAATTAAGTTGAGAATGATGAGCATCTCCCACATGCATGTGCAAATCATAGGAGTGTAAGTCTTGAATGTTTGAATTTGAGCATGTTGGTGATGAGTTTGACATATTTTGGGACATGCATGTAGATAAACCAAGAAATTGAGCTTCCTAATGTTGTAATCTTGCATTGGTACCATATTAGTATGTGTATATGTGAAATTTGAGCCTTAGCATGCAAGTATTGTAGCTGGGAAATTGAATTTGGGCTCAAGAACACAACCTGGAATTCCCAGATTTTTGATGTCCGCTCGAGCGGGGGAAGTGCCGCTCGAGCGGGAAAAACGAGCTCCCAGCATTTTTGTCAGGCATGGTGCCCGCTCGAGCGGGGAAGTTGACGCTCGAGCGGGGAGCTATGTAGTCAGGAAGTCCGCTCGAGCGGCAGAGTTCACACTCGAGCGGGAATTCGAGGTAACCAGTACTTTTATGGGCTTAAGGTTCCGCTCGAGCGGGGGAGTCCACGCTCGAGCGGGGACCCTATTTTCTGAAATTCTGAAAATGCATTATGTGTTCTGTTTTTCCGTTCTATTTCACTTGTAAGCACTCTTAGGCATATGTTAAGTACTGTAAATGAGTTAATGAGATAAGAATAAAGCCTAAAGAGGAGTATGTGAATTAAAGAACGGATTGAACTGTTAGTGACCCTTTTGTGTTCATGAAATGTGTAGGGTCAAGCTCCAGGGCAAATCCACAAGCCGATCACTGTGAGTAATATCGATATTTGAATACTTGTGAATGTCCAATTGTTTATTTCCTTATAAGCTTTATGAGTTGCTAATTGGGATTGTGGACGTAAGTCTGACACGAATAAATGAATAGACCCAAGGCCGTTTTGACACAAATGAATGGGCCAAAGGCCGTTTTGATACGAATGTGTGGGCCAAAGGCCGTTTTGACATAAATGAATGGGCCAAAGGCCGTTTTGATACGAATGTATGGGCCGAAGGCCGTTTTGACATAAATGAATGGGCCAAAGGCCGTTTTGATACGAATGTATGGGTCGAAGGCCGTTTTGACATAAATGAATGGGCCAAAGGCCGTTTTGATACGAATGTATGGGCCGAAGGCCGTTTTGACATAAATGAATGGGCCAAAGGCCATTTTGATACGAATGAACAGACCGAAGGCCGTTTTGACATACGCGAATGGGCCGAAGGCCGTTTTGACATAAATGAATGGGCCGAAGGCCGTTTTGATATAATCGAATGGGCCGAAGGCCGTTTTGATAAGAATGGAAATCTGAATGGGCCAAAGGCCAGAATGTTTGGAATTACAATCACTTGATTTGTATTTTGTATAGTTATATATCTGTTAAATAGAATTATGAGTTGGGCCCAAGGCCGTTTGGAATATGTTGTTCTACAATGTTATGTAAATTCTGTATTTGATATTATTCACTGGGCTATCGCTCACGCTCATTTATGTGTTTGTAGGTGAGCCAAGAGAAGCACGAACCCAGCCCCAGTGGAGTCTGCCAAGAACAACATGAGTTTTGGAGAGTCAGCCTTGTGTCTCACGTATGAGACCCATCCTTGCCATTTTGTCACGTATTTACATTTTGTCTTGTTGGCAAGGACTTTATGTATATTTGTAAATAGTTTGTTATGGGTTGACTTAGTTGGATGATCCTGTCTGTAAAGAATTTTATGGCACTGTGTTTTGTTGTGGGTTATTAACGTATATGAGTATGATTTGTTTTGAAGTGCATATAAGCACGGCTCTATGGACAAAGTTTTAAATTTTGCTTCCGTTTGGCCCCTTTATTCTGACGAGTTATGTCCGTTTTGATTTGAGGCCGTAGGTAATCATAGGATTACTGGCCGATCATGTCCTTAACCCATAGGGGCGGGTTGGGGTCGTGACAGTCTAGGTCTACCTTGAACCTGTTTTATGTCCTCTTGGCCTTGTGAGGCTTGGTTGACTTAGCCATGGTTTAAGTCTCGTTGGCTTGCCTCAAGTACTTGGACCAATTGCATGCCATGTTTGTCTTATTTAAATTGGTTTGGCACCATCATTAACATGATTTTCAGAGTTTACATTGCATGCTAATTGTCCATGTTTAGGCTCTTTTAAGTGTGCTTAAAGGTTGCTTGTTTGATGCTTAAGTGTTGGTCCATCAACATGTACATGTGTGTGTGTGTGTAGGCCCTCATTTCCATAGCATTGGCCACTGTTTTAGGCTTGTTTGAGGGCTGCCTAACTTAGTTTAAGTCCACCCCTTTGTATGTTGTTGCATGCTCACCTTGTGTGTTGTTGCATACTAGTGTGTTGTTGCATGATTGAATGAAGTCACATGCTTGCTTGCATGCTTGAACATCCACATTGTGTCTTGCATACTTGTAGGTTGCATTGCTTCATGCCTTACATGCTTCTTTACTTAGGTTGTGTGCCTAACCTACATTACACATTGCATTGCCATGTTGCATACTAGCCTCCATACCTAGGATGCATTGCATTGGCATGCATGCTTCACCTCTTGAGTTGAGTATGATAGAGGTTGAGCCCCCTTTGTTTGATTATGTGCATTGCATTCCATATCGAAATGCATACTTGGTTTCTTGGGCCATCATGCATGGAAATGCGCGATTGGTGGTCCGAGAATCGAGAACCATATCCCTTTGAGTCATGAATATGATAAGGGGTGTGATTGGTGCATACATTGCTTGAAATGCACTGCCATGCTATGTTTTGCCCTCTACTGCTGTCAAAAATAGATTCTGCAGGAAGATTTGGCCGGCCGGCCATCTGCAGTGCCGCCCGGCCATCCATAAGTGGCCGATGGATTAATTTGTGGCCGGTGACCATTCTCCATGGCCGGTGACCAATTCCCTCAGCCGGTGGTGTTCCACAGCATTCAGAGAAGCAACCCTGAGATTTGTGCAGTCTTCAGAGAAGGATAACAATCAAAGCAGAGGCAACTTGTGCATGGCAGTGGCTTTCCGAGCGGAGCCGAGCGCGCATTGCATTGGGCCCTCTTCCCAAGGCTATTTACTGCTTTCATTAGATTAGTTAATTTGTTAATTAATTAATTGGTCTGTAATATTTAATTAGCTTGTAGGTTAATTAAATTGTATTATTCTTTCGGTCCCTCCGAGCGAGGGCAAATTTGTAATAAGTGTGGGTGCGTGTGTGCATGTCTTCCAACCCCCACTTCTTTCTCCCTTTTACTTACCTGCTTTTAATGGTTAGTATTAGGACATGTTTACTTTAGCATACCTTATGCTATGCATGCGTGCATCATTCATTAGTATTGCATGCACTGGGCTCGGCGCATCATGCTAACTGCATAAAGTATTTCAAATCTAACTTGAATACATGCTATCTGTGCATTTTCACATGTCATCCTTAGATTAGCCGAGCCTATTCTAGATTGCATTCTGTATACGTTGCATTAGCCACTTAACATGGACTTGGATCATGCATTGATTGCTAACATGTTCTTGTCTTGGCTCGGAGTACATTGTAAGTATTTTATGCTTTAGCATCTCGCATGAGTGTGAATGTTAACATGACAGCATGCTTACCATTTGGCTAGCTGCTTATGTGATATAAACTGCCCGAATGCCTGTGGGTGAAGGTTGGATTGTTTGAGTTGGAACAACTCATTGAAATCCGTGTTTTAGCCTACTTGCAAGTAGCAACTTTCAAACGTTTTTCAAACGAACGGATATGCTATGCTTCATTCCAAATCAAGCGATCTAGTCTATACTTTTGTGTTGTGCGCATCACATAGTAATTCTAGCTAATTAACTGGAATAAGAACACATAACGTTTTCAAAATCGGATATCATGGTTAGTAGAGGCCAATCTTCGGATCGGGCGAGAGGGGGTGCTCATAGCTGACCTTCCCCAATCGTACCCAAGTTCCCGAGCCGAGGCAACTTTGGTGATGACGGACACGTGGCCTTTGGCACCGAGTCAGGGTTTCCTAAATTCCCCCATTAAAAAAAATATTTAGGTGGCGACTCTGTATCTGGCAAAGCAATCCATGTTTGGCACTTCTTTCAAAAATCTGTTTCTCAAAACGATTTGCCGGATTTGGACTCTTGGGTTCAGATTAAGAACCGTGACAAAACGAGTCTGAACTGTGGTAGCATGAGTCCCTCGGGGCGTGTCCACATCTCGGATTCTTCAAACCCTTCTTGTTCCCACTGCTTCAGTGCAGTTTGTTGTTCAATTTTCCCTGCATTCATAATGCTCAAGTCCTGAGCGAAATTCTAGGCACCGGCGTTCTCCGACGATGTATTCTGATTTCCGGCCCTTTCGGCCGCAACTGATATTCGTGCCCCTGCCGGGCCCTATTCTGGTTGGAATTCTTTCACAACATCCGGTTGATCATCCAGCCACCCGGTAACCTCTACTGATTCCTCAAAATCAAACCAGTTGACTGCTGCGTCCCCTGGATCTTAGTCATTGAAAAACTGGAGGTTGGCAAAGTCCTCTTCCACAGCCGCCAAATCATCTGTCCTCTGCTCAAATCCATCCCCCCGGATCACACAAAGCTCTGCCCTCTCTGGCAATTCTACATTTGGCCCAACCTGGCCTACTAATATAATGTAGTCACTCGGACTGTATACCTTCTCAGCAAAACTCCCAGACTGCTCAGACTCTGTCTCAACAACCCCGTTCTTCTCTAAAATCTCCCCTATTCTGTCTTCGACAGTCACCACCATTGGCTCGGGTTAGGTTCTGGAGATGTCCAACATGCACAAGTCAGTGCTGTCGGGAAGGAACACCTCTGGCTTGGGTAGGTGAGAAGGAGTGATATAGATGCTTGGATCGTAAGACATGACCCCAGTCTGGATAAAGTTGATGCGTTTGGGAGATAAAGCTTGGTTATGTGGAGGGAGAGGGTTGGTTGTGACATTGGGTTTTTCTGGAGGCACAATCACCTGTTTGTCAATGAGATCTTGAATCTCATGACGCAATCTAAAACAATGGTTGGTGTCACGACCATGTTGCTAGTGAAATGCGCAATATTTGGCTGGATTATGGGAGGGAGGAAGTGGATTTGGCAGTGGCTTCGGCTCCAGGGGCTTCAAGTGCCCTTTTCTGATTAAAACCCCCAAAGCCTTAGATGGGGGCATATATAATGGGGTAAAGGTTCTTTAGCCTCGGGGTTGATATTTGGTTGTTTGTGTGTTGCTTCCGGACGCACCGGAGAATGGTGTGGCCGCAAGGGCTCTCGACGGGGGGATTGGTGGTGACCATGCTGACTTCCTGAGATCTGGCAGCTGCAGCACTGCTCGTGCCTGCATTCGTACTGCGGTTGTTGAAGGTTCTCCTGGGTTACTCTTTGTCATTATCAATCAAGCCCTATTTCAAGGCATCCTCGATTTGTACTCCCATCTCGTGTAGATCTAAAAAGGTAAGGAAGGGGAGCACAATCATCTTCTACATCAGTTTGGCCTGGAGGTTGCGCACAACCATCCGTATTTGATCTTTATCTGTTGGCCTAATGGTCATCATTGAGGCCTTGGCTCTCCAGTGAGTCACGAAATCAGAAAAACTCTCCTTAGGCTCCTGCCCTGTTGTTTCAAGATCATAGGTTGTAATCTCGATTTGCGTGTTATAGGAGTACTGCGCGACGAAGGCCTCGGCCATCTCATCCCAGTTCCGTTTGACATCGTCTTCTAATTTTGCGTACCAGATAGCAACCACACCCGACAGGGTCCAGCCGAATAATGAAAGCTTCTGCGGTCTGGTGAGGCCCATCGGCTGTAGTATATCTGAGAACAACCGGAGATGCACCATGGGATCCCCAAATCCGTCAAAGCGGTCGATTTGTGGCATTTTGAACCTATCTGGCAGCGTCACAGCCACGTCGGTATACCCGTCCTCAATGTCCGGGATAGACTTTACCCCTTGGGATTTCTTGAATAACTTTTCGAGCTTGCTTAACTTCAATGCGGTAGGGTCCACCTCGAACTCAAAGGGAGAGTCTGGTTGATTGATAAGCATAGGTGCCTTGGATAGTTGAGGCAGGATCGGGGGCGGAGTCGGCCCTGTTGGGATATCTGTATCCTCCTGGATATTCTGGACATTTGGCAAGATATTCTGGACATTTGGTGTCTCCCCAGGTAGCGGGACCCTTGGTGGGGGAGGAACTTGATATGAGGCTGATACTCCGGCTTGCTGCTGTAGCCGGGTAATTAGCTCTATCTGCTGGGCCATGATTGCAAACTGCTGTTTGGCAAATTCCGCTTGACGAGCGGCGTCCTTCTGCATGAGTTTCATACTCTCTTGTAGCTGACGCATCATTTCCTCCATTCCTACCATGTTCTTCTGATCCCGCTGACTGACTGGTATATCTATCTCTATGGCAGAAACTGAGACCTCGGTCCGACTGTCCACTAATGGGGTAGACCACTGCTCTGGCAATCTCTGCTCGGATACACTGCGTTTTCTCGGCCTCCGTCTGATAACCAGGGGTAGAGAATGGAACACTGGTTGTCCGTCGACCAGATAACTGCTTGGTCTGAAGCAATTGTGCTAAAACTACCTAGCAAAAAGATAAATAAAGCAAATAAACAGACGAAATACACTGTTGGAAATAACCAAATAAACAGACAGCATAACATCTTTAAAATAAACACACAACACACAGTTGGGCATCACAACACACAATTGATAAGCTGAAATACACTGTTCTCAAGTACTAATCATTGTCCCCAAAACTGAATCTGATACCCGCAGATAACTGATTCCCAAAATACTGAACTGGTGCCCGCAGGCCTGATGCCCAAACTTGCAAACTGATACATGCATTCCTATAGAGACGCACTCTAAAAGCACATAACAGATAAGTGAGAGCCAAAACACCCCTATGTTGGGGTAGGGTTTCCCTGTCCTATTTTGTCAGGAGCTAGGGTTTTACTATGCACGCAACGGTTTCACACAACCTACCGGGTAAGCAACCTGTCCTAGCTTGGAATGGTCACTATGGATTCCGAATATGCACTAGGTCGAATGGTCAAAAAGGGTGCCCCGGTAAAACCGGGGTTTGTGTTTCCATACTGGCAGAGCCCATAACCGATCAACCTTATGGCACGCAGCCTCAGGCTAACCGCTCAAGAATAGCAGATGGCAAACACGGTGTCCTAGGCGCACCAATGCAAATGTAATGCAAAGAAACAGATAAGTGTAGTCAAAACAAGATATCATGAGTTCGAGTCAAGTTCTTTAAATCCCCAGCAGAGTCGCCAGAAACTGTAGACGTCCCGAACGTCCCGGGGGGAAATCCCCCCGTTTTGTTCATATTGGGCTTACTACAGTAGCGGACTCAAGTGTCACGGTTCTTAATCTGATCTCGCAAAGTGCAATGCAAGACTGATAAATCACCAAAGAGTCCAAATCCGGCAAATCGTTTTGGAAAATAGATTTTTAGAAAGAAGTGCCAAACATGGACTGCTTTGCCAGATACAGAGTCGCCATCTAAATATTTTATTTTGGGAAATTTAGGAAATCCTGACTCGTGCCTAAGGCCACGTGTTCGTCATCACCAAAGTTGCCTCGACTCAGGAACTTGGGTACGATTGGGGAAGGTCATGCAATGAGCACCCCCGCTCGCCCGATCAATGATCGGCCACTACTAAACATGATATCTTGTTTTTGAAAACATATGTGCTCTTATTCCGGTTATTAGCCTAGATTTACTATGTGATGCTCACAACACACAAGTATAGACTGGATCGCCTAATTTGGAACAAAACATCTCATGTTTGTTTTTGAAAGCGGTTTGCTACTCGCAAGTAAGCTAAAATACGGATTTTGCCACCCTCGGGTGGGCTTAAGAAAACATGATTTTGCCACTCGCAAGTGGGCTTAAAACTCGCATTTCAATGAATTGTTCCAATTCAAGTAACCCAACCTTCACCCACAGGCACTCAAGCAGTTATATCACATAAGCACATAGCATCATGGTAAGCATGCTATCATGGCAGTTACTCACACACATGCAAGGATGCTAAAGCATAAAAGCTTACCTAGTATTCTGAGCCAAAATAGAAGCTAGTTAGTAATCAAATGCATGATCCTAACTATGCTGAAATGCCTAATGCAACACATACAGGAATGCAACTAAGATAGGCTCGGCTATTCTAAGATGGCAGGTGAAATGCAACAGATAACATGTATTCAACTTGGAATTGAAATGCAATGTAGTTAGTATGATGCGCCGAGCCCGGTGCATGCAAGACAGAATAAATGCAAACATGCGAGCATAAGTATGCTAATTGAAACGTGCCCTAAACTAACCATCATAAGCTGGTAAATAAAAGGGAGAAAGACGTGGGATTGGAAGACATGCATCACACGTACGCACACTTATTACAAAATTGCCCTCCTCGGAGGGTCCGAATAAATAATACAGACCGAATAAATAATTAACTACTCTAGCTAATTAAATATTACAAAACCCTAATTAATTAACAAATTAACTAAGAAACGAAATAAACTAGTATGCAGATCTATGGACTGCCTCAGCTCTGTTCCGAATGATGAAAGATGCATGCATGCTTGAGTCGCCTTGTCGGGAAATTCCTCGCGATGCCCCGATTTCCCTCTATTTGCAATTGATCCCGGAATATTGTACAAAGCTCTAGAAGGCTGCTGGTTTCTGGTTTGCTGCAACAGAGAGCAAGAAAGGGGCATGGCAAAGAATTTTCAACACATGTGCGCACGAGCACTCTCCCCGTCATTGCACAAGCTCTAGGGAGTGTAGTCCTCGATCCTCGTGCCATCAATCACGTATCTCGATGCATGATGGCCGAGGAGTCGAATTGCACGACTCAATGTGAAATGAATGCACATATAAACACAACAAGGCCTAAACTCCATCATGGGTAATCTGGAGTGTCGGCGACCGGAAATTGAGACACGTTTCGTCACTTTGAGTATGAAACGCCCCTCGTTTCCCGTGTTTAGACTAACCCTACTCCAAACACAATGCAATGAGATGGCATACACAATGTGACTAACATGCAACCCTAAATGCAATGCAACCTAATCATGTTGGCATGCGAGGGATGATATGCACACATGCAACCTAGCATACGCAATGCTATGGACTAAAATAGCATACACAATACAAATGAGCTATATGGCATATACAATGCACACATACGAAGATGGACATACACAAAGGCATAATCAAAGCATACACAATGCGATGGTCAAACACGCAACAACATGAACCAAATGGCATACACAATGCAAGGTGGACTTAAACCAATATGAGTGAACCTTGGCCACACTCAAATCAGTGGCCATATGATGAAAACGAGACAACCGAAACACATGCAAACCATGCACGAATGTAAAGGACCGATCCTAAGGCACAACATGCAACTCTAACAAAGCATGGCAAATGATGAAATATGGCATAGAATAGCACATGATCCAGCTCTAAAATGGCATAAAAGATGGTCTCAAAACATGCAAACACCTCACATAATGCATGCTAGATGACCCGAATACCGAAACTAGTGGAGTGGATTACACTATAGGTATACAAAGCGATGCACAAATGACAAAACCACCCCTAAACAGACCTTAGGCAGGTCCAAGACAGTGGCAAAATGGTCTAAAAAGATGGCTCGAAATGCATTCAAATGAAGTTCATACAATGGTCGGTAAATGAGGCATACAAGTACAACTCTCAAATGCACTTAAAGAGTGAAAATCTTGGGAATATGGCATACATATAAGCTCTGAAATATGATGTGCAATGGCCCCCAAAACATGAAAATACCTCAGTATATGCATACAATAGGCCTCAAAACTCAAATCTAGGCATGGATAATGTACTACAAGCATGCAAAAAAAAACATCATTCGACCATGAGACCCAAAAACAGAGCTAAGGCAGTCCAAAACATGCACAAAATCAGTTCAAGTCATGGCCAAAAAGTGCTAGAATCAAGGGTCAACATAGCATGCAATGTAAGCTAGTAAAGAGGATTTGCACTACAAGTATGTGAGGCAATCAAGAGGTCACCAAACTAGCAAAAGTCAGAAGTATGCCATGCCAAATAATGCCCAAAAACTCATGGAAACGGGGTCAATGCATGCAAGAATGATATGTTCCTTTGAAAGGCCCAAAAGAGGGTTATTCTACACGTGCAAGATGAACATCCAAAATGGAAAAACCACCTCTGGATAGAGGTTATGAAGGCCCTAAAACTCATTGCAAAGGGCCTGAAATGAGGCTAGGAAGCATGCAAGTAAAGGCTCCTTTGAAAGGCCATGAAGAGGGTTACTCTACACATGCAAGAGGGACACCTAATATGGCAAAACCACCTCTGGAAAGAGGTTGTGCAGGTCCTAAAACCCACCAAAAATGGCCTGAAACATCCTCAAGAAGTGTGTAAATATAGGCCCCTTTGTTAGGCCAACAATGCTAGTAAACAAGACAAGGGGTGAGAGGGTCACCCCTCTCTGATTTTGATCCTCAAAACAGCATGTTAGCCACTGAAAATCCACTGGATTTCAGTGGCTAAAAGGCCAAATGAAGCACAATACAAAGGCCTAGATGCATGGCTCAAAACAAGATGAAAACAAGCATGCAAGGGGGTAGATGACCCCCAACAGAAAAATAACCTTAAACAAACATGTAAAGGACCTCAAACTAAGACTTTTTTCAGTTTATGACAAAGCTCAAAAATGCTTGCAAGTAAGACTAAAAGATGAAGCAAAATAAGGACCAAAAAAGGAATAAGAGTGTTACCCTTGTAGCCAATAACTCCAGCAGCTTTTGGACCAAAACAGCAACTCCTTAGCCTCTGAAAATAAGCTCCAAGGTGCTTAGATGTATGATGGAGAGGTTAGGTTGTGAGGTGGTGTGCAAAGGGGGGCAAGAACTTCACTCTTTCAAGGCTCAAATGAAGAGATACAAAGAGAGATATAGTGTTTAGCCCTAACCAAAATCTGAACCATTGCTTAGGAAGGAGAGGCCTTCCTTTATAGAGCCAAGGGTCTAAAGCTTCTCTTGAAAGCTAAAAACCAAGATTAAATATCCTCCATACACGTGTGTGAAGGATGTAGCAAATGCCTCCCAGCTGGCACAGCTAGAACACACTCAGTGAGACAAAGCTGCAGGTAACTGGCCAACCAGTTCAAGTGGTCGGCCGACCACTTGCCCTGGTCGGCCGACCAGGGTCAAAAGGGTCAAGCTCAATTAGGTGGTCGGCAGCCCCTAGGGAGGGCCTCCACACTCAATACAAGCAAGTAATGGTATGGAAGACCAGAAAATGTGGACCAAAAACCAAGGAGACCAGCTCTCTAATAAGAAAACCGGCCGGCGAAGAGAAAGGTGGTCTCCCACCCTTGTACCACCTTCCTAACAATTAAACTAGGGTCCATGCCAAAAATGAACCCACACCGATGCAAAATGAGGGTTCGGGGGCCAAAACGCGCAGCCGGGTGCCTCGAAAACTAACTGTTAAGCACCGGAAGTGGTGTACGACCACGAAGGTGGTCTCCTGGGCCACAGTGTCCCTCTAGAGAGAGGAAACAAGGTGTGTGCCAAAAACCAGAGCAAACGGAGAAAGTTAAGCGGTCCCGAACCGAGGTGCACTGCCGACAGCTCCGAAAATCGAAAATTGGTCTCCAAACGGGAACAGTGGTCTACAACCACGAAATGTAGCCTACGGCCACTGAGAGATGGTCTACGAGACCTCTCCCTCCCTTCGGGAAGAGAAAACGAAACCTGGTTCACAAACCGAGGCAAAGCACAAAAGAGTCCCGAGGTCCAGAGGCAAGGCTCTCAGCTGCGACTCTGAAACCTCAGAACGAGCACAACATGCGCAATCACCGAGAACTCAATTGATGATGTCTGAGTCTTAAGGTCAGTCAAAAGGGGGATGTCTACACATCAGATTTTACACTCCATTTGAGTAATGGGTTAGCGGAGAGCCATTTATGAGCAATCTGTAACCGTTAAGCAACTTATCTTTATTTTACTTCTCCTAAGGTTGCGAAGTTAAGACCTAAGGTTCTAGAGCGCATTATTGTATGCTGTCTTGTAAACACATAGGGTCATGTGGCGCATTATTGTATGCTGTCATGTAAACCCTCCGGGTCATGTGCATATAGGTAAGCAGCTTTGTGGTAGTATAATTAAGTCACGTAAAGCAATAGATACTCGCTAATTAGTTGGTTGGTTGGTTACTGAGATTAGATGGGTTGAGAGAGCATAAGACGTACCTAGGCATCCATTGGAAAAATAAGGATCTCCAGAGAATGGAAAATTGCAAACACAATGGAGGGTTTGAACAACAACACATTTGTCGTCTGCCAAAGAAGAATAAGCAAGTGACGATGGAAGACAGGAGTAGCTCTTGTCAGGAACCAATCCGAGATCTATGGTATTGTATACCCATTCGAGAACAGCAGGGACATGAGTTGGGACAACCTCACTGAAACTCGTATTTATACCCATTGACACGTGTGTTTGGTTATCTACCAAGAATGCATATAAACATGATTGGACTCCACTCTGAATAGTGCTGTTTGTTATGCCTCCCAAATTCACCTTATAGCCCTGCAGATACTGCATGTTCCGTGAGATTCCAACATTGCAGGAGCTAATATTAATAGAATTATTAGTAAGATCGCAACTAGACGAGCACTGGGTAATCGTTTTGCCGACAAGATTATTAAATGTTGCCATTTGGTTGCTGCTACAATTAAAGTCCACGACCATGAATACGTTGTTTGTTTCTAAGAAGCGAAAGGACTAGATCTCAAGTCAACACTTGAGTTTGAAGGAGATGAGTTTACATTGTTGTTGTTGTTGTTGATGGCGCAGTTGGGAGATGTTACTGGATTGTTGACTTGAAGGTAGCTTCTATCCAATGAAATTTCCAGCACCTCGAGACCGATCTTTATTAAGTAAGGTGTGACTCCATTGCTGCTGCTGCTGCTTGGGTTCTTGCACTCTATGGAGAACCATTCATCAAAGCAACAATTGCGAGGACCTATTCCAAAAGGATATGGAATTGTAACATTTCCGCAGTATTCTTGACAACCAGGCTTGGCATAAGAAAGAGCCGATGTTTGTGTCAGCCATAGCAGCAACTGCAGCACCAGGAGGGGGAGGAGGGAGGAAGAGGAGTTTTTCAGCAAAGCCATATTTTTTTTCCTTCATAGTTTCTAAGTTTTATATATATATATATATATTTCTCATATTTTATATTATTTCCCTACCCTATGTAAAATGTTTGTGTAGAACAAGTTTTGAGATTCCTAGTTGTCATAATTGACAGCAATAGAACAATAGAAAAAAGTCTCTAATATATGTTTGACTCTTTTTATTTTTTAATACCTGCATAAAAATAAAATCCTTCAATAATATAAATGAAATCATTGAATAATGTAAGAGATATTTTTCATTACAATTTTAGAATAAAAAATATCACAATCCTCATAAATACATACCACACGCATGCATGTCAATTGTCCAACTCCATTACAAAGATAGCAAATTTCCACATGGCATATTACTACTATGAAAAGTATACTTTGAATTAGCAAATTATAATGGATCATTTTTTTAATTTAAATTTAATTATGGCATGTCACGTCAACACAAATAATAAATGACTTAGATTAGTGTCAAACTCGCATAATATCAAGTTGGCACAAATCATCTATTTAATAGAATATTAATCATACATTGTAAAGTTATTTTCACAAAAAAAATGTGCCTTTTTTAAATCCCACAAGGAGGGTTTGAATAAAAAAAAAAATTTATTTCCATGCAAAAAATATCATAAATGAGGATTAAGTGGACCATTCTTGTCTCCCTACTTATCCAAATATGTTGTGTTTTTCATCACAAAATGAGATTAATATGGTCACATGATATTACGTTATATTTAATATTTACTTGTTACGTACATTACTAATTATAGAGTTAGACACATAATATACAAAAATCAATTATATCTAAAAAAAATCTTATTCCTTCATATAGATTATATATATAATTTTTTTCCCTTTTTAAATATCATGCCTTCAATGAAAATGAAAAGAAGAATTTCCTTGAAAGTACTACTCTACTTGACATGGTCATTTTTGAGGTTCAAGTTTCAAATTCGCAAGTCAATCAGTCTTCATCTTCATTTTCACCAAGTACTTGAATGAAAAATCAAAAGAAGACTATTTCGTTGAAGTAATATTTGTCACAGCTAGCAAATTTTCATATTTTTAGTTTACTTTTAAAAGTATTTGTTAAAAATTTTGAAAATTAATTTTTTTGATAACAAGAAAATTGAGAAAATTACATGTACAGTCTGTCTTCTATTCTAATCACATCTGCTTCAAATATATATTTATGAAGATGAAATTGAATATGTATGCAATGCAAAAATGCATGTGAATGTTATTATGCACAAATCAAGATTGCTTTACCAAAAAGTTAATTTAAATTTTAAAAAAAAGGTTGCATAACATATAGCATTGCAAATTAAAGTTTCAAGAGACTATAAAATCAACATGAAAATTGATTTAGACCATACCATGCTACAGAACTGGCTTGAACTGTCAAAATTGAAGAGCATTGTACATAATAGTTCCTAACTTCTATCTATCAAAATCACAGGGAAAATGATCTACAAACGAAACTGTTATACAGAATTAATCTAAAAAATGATGTGGCAAGGGCATTCTTAGAAATAGAAGCTATTCTTATGGGCTTTTTCAATTTAAAAATGAAAGGACCTAAAGCTGCTACATAATTCTAGACGAAGATTCTCTATGCTTTTATTTTGTTTGTATGCGTCTAAAAACTGCTTGGAAATTTTGTCCCCATTTCGCGCAACCTTTTGTCCTTCCTCAGTGGCACTACTCAAGAGCTTCACAACTGGATCAGCTTCAAGTTCTTCATCTGTAAGAGCTTCAAACATAGGGTGCCCCTCTAAACAAGACTTCATCCACTCCTCAAGTTCTTCCACATCCGTAATCATATATATAATCCCGCTAACTCCAACAACATAAGCATATTCATCTAGCAAGTGTGGGCTAATCACACGACGCCGATGATTCTTCTCTTTAAAGTGAGGATCAGGGAACAGGAAAAACATCTTCGATAACTGTCCTTTCTCAAAGTAATTTGGAATGTATTTCATGGAATTAGTTCTAACCACTGATACATTCTGGTACTGACCAGGATGTGCTACCCTCAAAGCTAAAACCCTCTCCTTAACATACTTTGTCACTTTGTCCCTCAGCTCCATCCCAATCATCAGGGTGTGAGGGAACAGGGTTGAAAGACAAATTAGGAGTCCTCCAAAACCACAGCCGATATCTACAAATTGTATCTTCGTGGAATTGTCAACTTGATCGGATGATGGAAACAATTGAGGGAAATGGAGGGAATACTCGACATGGCAAGGGGAGATAGGCACAGGGAAGTGAGAGTCACTCAGTGGATTGTTGTGAGTTCGTGCCCGATAAAAACGTTTCTGTGGCAAACAAGTCGTCTTACTAATACAAGGGTTTGCCTCATTCCCTAGCATCTTCTTTTCTCAAAACTGCGTAGCAGCAGCAACTCATAATTTACAGGATAGGGAGGGGACAAAAAAATAATTACAAGATGCAGATGTGGAGTTTAAAGCAGCTTTGTTGTCTAAAAGAAAGAAAATTATAACTGGATATTGTTAACAAACGCTTCTCAATGTTCTCATACAAATTTTCTTTTCCAAAATTATGACTTTTTTCCACATTAAGCAATGTTAAATCAAAGTATCATATTAGGGTTCGATGTTTCCTTTTTCCTAGTTTTTATTTTTTTTCCCCTTCTTTTCCCAAATCTGGTTAAATATAAAAAGTATGTCAGATTCCATGGCATGTTTTAATGAAGAAGATAATGAAACATTGGAAGAGCTTTGTCATCTCTCCTCTCTCCATCATTTCTACAAGCAAAATATGGAAGTTTTAGTTGGCAGACCTAATACTCCTCAGTTATGCTTTCATATTGTCCAAAATTAAGTTCTACTATATTATTCTTTCCCTTCCCAACCTGCATTATTTCTTCTAGAACACAATATTTGTTCCATTTTCTTTGCAAACACAGAAGCTTTCCATTTTCCAAAATAGAATCTGAATAATTAGCCTCTCACACAAACATTATCTCCCTCGATATACGAAATCACCAGCGTAAAGTCTCTTATCATCCTTGCCAAAGGTTCTTGCATTTTAACAAACAGCAGTAACATGACTCTGAATAAAAAATTTCAACTTCATTAGAATCCTCAGACACAACCTGCTGATACATACTAATATCTGTTGAGCTTCACTTTGATTAGTTTACAATTCACGATTCACTACTTCAATCGTTGGGATAAATGGATCAAACTGTAATGTCATAATTACGTCTATTGAAAATTATATAGAAATAAAAATATAATCATTAAATTCAATATATATCCCAAAAAAACCTTTTAAAAAAACTTAAATAGCACCAGCACACAAAAGTTGGTCCCCTGTTTTCAGGCCTTAAACAGAGCACAACAACATAAACAAAGAAATCCCTAGAACACCAGCCACTAAACCCAAAAGACAAGAACACTCTTGGACTATATTATCAAATGAGATTATTTAGGTTAGAGTAACTCTAATGGTTTGTCAAATCAAATCCTCAAATCAAAGCCATTTAGTTATATACCTACATAATAATAAAAAAAAATACCTTCCAATGGTGTCCCAAATCTTCAGTCAAAATTTGTCAAAAGGCACAAGAGTTGGTTTTGTCAAATTTTCCACACCAATTATGACCACTATATGTCCATTCTTTTTTTTTTTTTTTTGGGTTGTTTTGAAGAGTAGATCAAACAATAGCAAAATTGATAGAATTAGGCGTGCCAAAATAACATGAGAACCATTTTGATTGGTATAAAAAATAAAATAAAATAAAAAAGTGGCCTTTTTGTACTGTATCAAGCCAATAAATACTTTGGCAAATCCATGTGACAATGGAGATGATCTTACTTAGATAACTCATTGCTGTTTGTAATTATATGTGTACATTCATAATGAGGGTAATGAATAATACAAAGAGGTTGATTGCATGACTAATTTACTAATTGAAGGAAAGATATCTAATTCAATGAAATAAAAGCAAGAATTTTTAAAATCTGAATCTATTGATTAATAAAGAATTAATAAATAAATAAATAAAATAGTAAAGAATTAGAGGGGATATGAGGAAGAGAGTGAGTACCGTGAGCTGAATCGCAGGACTAAGAGACAGAGAGACCGAGAGATAGAGAGAGAGAGAGAGAGAGAGAGAGAGAGAGAGGCGACTGGAATGTGAAACTGAAACTTTGCCCTAATTTGGGAAATTTTATATGTTGCTCCGAACCGGAGGAGTTAACTGAACCGACACCGGTTCGTTTGGTTTACCAGTTGAACCACTAGGCGGAGCGGTTTCCCCAAAATACACGAGTTCGTTCTTTTTTAAAACGGTTCCAAAAGCTGTCGATCTGGACCCCGTTCGTTGTCCATTCTCTTCTTGGGTACTCAAGGTCGCGTTTGGATTAGTGAATTTGGGTTCGAACAGATTCAAATCTTGTCCTCCTTATCCCTTTCTTGTCTGATCGAATCCTAGTTTTTACGAGGCTTCTTGGTCTGATCTTTGCCCCTGAGGTAATTCCATCTCAGACCATCATAATAATCATCATATATCAGGCTTTTTGTGGGTTTTTTGTTTTTTTTCCTGATCCCAAATAATCTGTTCTTACCCTTTCTGATTCAAGTTTCTCAATCTTCTCTAAACGTTGTAATTCTTGAATAATTTCTGTGGGGACATAAATTCTGAATGACGACACATGGCCGAGGTGTCACCAAAGTGCCAGCCGAGGTGCCATGTGTCCTGGTCATGATGCTGAGATGATCTCGGCTAGGCCGAGGTTATCTGCAAAGATACCAGAATCCGGGATAAGCGGATAAGGGACAAGAGTCTTGGAATGAGAGAAGACTTCAGTTTGGGTAAAGATAAGACTCTTAGAGAGTTTATCCTAATCCTACTGGGAGTCCAAGATTAGCAGTAATCCTAAGTCTATTAGCGCTAGGCTTCTATTGGGACTAGGATTATGTTGGCTATAAAAGGGAGGAACCCCCATGGGTCTAAGGTATGCTTTTTATGCTCTGAATAGTGAGTTAAGCACTTTTGTTATCTTTGAGAGATATTTTACTGACTTGATCGTCGGAGTGCCCTCAGGTGGACGAGCCACCGCCGGAATCTCTTCTTTCTGTGACAGGTTGTTCGGGCTTAATCTATTCTGCCAGTGTTCTCCAGCTGAGTGCTTGATTGGCAGTGTGGTCGGAAATTGACACACACAATTTCTATTATGGTTGTATTTTATTTTATTTTTGATTATATTTTATGTTTTGTTTGGGATTTCATTTCAACAAAATTATTGCAGAGAAACCCAATACCAATCTGGGCTTGAATATGAATATCATGAGTGAAATGATGATCATCGATCAAATGCATGTCAAAGATTCAATTTTTAGTCTTGTGAAATAGTTTATACACTGCTTGAGATTTCTGTTGTCAATTGCATATTTTTTATTTTTATTTTTTTATTTTTTTATTTTTTTTGTTTATGTAGTTTTAGTTTGGTGGTATGTTCAAGAAGGCTTCAATTAGGCTGATTCCATTACCAATCGGATGGTTTACTCTGATCTGGAATCTCAAGAGAACTAATGTTATATTTGGTTCACTGGAATGAGATAGAATTGAATGGAATGGTTATTCTTGACACTCTATGGAATGATCTTTACCATAATGAATGATGATTCCATTGGTATGTTTTTTTTTTTTTTTTTTTTAAATATTTGTTTGCAATGTTCATTCTCAACCAAACATGAAATAAATATTTTGATGAAATAATTATTCCATTCCACTTCATCCCCACGAAAAAATCACTACCTAAGTTGTATTTATTAATATGAATATGGTCTAATTTAGACAGTTTTACGGAGGGTAGTTTGTGAGTTTGCATGTGCTCTTATATTTTCAAAAGGAGATTTGCGCTCAAATTTGGCTCAAGTGATGTAGCTTGATGATGTGGCGATGATGTGGAAAAAAGGAGGAATTTTTTTTTTTTTTTTTTTTTTTTTTTTTTTTGCTTAGGGTATTAAACCTAGTTGTTCTTGATAATATGCAATTTCTTGAGATATTTTATCAATTCTTTTCTGGTAAATTCTATATCTTTTTTCAAATAAATATGTCCCCGATTCTACCTGTTCCCTAAGAAGCACAGACACTTCTAAGAAAGTGACGGTTCCATTTTGTGTAAGTGTCGGACACCGACACTCTTTGAACACTCTTAAGGACACATGTCCGACACTCTTCAAAATTTGTATTGTTTTTTAAATTTATTTTAAAAGCTCGGACACTCTTTGGATACTTGAAGAACACACGTATCAATCGTTTAAACATGTGTTAATCGCTTATACACACATGTCAATCAATTAGACACATGTGAAATTAATTATAAGTTTGAACAAAATAACTTAAGATACAATAATAAAACAAAACCCATATAAATTTACAAAAATTAGTGTCATATTGCATTTTTTATTATTTTTGAATGATATATTTATATACATATTTAATATATAATAAAAATATAAAATTATATATTTCATCCATGTTCCCCATGTGTTGTGTCCTACATTTTTTGAAAATTAACGTGTTGGCATGTCCGTGTCATATCTGTGTTGTGTCACGTGTCTTTGTCTATACTTCTTAGTCTGTTCCAAATAATCTTATACTGATTCATAAGGTAGTCCTGGAACAATTAATTTTTCTGCCAATGATGGTGTTATTGCAAACGTAATTCTTCCATAATGAACTAAGTTGAATCCAACCCTTGCTAATTCTATAGTTTTGTGAGATATTAGGAAAAATCCTCTCGCCCTTGCTTCTGTTAGATCTAATATAAAAGGTTTGTCCCAATCTTTGAACTAATTACATTTGTAGGGGATTACATCTTTCTTGTTTTTGACTTTTATTAGATAATGAATTGCATTTAGACGTTCATCTTTTATCTCTGTTTGGGCAGTTGTAAATGCGATGGGTGCCATGCTTGGATATTCTTCAAAGACTTTATAAATTATTCTGAACATGAATTGTTGGAATTTGGTGAGCTGAGTGAACATAGCACTTTGTGGGTGGGGTGGAACGTCAGATGTATTGATTATTCCTAATTTTCACATTTGAACCAAAGGATCTTTTGGCTAATGACCTTGTATGGATCGAATGAAACTTTTAATATTCTATAACTGTACAAGGCGGTTCATCCGTTAAAGTAGTACTACTAAATTCCCAGATAGGTGGCACATTCTTTATACCATTTCAGAAATAATTTAATAAACGTACATCTTTTTATTTTATCTTGGATGTCATCAGGGAGTTGCAGAATCAAATATAATACTTCTAATCTTAAAAAGGTTTTTGCTACCAAATGGGTTGTTCTAATAAGCTCGTTCACAGAACAGTTCTTTCGTGCAACTTGTATTTTTCTGATAATTTCAGCACTATCTTATGTTACCAAGTCCAGCACTTCTTGAATTTCTGAGTGTTTCCTTCTCTGGCAGTGTAAGTCTGGTGAATGCTATCTTAATTTTATGATTGAATATTATTGATATTTTAAATTCAAATAATTATTAAAAAATTTATATAATAGTTTGCATTTATTGAGTGAAGTTGACAAATTTGATTTAAATATTTATTTGAGTCCAAAATATTTATTTTATAGCCATAACCCATGTAGCAAATTTTTGGAAAAATTATTGAAACATCTCTCTCTAACTTTGAGTAGTAGAAGAGGTCCATTATATTTTTTCTTATTAATTAAGGTCCATCAATAATACTTTTATGGTAGTTAGCGTCCTTTATACCATAAAATTTTTTCTTCATACAGAGAAATTTTTATGAAGAGCTAAAATTTCTCTGTAAAGAGTTGAATTTTTTGTGAAAAATGTCAAGAGATACCAGTTACAATAAAACTATTGTATGTCATTTATCTTATAAAATTTTAATATCAGAAACCTTAAACTAAAAATTTCCAAATTTTAACACTCTCAAATTCTTTTTATTTTTTTATTTTTTTGACTTGTGCAACAAAATGGAAAATCTAACAACAAGGGTTTAAGAATAGCCTCAAACCTTTTTAGCATTCATTTAGCCCCCCCAACCAAATTTTCACCCGAATAGTGCCATGTCATTGTAATCAATAAGAAAAATGATTAAGACCCCCTTCCCCCCACCCCCTTTGACCCCTCTCTTTCCTGATTGGCCAATTTTTTTTTTTTTTTTTTTTTTACCTTTTCCTCCAATCACTACCTGCCACGCGTGTGTGGGGGTGGTGGGGGTTGGTGATTGAGGGGGTCTCAATCACAGCCCAATCAATAAGTAGTCAACCAAAAACATAAAAGCCAGTAACTCTTCTAAACACTTCTAAGGAAAATGAGCTTACCAGTGATAATAATTTTTGATTTGTTGCACCAAGGAAGCCAAGGAACTTCTGAGCACCCGACTGCATACAATTGCAATAAATTCTATGAGATTAAAAAATAAATAAAAAATAAAAATAAAAAAAGCAGTTACCAACCAAAAAACAAAGTGACACAATTTTTTATACATTGAAAATTATATTGACACAATTTAAATATTAGAGACCAAAATTACACAAGACTCATATTGAAAACCAAAAATCTAATTAACCCCTTTTTTTTTCCTTCTCAATGTGTGTGTAAAAGAGCAAGGTTACCAACCAATCTTGTTTACAATTTTATTTTTCTAACATAATATTAGTGTAATGTGTCCCACCGTTAATATATAATTTTAATGGAATGCTGACAACTAGACTGATAGTATACATAATATAGTACAAATAAATGGTTATTATAGTAGGATTGTGATTTTATCTATAGATATCCATTATATTTTTGAAATAACCACATCAATTGAATTTTTCTTAATTTAAAATAAAAATAAATTTACATGAAAAGCAATGGGTATGTAAGCTAGCTTGGTCTGGTAAGGTGGCAAACCAATATTGGTCAGTATGATAGAGTCATGATCAATTGGTTAAGTAAGAGGAGTTATGCTAGGAATCCCAAATATTTTACCAAACCTCTCACATGGGTGTGGGACCCACACACATGTGAATTTGTGTGAGTCCCGCTTCATGTAAGAGATTTGGTAGAATATTTGGGATAAATAGCATTGAGGGCCAGACTTTCGCACTCCCAAACTCTTTGCTTTGACACTATTCTCTCTTTATATATTTTACTACTTAGGCATGGAAAGGGACAAATTAATTTCGATAACTAAATTTTCTATAGCATCATTATGTATCATCGTGCTATTGTTAGCTATTCAAACTATTAATGGTGGATTTTGCTTTTTTCACATATATTCAGGAAAGAGTTTCCTTTTTCCAAAACATATTGAGCACCCACTATCTAAGTAAGCACATAGTTCGTAAGTATTAATAAATCTTTCCATGTGTATTTTTATTGGTATATATATACTATTAACATTAGTGTATGACAATGACATTTTATTTTCTTCATTCTTTTTGCTATACCGTTTTACAAATGCATCGTATTCTTTTTGTCTCTTCTTCATCATCTGTTGTCCATGCCATAAGATTTCATACATTGGCACACTGGTAGTTCTATATCCCATTATTCTTTTATTAACTGAACTCCTTCCAAATTCTATACTAGAATTATCTATAGAGTGTCTTCCTGACAATATGCTTATGTTATCTATTTCTTCATTATTTTCTATTGTGCTAGGAGTTTCTATTTTAATATATCCGGTACTATCAATTTTAATTATATTTTTTTCTTTTTGTAATACTTTTAGGATTATTGAAACTTGCTATCCATCGATTATCTAACTTGATCTCATTACGATTTATTCTTTTAGGTGTAATTCTATCTATTGGTATTTCATTGATAGGTTCAAATTTGTCTGCTTCTATAATTTTATATTGCATTTTAGGATCTGTGGTAATATCTAACTTATATATTACTTTCCAAAATATTGTTAATAGATAGGTGGTTTTATGCATATCTATCCCTACAGTTTTTATTTTAAGAGTTAAAAATTTATTTATGAATCCATCTTTTAAGCTAATATAATATCCTGGTCTGCAATTAAAACCTAATGGTCCCCCATATAGATTATTTTTTATTCCGCTGATTATGGACCTTTCAAAATTGCGTTGTCTAACATCACACAAAAATCCATATATATCTATATCTTGTCCTTTGTCAAATAACATGTAATTTGTATTTGTACACTCCCTATATGCATATATTTATATTTATTATTTTTATTATTTTTTAATATATTTTCATTATTTATTAAATTTATTTCTCCTACCTCATATTCACAATCCTTAATTTCAATATCTCCTTTCATTCTTTCACATATATATTTACTTTTAAATTTGAAAATTGATTTCTGATATATTTCGTCTTTTTGTATTATTGATAATATCTAATCTTTTTCTATTTCTTTTTCTTTAGAATTTTCTATGATAAATTGTTCTCCTCTCAAATTTTCTATATTTATTTCTTCTATCGTCATAAAATTTAACTCTTTCTCGGTGTCGCTATAGTCTTCGCCTTCTATTTCTATTTCTTCTTCAATTAATTCTATTATTCCTTTATTATTTTCTAAAATTAATTCTAAAGCTTCTTCTTCTTCTAATTTCACATAATCCAAACTTCCTAAGGCTTTTATTATTTTATTATTCTTTTTATTTATGCATTGATTAGCAAAGTAGCCTATTTCTCCACATGCCCAACATTTACAGGTCTTTTTTCCTTCTGGACAATAATTATTTTTTCTAAAAAACCTTCTTCTTTTCTTGAAATTATAGGGTTTTTTTTCAATAATATTTTCTTTTATATTTTTCTCCTCTTTGCTTATGAAAACTTTTTCTTTTATAAAATATTTTCTTTTTCTTATTGTATGTTTTTCTTCTTGAAGGCTCACATCCCCATGAATTAGATGTTTGCCAGCAATGCAAATATTGTTTTTTCATTGTTCTTATTTGTTTCATTTTCATGCATTTCTGTTCTACCCATTCTATTGGATTTTTAATTCTATGATCCAAGGTGTCACTTATGGCATCTCTTAATTTTTTTAACCATTTTTCATATTTTTCTTCTATATTAACATTTATAGGATATGGTAATTTATGAAAAAACATGATTAAATGAATTTTATTTCTACCTATTTGATAATAATAATAGGAGTATTCGCATATATAATTTGCTATATATTCCATATTACATATTGCTATGTTACTTAATTTCCTAACCCATTCTCTTTTTCTTTTATCTTCATCACACTCTTTTCCTATGAATTCTTCTTCAATATATTTTACGAATATGTTTAACATACCTTCTGGAGTAGTTTCTGGTGTTAATTTTTCTGTCACTTTCTCTCAGGTTGTCGTACCAGCTTGCTATTATACCCGTAAAGTTATGTTCAATATAATTTATAAAACTTTGCACGTTTCAACTGCTGCTATGGATATTTAGGATATGATGCATGACTCTCTTCCATTGTTTTATTACCTCACTTGTGGTTGTAGCACAATCAATATCTAATAAATGCCCTGTATTACTTATTGGTTTTAATGATACCTCCCTTAAGAATACTTCCTTCCTAAGGGTAAAATCAGCATAATTGGACGTTCTTCCAACAAAAGACCCTTTATTTAAATAACTACAATGTCCCGTTCTTCTTCTATATTCATAATTTCTGGTATCATTTTCTAATTGTTGTCTGGTAAAATTTCTAAAATCTGGATGATTTGGAGTAGGTGGAGTAGATGAGCTACTTCCTTTTTGTTTTACTACTGCCATATCCATATCATTAACGTTATTAGTTTCTTTTCTAAGGCATTATCTTTTTCTATCTTTTCGAACTTTTCTAGTATATTATTTTCTTTTTCTTTTTCTGTGTCATTATTTCTCATTCTTTGTTCTAATTCTTCAAGATAAATATGTTCTATTTCTCCCAAGCTAATTAATCCTAATTAATTATGGATATAGCGATCCCGGGTTTACCCCTTGTTGTACAGTAATCCGGACATGTGTCCGTGGATGTTGATAGTTGAGTATTGTCTCGTTTACATCCTTTCTTGCTTTGTATTTGAGTTATAGGATGTGTTGGGCAGGTTTGTTACAGGTTTGTTGAGCTTAGGAACAAAGTCTAGTTGCCCAGGTTTTGGCTGTTCCGCTCGAGCGGAGATGTTCACGCTCGAGCGGAGAGGTTGTGTTGCTTGTGCGCTCGAGCGGGGGTTTTGGCGCTCGAGCGGAGAATGCATACGTTCAGTATTTTTGTGCACCTGCAGAACTTCTGCAAGTGTGGTTCCTACGCTCGAGCGGGTTTGGTGAGCTCGAGCTGGGTGCGCTCGAGCGGGGATGTTACGCTCGAGCGGACAGTGTATTTTTGGTGAGAGTTCTGGGAGGGGGAGAACTGAGCTCGAGCGGACTGGTATCTACGCTCGAGCGGAAGAACTTTGTGTCTGTGTCTTGGCGCTCGAGTGGACAATGTTGCGCTCGAGCGGACCATGTGTTTTGTGTCTTTACGCTCGAGCGGAGTGTCTTACGCTCGAGCGGACCTGTCGTATAACTGAGTGAGATTGGGCATTTTAAATCACTTTTTGACTTATCTTCTCTCTCTTACTTTACCCAAAACGCCATTTTCAGAGCTTCTCACTCTAAAAACTACCTTCTCTCTTAGTATTGATCTAGCTAGGGTGTGTTGCTCACCTTTGGTCTTCACAAAAAGGGTGTAGATCGTCGAGGGCGTCCTTTTGATCCGAATAGTTCGGTGTTTGGAGCACTTTGGTTTTGAGTCCTTCTCCTTTGGAGCTCAATCTTTGAGGTAGGGATATCCTACTCCTCTTTATGAGTTTTGTCTTTAAATTTTAGCATTTTGATATGTTGGGGATTGTTGTGTGATTTTGGGAAACTTTGGGCCATTGTGTAATTTTACAAAAGTTGAGGGTTTTCATCTATGATAAACCTAGAAGCATGTTTGGTATAGAAACATGGAATTAATGTTGAGACATTAAGAGAATTGGAACCTTAGGGTTGTGATGTTAATTATGGAGAATGCTCTAATTACATTGATTGATTAATTTGGATAATTAATTGTGTTGATTGTGATGTATATAATTGTTGTTTATATGCATTGTGTTGTGTTGGAGGAGATAGAGGATGTACTCCACGGTTTAGGGGAAGATAGGGGATGAACCTCTAAACCGGATGTTGTTGGGAGGAGATAGGGGATGAACTCCGTAGATAGAGCGGGTATGCCTATCTAGAAGTGTGTTGACAGAGCGGATATGCTTGTCGTTGGAAGTATTGATGAAGTGAAAAGTGTTGGCATGAGTGTGTGTCTCATGTGTGATGTTTGGCCAGGTTCTGAGCCAAGGCTATGAAATGGCAAGTAAAAGGAATGAAATGGAAATGAAAGGAAATATAGACTTAAGTGTCTTGGAATTGTGTTATGTTATAAATGATTGTAAAAGTGTTGGCCATCTATCAACTGTTAATCTTTTAGTCATTGTTCATAACTGAGGGATCAGTTTAGCCGGCTTAAGCAGGAGGGTTTGTCTGTGGCCGAGTTCGAGGCTACATTTACTAGCTTGTCCAGGTTTGCACCTGAACTTGTGGCGACAGAGGAGCGCCGTTGCTATGAGTTTGAGAGGAAGTTGAGATGGGATCTCAAGTTGAAGGTTGGTGGACCCTACATTCGAGATTACAGGCATTTGGTGGATGCTGCAGCTCATATGGAGCTGATGATGCAGGAGGGAGAGGAGGAGAAACATGGAGGCTCCAAGAGGGGTCAAGAGGGACAGGGTGATGGTAGGAGGCAGAGGGGTTATAACCCTCAGCAGTCCCAGAGTGGTTTGGCTAGGTCGACTTTCCCAGTACCGAGTGCAGGCTCCGGGAGGGGCAGTCAGGGGGAGTTCACATGTTTCAAGTGTGGCCAGCCGGGTCACAAGGCTTCAGTTTGCCCATAGAAGGGCGGGGGTCAGAGAGCTGCTTCTTCGTCAGCTAGACCACAGAGTCAGAGTTCGGGCAGGGGGCAGCCCTTGTCTTGTTTTCAGTGTGGACAGCCTGGGCACATGAAAAGGTTTTGCCCACGGTTGAGTGCCACTTCAGGAGCGTCTGGTTCTAGACAGACGCATGGGTTTCAGCCAGCTCAGTCTGTGCAGGCCTCGAGGGCCAATCCGGGGGCTTCATCGTCCCAGTCAGTGCAACAGTCCTATGCTCCGAGAGGCGAGCAGGTGGATCAGGGGCCTACAGGGCGCGTGTATGCTGTTACCGCGCAGGATCTTGTACCGGCTCCATCAGTAGTGAGAGGTACCTTTCTGTTTTGCAATTCGGTTGCTAGTGTATTGATTGATACGGGTGCGTCTCATTCTTTTGTATCTGCTGCATTTGCATCTGTGTTGGAATTGGAGTTAGCATTGTTGGCATCTCCTATTTGCGTAGTGTCACCTATTGGGGGTGAGTTGATTTTGAAACACGGGTGTAGAGGTTGTGATATAGAGGTTGATGATCATAGGCTTCCGTTTCCTTTTGTAGTCATGCCCATGAAGGGCTTTGATGTTATTTTGGGTATGGACTGGTTATCGTCATACCGAGCTGTTATTGACTGTTACCGCCAGAGGGTTACTTGTTGTACCGTGAGCGGGGAGTATTTCCATTTCTTGGGAGACCGGGTTGGTAGTATTGTACCACCGGGGTATGGTCCGCGAGGGCGGAATGAGCTTAGTGGACTACTTGCTAGCTTTGAGAGTGGTGAGTGTGATGAGACCCAGATTGTATTGCCGAGGGTAGTTTGTGAGTACTCGGATGTTTTTCCCGAGGACCTTGTTGATTTGCCACCTCACCGAGAGATTGAGTTCTCTATCGATTTAGTGCCCGGCACGGCGCCGATTTCTATGGCACCTTACCGTTTTGCTCCAGCAGAGTTGGTTGAGTTGAAAGTTCAGCTCCAGGAATTGCTAGATAAGGGCTTTGTTCGCCCTAGTGTTTCACCGTGGGGAGCGCCGGCACTCTTTGCTAAGAAGAAAGATGGTGCCTTGAGATTGTGTATTGATTACCGGAAGTTGAATCGGGCTACGGTTAAGAATAAGTACCCTATGCCCCGTATAGATGATTTGTTTGACCAGTTGAAGGGTTCCCGTTGTTTCTCTAAGATAGATTTGAGATCGGGTTACCACCAGTTGAGGGTTAGGAAGGAGGATATTCCGAAGACGGCATTCCGTACGCGGTATGGCCATTATGAGTTTCTGGTAATGCCATTTGGGCTTACCAATGCACCGGCAGTCTTTATGGACTTGATGAACCGGATCTTCCGGGAATTTTTGGATCGTTTTGTAGTCGTCTTCGTGGATGACATTCTTATCTATTCACCTTCAGAGGAGGAGCACGAGGAACACTTGAGAGTAGTGCTTGAGTTGCTTAGAGCCCATAGGCTGTATGCCAAGTTTGGGAAGTGTGAGTTTTGGCTAAGAGAAGTCAAGTTCTTAGGCCATGTGGTTTCCGGGGAAGGGGTGTCTGTTGATACATCCAAGACTGAGGCAGTGCAAGATTGGGCACAGCCTAAGAGTGTGTTTGAGATCCGCAGTTTTCTGGGATTAGCTGGGTATTACCGCCGGTTTGTGAAGGATTTCTCCAGGTTAGCTTCGCCGTTGACCAGATTGACTCGGAGGGGAGTTAGCTTTGTATGGAGTGAGACTTGTGAAAAGTCGTTCCAGGAGTTGAAAGTTAGACTGACCACCGCTCCGGTCTTGATTATTCCGGAGAGAGGGTTGGGTTATGCAGTCTATTGTGATGCCTCACGAGAGGGTTTGGGTTGTGTGTTGATGCAAGAGGGGAAAGTGGTAGCTTATGGCTCGCGTCAGTTGAAAATTCACGAGAAGAATTACCCTACGCATGATCTAGAGTTAGCGGCTGTGATCTTTGCCTTGAAAATCTGGAGGCACTACCTGTATGGTGAGAGATTCGAGGTGTTCTCGGATCACAAGAGTCTGAAATATCTGTTTTCACAGAAAGACTTGAATTTGAGGCAGAGGAGGTGGATGGAGTTTATTGAGGATTACGACTTCGAGTTGCATTATCACCCGGGAAAGGCCAATGTTGTGGCCGATGCCCTTAGCAGGAAATCCATTAGTGATGTAGCTTGTGTAGCCATCCGGGAGTGGGAGATGTTGGGGGCCATTGGAGAGTTTGATTTGCTTTTGAGTGAATCTGTTGAGGCTGCGGCCTTGTTTTCTGTTGTTGCACAGCCTACACTTGTGACTAGAGTGTCAGAGGCACAGAGAGGTGACCTTGAGGTAGAATCCCTCCGAGAGAAGATCTCCAGTGGGAAGGTTGAGAAAGGTTTGACGGTGTATCCCGACCTGAGTGTGAGATACCGAGACCGTTTGTTTGTACCGGAGTCTTGCCGAGAGGAAGTACTCCGAGAGTTTCACCATTCGCGCCTTGCGGTGCATCCGGGAGGTACTAAGATGTACCGGGATTTGGGTCGCCAGTTTTGGTGGCGGGGTATGAAGAGAGATGTGGCAGTTTTCGTGTCCAAGTGCCTTACTTGCCAGCAAGTGAAGGCCGAGCATCAGAGGCCAGCGGGTTTGTTACAACCCTTGCCTATTGCCGAGTGGAAGTGGGAGCATGTCACTATGGACTTCGTTGTAGGTCTTCCGAGGACTCAGCGGGGTAGTGATGCTATTTGGGTGGTTGTAGACCGGTTGACTAAGTCGGCGCACTTCATTCCTATGCGCGTGAGAGATTCAGTAGATCATCTTGCCGACTTGTATATTCGGGAAGTAGTGAGGTTGCACGGGGTCCCAGTGACGATCGTCTCAGATAGAGATCCTCGTTTTACTGCTAGGTTGTGGCAGAGTTTGCAGAGTGCCTTGGGTACTAAGTTGACCTTTAGTACAGCTTATCATCCTCAGACTGACGGGCAGTCCGAGCGTACTATTCAGATCCTCGAGGATATGCTTCGGGGTTGTGTCCTTGATTTCAGTGGGACGTGGGAGAGGCACTTACCATTGGTAGAGTTTACCTACAACAACAGTTTTCAGTCTAGTATCGGTATGGCACCGTTTGAGGCCTTGTATGGCCGACCTTGTAGGTCTCCAGTTTGTTGGGCCGAGGTGGGTGATACACCTCTGTTGGGTCCGGAGTTGGTTAAGGAGACGACGGAGAAAGTTGAGCTTATCCGTAGGAGGCTTGTTACAGCCCAGAGTCGTCAGAAATCTTATGCTGACCGTAGGAGGAGACCATTGGAGTTTGAGATGGGTGATCATGTGTTTCTGAAGATATCACCTAGACGGGGTTTGATGAGGTTTGGGAAGAGTGGGAAGTTATCCCCTCGGTTCATTGGTCCTTTTGAGATTTTTGAGAGGGTTGGCGAGGTTGCTTATCGTTTAGCTTTGCCGCCACAGTTATCCGGGGTTCATGACGTGTTTCATGTGAGTATGCTTCGGAAGTATGAGCCGGATCCATCACATGTGTTGGATTGGACCGACTTAGAGGTAGATGAGGATGCCTCGTATGAGGAGAGACCGGTTCGGGTCTTGGATCGACGGGATCAAGTCCTGCATGGCAAGACCATTCCTTTGGTGAAGGTTTTGTGGAAACATCACGGAGTGGAGGAGGCCACTTGGGAACGTGAGTTGGGAGTCCGCGAGAAATATCCGGACTTGTTTGTTGATGTGTAATCAAGTGTTGCAATTGTGTAATTGTAATGAAATTTAAGAGTATTAAAAATGTCTTAAATTGGGAAACATGGTGCATGTTTTGGTTAATGTAAATGTTGTAGAACTTGCCTTGTTATGGGAGTTGATTATAATATTGCATGTGTTGGCTATATTATAGAAATGGAATTGTATCATGATTATTGCTTATGATATGAATTGTGAACCATGTGTGTTGGAAATGGTTGAAATGAAAAGAGAATGCATGTTGAAATGTATATGTTGTAGAATGCCTCTTGATAAGAGATGGAATGACCGGGAATGGGTCGAATTGTGGAATGTTGTGGTATAACATTGTTTAAAAGAGAGGAAAACTTGCTTTTCAAAACTTGTTCTTAATTTCGGGGACGAAATTCTTTAAGGGGGGGAGGTTATAGCGATCCCGGGTTTACCCCTTGTTGTACAGTAATCCGGACATGTGTCCGTGGATGTTGATAGTTGAGTATTGTCTCGTTTACATCCTTTCTTGCTTTGTATTTGAGTTATAGGATGTGTTGGGCAGGTTTGTTACAGGTTGGTTGAGCTTAGGAACAAAGTCTAGTTGCCCAGGTTTTGGCTGTTCCGCTCGAGCGGAGATGTTCACGCTCGAGCGGAGAGGTTGTGTTGCTTGTGCGCTCGAGCGGGGGTTTTGGCGGTCGAGCGGAGAATGCATACGTTCAGTATTTTTGTGCACCTGCAGAACTTCTGCAAGTGTGGTTCCTACGCTCGAGCGGGTTTGGTGAGCTCGAGCTGGGTGCGCTCGAGCGGGGATGTTACGCTCGAGCGGACAGTGTATTTTTGGTGAGAGTTCTGGGAGGGGGAGAACTGAGCTCGAGCGGACTGGTATCTACGCTCGAGCGGAAGAACTTTGTGTCTGTGTCTTGGCGCTCGAGCGGACAATGTTGCGCTCGAGCGGACCATGTGTTTTGCGTCTTTACGCTCGAGCGGAGTGTCTTACGCTCGAGCGGACCTGTCGTATAACTGAGTGAGATTGGGCATTTTAAATCACTTTTTGACTTATCTTCTCTCTCTTACTTTACCCAAAACGCCATTTTCAGAGCTTCTCACTCTAAAAACTACCTTCTCTCTTAGTATTGATCTAGCTAGGGTGTGTTGCTCACCTTTGGTCTTCACAAAAAGGGTGTAGATCGTCGAGGGCGTCCTTTTGATCCGAATAGTTCGGTGTTTGGAGCACTTTGGTTTTGAGTCCTTCTCCTTTGGAGCTCAATCTTTGAGGTAGGGATATCCTACTCCTCTTTATGAGTTTTGTCTTTAAATTTTAGCATTTTGATATGTTGGGGATTGTTGTGTGATTTTGGGAAACTTTGGGCCATTGTGTAATTTTACAAAAGTTGGGGGTTTTCATCTATGATAAACCTAGAAGCATGTTTGGTATAGAAACATGGAATTAATGTTGAGACATTAAGAGAATTGGAACCTTAGGGTTGTGATGTTAATTATGGAGAATGCTCTAATTACATTGATTGATTAATTTGGATAATTAATTGTGTTGATTGTGATGTATATAATTGTTGTTTATATGCATTGTGTTGTGTTGGAGGAGATAGGGGATGTACTCCACGGTTTAGGGGAAGATAGGGGATGAACCTCTAAACCGGATGTTGTTGGGAGGAGATAGGGGATGAACTCCGTAGATAGAGCGGGTATGCCTATCTAGAAGTGTGTTGACAGAGCGGATATGCTTGTCGTTGGAAGTATTGATGAAGTGAAAAGTGTTGGCATGAGTGTGTGTCTCATGTGTGATGTTTGGCCAGGTTCTGAGCCAAGGCTATGAAATGGCAAGTAAAAGGAATGAAATGGAAATGAAAGGAAATATAGACTTAAGTGTCTTGGAATTGTGTTATGTTATGAATGATTGTAAAAGTGTTGGCCATCTATCAACTGTTAATCTTTTAGTCATTGTTCATAACTGGTTTAGTATATTTCTACTGGGCTGTGGCTCACCCTATATGGGAACATCATTTTCAGGTACAGGAAGCATGCCACCTCCAAGGACTTAGCTTGGGAGGCTAGTGGCGGACAGACTTTTTGGTTGTCTTTCCTTTTGTTGTATTACATGTAAATTCAAGCCAAGGGCTTTATGTGTAAATGAGTTAGCACTCTACTTTTGTGTAACCAAGTGTTAACTTGGAAAGCTGTAAGCCCTTAGGGCATTTGCTTTTGTTGTTAACATGTGATACTCTATGTAATAGAACTCTGATGAATGGAAAGATGTGGACCTTTTATATATCATAGCATGTCTATATTGTTGGGATTAATGTTATTAATTTGAGGGCGTTACAATAGATATCATGTTCTAATTCTATTTTCTCATTATTTATTTCCTTTATTATTTTTTCATCTACCATATCTAATAGTTCAGCTATTTGTAATATTATCTTGTATTTTATTTCATTATCATTTTATTTTTCAACCATTTCTTCTAACTGTTTTAAGTTATAGTTACTTAACTCTATTATTTTTTTGTTTTGCAAGTAAGATTAATTCAAAGGATTTCTTCGGATTATTTCCTTTATATAGATAAGGATGTAAGTCTAATTCTTTTTGTTTTTCTTCAAAACGGGCTACTTGTTTTTTCGGATTTTGTATAAAATGTCTAATTTCATCTATTATTTCTGATTGATTAGCTCTAAGTTTTTCGTTAATTTATTTTAATAGCCTAATTAAGGTATTATTTTGTTTTATTATTGTTTAAATTATCAGATTCTACTTCTTCATTATATTTAATACTCATGCAAGCCGAGAAATTGGACTCTAATACTAATTTAGGGTGAATCTAAGGATCTAATTTAATATTAACTCCTTTAATAGTTTTCGTTGATAATCTACCCTTGCCTTTTCTAATGATATTTTATTTTTAATACTAGCAATTCTTTTGCTATAATTTATTACAGATTGTCCTGAGGCAATAGCCAAAACAGAATTTAATCTATTTAACTCACTTTCTAATTCAGAAATATAATCTAAACACTACAACAAAATGCACTTTTGGCAACTATTTTTGGCGACTAAAAAAATTTTAGTAGCCAAAAGTTGTGGAATTGGCAACCAAAAATAATATTAGTCGGCAAAAGTCAAATATTTAGCTACTAATTTTTTTTTATCGGGGAATATTGATTATTGGCAACTAAAAAAAAAAATGTCGCTAAAAATATCATAATTGGCTACTAAAAAAAATGTAATTGCTAAAAATATCACAATTGACAACTAAAAAAAATTTTAGTAGCCATATAGCTAGTTTTGGCTACTAAAATTGTTTAGTAGCCGAATGAAAAAATATATATATATATATCTTTGGCGACCAAAAATTTGGTCGCCAAAAGTATATTTTCAGCAAGAAAAGAATAATTTAGTAGCCATATAGTTAGTTTTAGCTACTAAAATTGTTTAGTAGCCGAATGAAAAGAAAAAAATTATTTTTTATTTTTGGCGACCAAATTATTTTCAGCGACAAAAGATTATTTTAGTCGCCAAAACACTCTGTTTAGCTGTGTTTTGTAATTATGATTCTACACCTTGATTCAAACATCATGTTTGGTTAGAGTTCTCAAAACATATTTCCAAAACTCTGCACAAAACACTCTGTCTGAGGCACGGTTTTCGGAATTTTTTTTTTCAAATTTCGCCTAACCGATCGTCCTACCGGTTGACCGGAATAGTGCAAATTTTTTTTTAATTGACCTATGTTAATTTTTATATATTGAAAAGAAATATTTTCCGAATTTTAAAATTTTTTTTATGTGTTTTAATAGAATTTTGAGTTGTATATTTGGTTATGAGTTGTAAGTTTTTGTATCAAACATGATATGTCACATCAAAAATTCTCCACTCAATTCAAAACTCTTCACCAAACAACGCCCGTGGCCATGAATACATTGGTTGTTTCTGCGAAGCGAAAAGGGCTAAATCTCAAGTCATTGCTTGAAGTTGAGTTTACGTTGTTGTTGATGGGGCAGTTGGGAGATGTTACTGGATTGTTGACTCAAAGGTAGATTCCACTTATTGAAATTTCCAGCACCTCAAGATCGATCTTTATTAAGGTGCGACTCCCTTGTTGCTGCTTGAGTTCTTGCACCCTATGGAGAACCATTCATCTAAGTAACAATTGGGACCTATTCTAAAAGGATATGGAATTCTAACATCTCCGCAGTATTCTAGACAACGAGGCTTCGCATAAGAAAGCGCTGATGTTTTTGTCAGCCGTAGCAGCAGCTACAGCAGGAGGAGGAGGAGTTTTCTGCAAAACCATGCTTTTCTTTTCTTTTCTTTTTTTTCTTCTTCGTCTCTAGGTTTTATGTTGTTCTTATTTTGCATATTTTATGTTATTTCCCTCTTGATGAGCTAGTAGTGTATGTGTAATATACTAATTTAATTTAATTAAACAGAGGCGTCTCAACCTCTGTCAAATGTTTATGTAGAAGAAGTCTTGATATTCCTCAGCTGTCATAAATTGACCACAATCTACACTAATAATAAAAAGACTTCTGTTGTATATCAGCAAAATAGTTTACTATTGATAAATAATATTTCTATAATAACAAATAAATAAATAAATAAATTTTTTTGAGAAATTCTTTAGAGCATGGAAGACTTCACGGGCATTCCTCACCGTTTGACGTGGAACTCCATTAAATGTAAGAGTTTGAATCCAATACCATAGGAACCACTATAACAGTCCTTCAAATTACAAATATGAAGAGAAATTTGATGATTTAGGGATAGACTTGGCTAATTGCTGGAAGGGTGACACGGATTAAGGCAACATTGTCCAATTTACCAATGTACCACTTGTTTGTTTTTTAGATGCCTGTAACAGTAGAACATAGAATGGAAAAATTATAGAGATGATTTCTTTGGGATGGTTGTGATGAGATTAACTCGGTGAATTGGGAAAAAGTGACAACAGGAAAGGAGTGTGCCAGGTTGAGTGTTATTCCTGTAAGACTAAAGAATTCATTGTTTTTGTCAAAATGATGGTGGAGATTTGGGAGAGAAAAAAGGACTCTTTATGGAGGAAGCTTATTGTTCACAAATATATGGGAATGGGAATGAATGATCGATCCCATTGCTAATGAGGGAAGGTGTTGCTTCTAGTTTATGGAAAAGAATTGTCGATGTTGGCCAGAGTCATATGATTGATAGAGTTGGGACAGTGTTAAAACGAAAACTTCAACTTAAAACTGCGAAATGGATTGCAGATAAGGTTTTGGAAGGATAAATGGTCTCATAATTGTTTCTTCAAACACAGATTTTCTGGATTTTTTAAACTTTCTTTGCAAAAAGATTGTAAAGTATAGTTGAGATCTGTTCTTTTGATGAGAACAACAGCATAGTATGGGATTTCAAATTTAGAAGATCTTTATTTGAATGAGAAAAAAGAGAATCATGTGGAATATTACTCAACTTATTGTAAGCAATCTAATTGAGACTCAATTCTGAAGACAACTTAATTTGGAAGAGAAGCAAAGAAGGTTTTTTTTTTTTTTTAATTTTTATTATTTTTTTATTTTATTATTTTTTTTTTCTGTCAAGTGTTTCTGCGATTTATATTGCGCATGAGGTATCAACCAAACATTCTCTCCTTTTATGTAACTTCGCTTAGAAAGTCTGGACTGAGATTTTGAGAGTGGTGGTTTAGGTGGGGTTTCTCCAATTTGGAGAAACAAATATGGACATAACTTTTCTTTGCAACTATGTGAGACTTTATGGACTACACAAGAATGATATCATCTTCAATAGAGCTCAATCTAGTTGGATTGATGTTGTGCATTTGACCAAGATCAGAGCAGCATTTTGGGTGTTCGATCAAAGAAATGAATCTAGTTTGTTCTAGGTGAATGAATTTATTAGTATGAATTATGGTATAGAAAACTACTATTATCGCCAATCCAAGGCATAAGTTATTAGCACAAGCTTGTAACATTACATACTAGTACATAATTAACATATGAATAACAAAGCATTATGGTAAATATCTAGCATGGACAAGCATTATATGTATAGTTTAGACTTCACTACTTGGTATGCAATAGTGGTTGGATATCAAATGACAAAGCTGTGCCACTCCCACTATCTAAGAATGTCCCTGTTGAGGTTGAAGCAACATCCCAAGCCTCAGTCAAATCAGTTGTATTGTATTCAACTTCTTCATAGTGTTGGTGGGTGGTTGGACCTCCTTGTGACATTCTAATTCCTTCCAACTCAACTAATACATCTTTCATTGTAGGCCTCTTCTTTCCATTCAAGTTTAGGCATCTTCTTGCGAGGTGAGCAACAGCAATCATCTCTTCTCTCCGACCCTCCTTTAGCATCCATGGATCAAGAATCTCAAGTAGATGATTTTCCTCCATTGATTCCATAAAATGCGTGACTAAACTCCTACTTTCTTGAGATCTAGTAGATGAGATTGGTTTTTGCCCAGTTAAAAGCTCAACAATAACAACTCCAAAACTGTAAACATCACTTTTATCAGTAAATTGGCTTGATTGGAAGTATTCTGGATCCAAGTACCCAAATGTCCCCTGTACTAGAGTGGTCAAGTGAGTTTGATCAACAGCGACCGATCTTGAAGTTCCAAAATCAGAAACTTTTGCCTTATATTTTTCATCCAAGAGAATGTTGGTGGACTTAATGTCCCGGTGATAGATGGGTATGGACGCTGCATAGTGTAAGTAGGAAAGAGCTCCGGCAACTTCTATGGCAATCCGAAAGCGCATCTCCCATGATAATGGGAACTCCTCATTTGGGTCATGAATATGCTGAAAGAGTGTTCCATTTGGGATGAACTCATATACTAGTAGAGGAACGTCGGTCTCTAAACAACAACCCAAGAGCTTGACAATATTTCTATGGTTAATTTGTGAAAGAATGACGACCTCATTGATGAATTGCTCAACTTTTCCTTCGTCGACAACCTTGGACCTTTTAACAGCAACGATTTTTCCATCTGACAACATGCCTTTGTAAACAGTACCTTGGCCTCCTTGGCCGAGGATACGATTCTCATTGTAATGATCAGTGGCTTTCTCCAACTCCTCCGAATTAAACAGTTTGGTTTTTTCAACACTGCCATCACTTGAAGACACTTCTTGTTGTAGCAAGGAACCACCATTCCGCTTAAAGAATTTTTCCTTGCGTTTCATGTCATTTCTTTTCTTTATTACTTTGGTTAACCACCAAATAGCAATGAGTAAAAACAGCAATCCTCCTGTTCCAGCACAAACACCTATAGAGAACTCCAGCAAATTATCAATATAGAAGTACTAGATCACTTTAATTGAAGATTTAGAAGCATATATGGTGGTTGAATTGATAGAAACAAAGAAATCGTGAGGTTACCATCAGATCAGCCCATGCATAATTATTTAATAGTCATGGAATACAATAAATTATTATTTACTTAAACTCTCAACCAATAACATATAGCAGGCAAATTTAATGAGTGTGACAATAGTGACTTACCTTTGGAGGCAAGGAATGTCAATATAATTTATCATTTTCATTCATTGTGTTGAAAATATAATATAAATAATAAAGTTATCGATGTCTCTAATAGTTTGAGCTTTTAGATGAGTTCTCACCGCTTATCCAATAATTAAAAAATATTTGCGCGTGTTTGACTTACTATAAGTTAAATTTTTAGATAAATTGGTGGTTAACAATTTAATATACTGGGAACATCTTATAGGCAATATATAAGATATCACGGAACTATTTAAAAATTTTCCGTGCCAAACTTTCTGCATCAATAAATGTTTTGTTGATTTGTTAATCTCTTCCATTTGTTTCATTTTCCATTTCAAAGGCTAACAAGGTTGTTTTACTAGTCTATTGTCTGGTAAAAAACCATTTGTTATGAAAGTGGATTATTTGTGATCATTTAACAAAAATTTAATAAGTTAAAGATTAAATTAACATGATGAAAATATCAATGAATAAAATAAAAATAAAATATATATTTTCACTACAAAAAATTAAGGTTTTAGAGATCAAAATTTAGGGACAAAATTATTTTTTAGTGATCAAATATTTTTGTTGCGAAAAATATCGTCATTATATTTTTAGCAACGAAAATTGGACACTAGTGATGAATTATTATACTTTTGAGACCAAATTTTTTGTCTCAAAGAATAAACCATTTTGAGACCAAATTATTTTGTCCCTAAAATTCTATTTATTAATGACATTTTCAAAATTTTGTTGCTAAAAGCCTCGTTTTTGACTTTTCGGGACAATCTTTTAGCGACTATCCTTATGACAATAGAAATTGTTCTCTAAATGTCTTTTGCAACAAAATTTTCAGTTTTAGAGATCAAAATATTTGGTCTCTAAAACTCTTATATGTTATAGTGTTTGATGACTCACAATATATTTAATTCAAATTTATTTTATGATTGAATATTATTGATATTTTAAATTCAAATAATTATTAAAAAATTATATAATAGTTCATATTTATTGAGTTAAGTTGACAAATTTGATTTAAATATATATTTGAGTCCAAAAAATTGATTTTATAGCCATAACCCATGTAGCAAATTTTAGGAAAAATTACCGAAACATCTCTCTCCAACTTTGAGTAGTAAAAGAGGTTTAATATGTTTTTTCTTATTAGTTTAGGTCCATCAATAGTATTGTTATGGTAGTTAAGATCCTTCATACCAAAAATTTTTATCTTCATATAGAGAAATTTTTATGAAGAGTTAAAATTTTTCTGTAAAGAACTGAATTTTTTGTGAAAATGTTAAGAAATCCTAATTACAATACAACTGTTGCATGTCATTTATCTTGTAAAATTTGAATATCAGAAACCTTAAACTAAAAATCTCCAAATTTTAACACTCTCAAGTTCTTTTTATTTTATTTTTTTCACTTGTGCAACAAAATGAAAAATCTAATAACAAGGGTTTAAGAATAGCCTCAAACCTTTTTAGCATTCATTTAGCCCCCCAACCAAATTATCTTCACCCGAATAGTGCCATGTCATTGTAATCAATAAGTAATCAACCAAAAACATAAAAAGCAGTACCTCTTCTAAACACTTCTAAGGAAAATGAACTTACCAGTGATAATAATTTTTGATTTGTTGCACCAAGGAAGCCACGGAACTTCTGAGCACCCGACTGCATACAATTGAGATGAAAAAAAAAAAAGAGGCAGTTACCAACCAAAAAACAAAGTGAAACAATTTTTTATACATTGAAAATTATATTGACACAATTTAAATATTAGAGACCAAAATTACACGAGACTCATATTGAAAACCAAAAATCTAATTAACCCTCTTTTTTTTTTCTTCTCGAAGTGTGTGTAAAAGAGCAAGGTTACCTACCAATCTTGTTTATAATTTTATTTTTCAACACAATATTAGTGTAATGCGTCACATCATTAATGTATAATTTTAGGGTTATGATTGAGACCCCTTCCAATCACCACCCCCCACACACATGTGGCGGGTAGTGATTGAAAAAAAAAAAAAAAAAAAAAAAAAAAAACTGGCCAATCATGTTGAGAGGGGGTTAAGGGGTGGAGGAAAAGGGGGTCCGGGTCATTATTGATAATTTTAATGGAGTGTTGACAACTAGACTGATAGTGACACATAATATAGTACAAATAAATGGTTATTATGGTAGGATTGTGATTCTATCTATAGATATCCATTATATTTTTGAAATAACCACATCAATTGAATTTTTCTTAATTTAAAATAAAAATAAATTTACATGAAAAGCAATGGGTATGTAAGCTAGCTTGGTCTGGTAAGGTGGCAAACCAATATTGATCAGTATGACAGAGTCATGACCGATGTTGGTTAAGTAAGAGCCCCTACTATGAGGTTGACGTATATAAAGATACAGACAGTGAGGGCCAGACCTTCTCACTCTCAAACTCTTTGCTTCAACACTATTCTCTCTCTATATATTTTACTACTTGGGCGTAGAAAATGGATGGACTTAAGGAAGGACCAGGGGGTCACATGTCCTCACTTTAATTTTTTTTTTTTTTGTTTTTTGTGTAATTAACTTGACTTTTTTGAAAATAATTATTGGTTAAAATTTTAATCTACTAATTTTGAGATTATGGATTTAAATCTAAGGCATTCACTTTGTGTATTTATATCAAAGGTTTTTATGCACTGAATTTAACCTCTTTCATATATCTATTAATGGGTTACTAATTGGACTTTGTTCTTTATTTGTGTTAAAATTAAAAAATTTTAGTACTGATTTTTATTTTTTAAGTTACAATTATGGATTTTTTTTTTTTTTTTTTTTTTTTTATAGTTAGCAATGAATATTATGAAGAATTAATTGTGGAGTTGGTGATCAATGAATGAATAATAGTTTACTTGTATATAGAAAGAGACATTTTTTTTGACAATGATAAAAATACTATTATGAAATTCTTTTCAAACATGTAGACTTGACGGGTTTAATTATAAAAGTTTACATTAACAACTTTTGTAATGAATATTTTAGTTTTTATACTTATATTAACTATAAAAAAATATTCACCATGTTTGATTATTTTTTGAATTTAATTTTTTGGAAATAGAATTTTTTATTTATCGTATTTTTATTTTTATTTTTAGTGAATATTTTTAAAATTTTAAACATTTTTTTTTTTACTTTTTTAGATGCACTTTACTTACATATATCTAAAAAGTAAAATATTTGTAAAAAAATATTTTAAAAAAACAATAAATACACAAGAGTACAAAAATGTATTGAATTTTAGTATTTTTGTTATATTTTTGGTATTTAGTGAATTTTTTAAAGATTTTTTTCACAAATTTATATTTTTTAAGTGTATTTATGTTAGATATATCTAAAAAATAAAAAAAAAATTCTTAAAATATTAAAAAATTTCAATGAAAACAGAAAAACACAGAAAACAAAAAATTTCAATTTTTTGAAAGTAAATCCTAAAAGCCCAAACCAAACAAGCTAATTATTATTATTTTATTTTTTTGTATTGTTGTTGGTTATATGTAATCCGTTTAATAAAATTTATAATTAAACATGAGATTGTGAGTTTATGTACTATTAATTTCAATCCTATACTATAATCCTACTAATTAAACATGTCCTAAGAATCCTAATTCTACTTGAAGTAGCAGTTAGTTTGGTTGGCTCCACTGAAGAGATCCAAACCAAACGAAACCCTTTGATTGCAAAAAGTAGTAAGTTTTTGAATTGAGTTAGGTTAATTTGTCACTATAGTGAACAGTGAACATTAAAGATGAATGAAGTGTATATATGTATATACAAAGGTTGATAATACATCATAGATAGATGGATTGAGCATATATGTACCTTTACATCCATCCAGAAGGTAAGGATTTCCCCAGGAGGAAAACTTGCAATAGCATGTCCAGCTTTCAACAATTTTGCACCCCCCGTTAGATGAAGAAACAGCATTCGATGAAGCAAAACAGTAATAGTCTTGTTTATCATGAATGGTAGGTATAGGTACATTTAGGTCCCTTTTTGGGACAATCCAATCGAGAAGAACAGGGACATGAGTAATAGTCTTGTTTTGGAGACCAACGGATAACTCATTTAAATTAGACGTTGAATATGTAGAGTTATTGTATAAGAACCAAGAATCGATGTAATCATCTAAGAGCATTGAATATGTAAAGTTATTGTATAAGAACCCATATATGCATGATGTTTGCACAACACCTCCACCTCCACTCTGATTGTTGTTTCCTCTGCTTGCCAAATTTACCTTGTAGCCCTGCAGATACTGCTCAGAGATTAATGGGGAAGTGCAGGAGCTAATATTATTAGTAGAAGGATTGCAAGTAAGTGTGCAATTGGCAATCGGCATATTCTTCTTGTTGTCGAGCAGATCGGTCAACATCATGGTCTCCTGGTTGTCGCAGCCTGCAACCACGGCAACAAATAAATTGTAGTATGCTGAGAATTGAAAAGGGCTACCTGTCAAGTCCACGCTGCTACTACCATTGTTAATTACGGAACAATTGGGAGATAGCACTGGATGGTTGACTAGAACATAGCCGCCCCTCAATGAAATAGCCAGCACCTCAAGACTGATCTTTGTTAAGTAAGGTGTGCTTTCTATGTAGTAGTCGGAGATTCTGCTTGAGTTCCTGCACTCTATGGAGTACCATTCATTTAAGGAACAATTCACACCGATTCCAAAAGGAAATGGAATTCCAACATTTCCGCACCATGCTGGACAACCATCCTGGGAATAACGATACGCCGATGTGTTTGTCAGCCATAGCAGCATCAGTAGGAAGAGGAGAGTGAATGAGGAGGAGGTTATGTGTTTTATTATCAAAGCCATGCTTCTTTTATCTTCTCTATAACTACTTGGTCTAATATATATATTTATATTATCTCCCTCTTCATGTTGTAGTGTATGTGTAATAGTGGATATCTTCATTCCACCTAATGAAATGAAATGTAATGAAATGAAAAGTTTCTTAATTTTCCTTGAAAAGTTTAGTTGTCATAATTGACCACAATTGACAATAATAATGAAAAGTACTCCATTTTATGTGAAATATTTGTACGTCCCCAACATTTATGTTTTTAATACTGTGCCTGTGCTTCAATGAAATTGGAAAGAAATTGAAATTATTTATTATTTTTTCATGATCTACCAAATAAAAATTAAAATGTTTTTTTTTTGGACAAAGTATATTTGTTATCCCTGTAATTTGTTTCTTGTATCAATTTCGTTTATGCAATTTTGAAACATCTAAGAAATTAGATTGAAATAAAAAACAAAATGGTTCATTCAAAATTTAACGGGTCATTTTAAATTTGACCACAACTTTTCGATCACTTTGACAAGAGTATTTGTTTTCAATTCAATTTTTTAAAGATTGTTATCAATTGGACGAATTGACACAATGTAAAAGATTAAAGGAAAAAATTGATACAATTAGAATTACAATATTCAAATTGACACAAACAAACTACTAGGATTACAAGGGTAATTTGTCTTCTTTTTTTTTTTCTTCAAAAGCATCAAAAAAATAAAATATATTTCTTCTATGAATTTAATTATTGTGGGGACATATTTTTAGGATTGTTCACATGGTCTAGGCTGTTGGCCAAGGTGCCACATGAGGAACCTAGGGATGCCGAGGTATTGTATTGATCCTAATCTAAATATGAGGAGTTTTGAATAAGTGATATCTTTGTAAAGGATAAAGTCCTATAAAGTAAGACTTTTAGAGGATGCGGGAACTGGCTATAAAAGTAAGGTACTTCGTGGGTCTAAGGTATATTTTAATTGATAATTGTTTTACTTTTTTTAGAGGAAAAGGCGAAAACTGCATTACTAGCTCAAGGCTAAAGCCTTACATAAGCCAACAGGGGGATTACTCACCCAATTGGAAGGGAGAACTCCATTTAGAAAGGCCCTTGCTGTCCAATGAGCAGCACTATTAGCCTCACGAGAAGTCCATAAAAAGGGAAAGTTACACTGTTTAGCTATGCTTTTAATATCATCAATGATAGGAGCACAATCCCATGGAGGATCGTCTTCAGATACGCACAAATAGATCGCAGATTTGTTATCTCCAGCAATTTCCACCTGAGAGAGATTCAGAGACCTAGCCATAAGGCATGCCCATCGAATCGCCAAAGCTTCACCCTGCAAAACGGATCCCACCTCCTCAAAATGAGTTGCTCCTTCTACTACAGAGCCATTGCTATCGCGAAAAATCACAGCCACTGAGGCTCTGGAAGTGCCAGGTCTGAGTGCTACATCACAGTTTGCTTTAAATCTGCCCTGCCGAGGAGGTATCCACTCTCTTTCCGGTACTTGTTGGGAATTCAGCTGAGTGGGGTTATGATGAATAGACTGCAGTGTCGAAGCATGTTCACATGAGTCCTCGGTAGCTCTAAAGATGACAGAGCAAGGATCAGTGGGCTGGTGATTGAAAACCAAGTCCTTCCGACATTTCCATATATGCCAAGCCAACCAAATTACTTGACAAAAATATTCTACTCTCTCAAACTGGTTTGGGATGTTCTGATACAAATCACAGGCCCAACGTTGAACCGAAACAATAGGACTAAATCTGGTAATAATGTTCAAATTACTCCTAAACCACACCGTCCGCATCCAATCACAGCCGCAGATCAAATGCTCCACCGTTTCAGTTTCCAGATTGCAAATAGGACATAACTCATCCTGAGCACAATGACGCTGGAAAAGATTAGCTTTGGATGCCAACAGATTGTTACATGCCCACCGCCAAAAGTTTCGGAGCTTCGGAGGAATTGAGAGGGCCCACAGGAATTTCCAGACTTGCTCGAGCATTTGAAATGAAGAAGAACGTCGATTTTTGGAATGATGCATTGGATCTGTGACTGCCACCCAATATCCTGACTTAACTGAATAGATTCCTTTCGGATCATGATGCCAAATGAGCCGATCTTCTAGAGGCTCAATTGCAATGGGAATCGAACAAATCTTATCAGCTTCATCCTTAGAGATCACACTGTGCTGCACATCTAATCTCCAACAATTGGTATTGGGGTTAATTGCATCACTAACTTTAGTTAGCTGACATCCCATAGGTTTCTGAGATTTGACACGGAAGTCTTGAGAAGAAGCTACCCATTTATCATCCCAGAAATTAATGGACTTCCCATTATAAACTTGCCATTTGACCCCTCTATTTAACACCTCTCGACCCTCTAGAATACTAGTCCATGCCCATGATGCCCGCGGTCCTTTTCTGGCAGTCCAAAAATCTGAATGAGGGTAATACCGGCCTTTGAAAACTTAAGCACAGAAGGAGTTAGGGAACCGACTTAGCCGCCACCCTTGACGAGCTAACAGAGCTCTATTAAAAGAACAAAAATCTTGGAAACCCATTCCTCCTTGGAGTTTAGGCATTGTTAATTTATCCCACGCTGCCCAATGTATACCTTTGTTGTCAGTGTCACCTTTCCACCAGTAATTGCTCAGCAGCGCATTCAATTCAGAACACAGATTCTTGGGGAATAAAAAGCAAGACATCGCATAGGAGGGAATAGCTTGGGCAACCAATTTAAGAAGAATTTCTCGTCCCGCTTGGGACAAGAGTTTAAGCTTCCAACCTTGTAGTTTATCACGCACCCTCTCAACAATGAAATTATATGTCTCACGTTTGGATCACCGCCAGAAAGTTGGCAGGCCCAAATATCTGGATCCTGGTTTAACAAGCGCAATGCGTAGAAAATCATAAATTTGTCGTTGACGCCCTGCACTGGTGTTAGCGGAGAATTGGATGCCTGACTTATCAAAGTTAAGTTGTTAGCCCGATGCTTGGCCGTAAATAGCCAATACTCGGAGGATCTCTTGACAGTGAGCCACATCTGCTTTAAGAAATAAGAGAGCATCATCGGCAAAGAATAGATGTGATAACACTAGGCAACCTCGACTGATCTTCATTCCCGACAACCTATTTGCTTCCAAACTTTTTTGAAGAAGTTTTGGCAATACCTCAATCACCAATAGGAATAGGTAAGGAGAGAGAGGGTCCCATTGTCGAATGCCTCTAGAATGTGTAAAGGTTGTTCGCATAGCCCCATTCACAACCACAACAAACATAACTGTTGTAATACATTGCATCACCCATTTAACCCAAATTTCATAAAAGCCCATCTTACGCAAAACTACTTCAAGAAAATCCCATTGAACCCGATCATAAGCTTTGTTAAAGTCAAGCTTCGCAGCCATGTCCGAATGGCGGCCCTGTTTGAGCAATTTAAGATAGTGAAAAGCTTTATGAGCTACCAATATATTGTCTTGGATCATGCATCTAGGAACAAACGCCGATTGATATGGTGAAGCAATCTCTCCTAGTACTTCTTTCAAACGATTAGCCAGAATTTTGGTGATGATTTTAAGATTGAAGTTACATAAGCTGATTGGTCTAAACTATGAGAGGGACTCAGGAGCTGTAACCTTCGAAATCAAAACCAAGTTAGTTTGGTTCCACTATTTAAGCAGAAATCCACCCACAAAGAAACTTCGGACTACCTTACAAACCTCATTCCCAATCTCAGCCCAAAAACATTAGTAGAAAAACCCCGGATACCCGTCAGGTCCAGGCGCTTTGAGAAAGCCCAGTTGAAACACCGTTGATTTGATTTCATCATCTATCGCTTCCCTGCTTAACCGAGAGTTCATCTCATTAGTGAGAACACAGTCGACCACACTTAAGGCCTCCTCCATATTTCGATGACCGACAGAAGAGAATAAATCAATAAAGTAAGAGTGCAAATGGTTGTTAATCTCCTCAGCGGATTCTAGCCACACCCCACTATCATCCTTTAGACGAACTAATTGGTTTCTCTGTCGACGTTGGTTGAGGATGGCATGAAAAAAGGCCGAGTTTCTATCTCCAAAAGATAACCAATTGACCCGAGACCGCTAATGTAGAAACATCTCCTCTCTCATCATATACATTTCCAATTGGGACTGGATGGAAGCTTGGTCCAAAAAGTTTTGATATGTGGGAGCAAGACCCTAAAGATAATTCAACTTGAGTTTGCAAGCTGCAATTTGTTTCTTATTATTGCCAAATTCACGCCAACTCCAAGATAAAAGACCATTACTACACAATTTCAAACGCTGGAGCAATTGGAACATTGGGGAGCCAGATTGTGGAGAGGCCCAAGACCTAGTTGGAACATGTTGGAACATTGGGGAGCCAGATTGTGGAGAGGCCCAAGACCCAGTTGGAACATTGGGGAGCCAGATTGTGGAGAGGCCCAAGACCTTTTGATAACTTCCCCACAGCGATTAGAGCCAACAATGTTTTCATGGAAGACTTGTGCAAAAGGAAACTTATCTCGCCACTCCACCGAGGCAAAAGCTTTGTCCAACCTTTTGCGAATATTGGCTTCCCTGACTTGGTTGTTAGTCCAGGTAAAAGCATTACCTTTAAAACCGAGATCCATCAGTGCACATTCCGAAAGCATAACCTGGAACCCGTCAATTTGAGATCTAGAACAATCCACACCACCTTGTTTTTCCCACATAGAGCTAACTTGATTGAAATCGCCCACACATAACCATGGATACCGATTGCCCCGAGCTTGATGAATCAAGAGTTGCCAAAAATCTTTACGTTGTGATCTATTAGGATGGGCATAAGCAAAAGAAATAGCCCACGCCCTATCCATATTTTTGTTACCAACAATGCACCGAATAAGGTGTTTAGACGTGAACCAAACATCCAAATTAAGCTCGTTCACCCACCAAAGAGAAAGCTTGCCAGAAGCCCCAATCGGGTTCACGTAACAGCTATGCGCAAATTGGAGTCTTCGACGAGTCCTCTCTAGTTTGGAGGCTTTATTCTTTGTTTCCATTAAAAACACCACAGAGGAACGATGGGTTGAGCACAACCCTCGGAGGATCTGAACTGTCAGGGGTTGCCCCAGCCCCTGGCAGTTTCAGCTTAGAATCAACATGGTGCTTGTGGCTGTTGAGGGTCAGCCACCAGAACCCTATCTACATTAGTCGGATCTTCAACCGGAAAACTACTGGGAACTTGAGAACAATAGAACTCCCCACCATCTTGACTCCACGAAATGAGAACCTGTAACAAAGCTTCATCATCTATCTTTCTCACCAAGCTGGCCCCAGTGCTGACATACAAATCTGGGTGCAAGCCTTGCCCAGTTCATCTTGTTCTGGAGTAATTTTGCCTTTTATCATTTCGATTAGGCTTGCCCTTTCTGTCTGAAGCCACTACAAGCTTTCGGTCTGCGTTTACATTATCCTGTTTGAGCCTTTTGGGTTAGGTTTCTTCACCAAGCTCATCATGGGCCTTCCATTTAATAGATAAGTCTTGGAAATAAATGGCCATACTCTTATCCAGAGCCTGATCCATAAAAGAAGTACTAGTTGGGCTAGAGCTTGGGCTAATTTCCTCAATTCCAATTTCATGGAAAGGCCCAATTCCACTCTCGCAGCTAGGAGAAGGCCTTACTATAAGATTATTATCCAAAGGCTCAGTAACAAAGTACCATGGCCCAGGCCCACCAGGAGATTGGGTTGAGGACAGTAAAACCTTACCAGGATGATTACTTCTAGCGGCCTCTGATTGACCAAAAATGATGTTCTTTTCCTTCAGTTTGGGTATACTAACGTTCACCCTTGCCCCTTCTACCTGTGGTGAGGACGTGCCACCAGGGCCACTATCCCTCTTAGCATTTGACACCACAATTTGCGCGCGTGCTGTCCTTAGGAGGCACCGTACAAGCGTCTTCCCTCCGCTCCGACATCGGTCGATTACCAACCAGGTTGCGCACCCGTTCCTCCGCATTGTTCACCCAGTGACGAACCTCTTTCAGCAGTATATTCAGCATAGGAGCTCTGGTGGTACGCAATTCGGGCCCATAACCGGACTTCTGGCCTTCCGCTCGAGACACAAATTTGCAGGAAGAGTTATCATGGCCGATCCTGCCACAATCATAGCAGAAATCAGATAGTTTTTCATACTGGTAAGAGACCCAAGATTCATTTTCCTCAGTCCCTAGCAGATGTAAAATGAATCCCAGAGGCAGGGGTTGAGTCACATCCACTTCCACTCTGAGTCTAAGAAAACTCCGATTTAACAGGAGACCATCATGAAGGGCTTCAACTCCAATAAGATTCCCAATTCTCCGACCGATAATCTCGCCATTTTGGCATGTCAGTTTGGCCACCGGGATGCCATGAGCCTGAACCCAGAAAGGGCTCCATTTAAATTCCATATCTTCAACAGGCTTTCCAAGTAATAAGGGTTGCAGAACCAACAAAAAAACCCATGACAGACCAGGGAGCCTCCATTAAGACTCATTGACGATCGTCCGCATTCTCAAATTGAAACATGAAAACATTATCTGACCAAGGCGAGATCCCCAGGTTTGCCCACGGCTTCTATGCTTTCATAATGATATTGGTGACTGTAGACGTCCCCGAATGTCCCGGGAGGGAATCCCGTTTTGTTCATTGGGGCTCACTACAGTTCAGGACTCAATGTCACAGTCCTGTATCTAATCTCGCAGAGTGCAATGCAAGACCGATGAATCATCAAAGAGTCCAAATCCGGCAAATCGTTTTTGAAAATAGATTTTTTTTTTTTGAAAGAAGTGCCAAACATGGACTGCTTTGCCAGATACAGAGTCACCACCTAAATATTTATTTTGGGGGGATTTAGGAAACCATGACTCGGGCCTAAGGCCACATGTCCGTCATCACCAAAGTTGCCTCGGCTCGGGAACTTGGGTACGATTGGGGAAGGTCATTTCATGAGCACCCCCGCTCGCCTGATTAAAGATCGGCCTCTACTAACCATGATATCGAGTTTTGAAAACATTATGTGCTCTTATTCGGTTTTATTAGCCTAGAATTACTATGTGATGCGCGCAGCATACAAGTATAGACTGGATCGCCTGAGTTGGAACCAAACATTTCATGTTTGTTTTTGAAAGCGGTTTGCTACTCGCAAGTAGGCTAAAATGTGGATTTGCCACCCTCAGGTGGGCTTAGAAAACATGATTTTGCCACTCTCAAGTGGGCTTAAGACTCGCAGTCGATGAATCGTTCCAATCCAAATAACCCAACCTTCACCCACAGGCATTCAGGCAGTTATATCACATAAGAAAATAGCCTCATGGTAAGCATGCTATCATGGCAGTCACTCACACGCATGCAAGGATGCTAAAGCATAAACACTCACCGAGTACTCCAAGCCAAAACAGAAACTAGTTAGTAATCAATGCATGATCCTAGTTCATGTTAAGATGGCTAATGCAACACATGTAAAATGCAACTAAGATAGGCTCGGCTATTCTAAACATGGTATATGAAATGCAACAGATAACATGTATTCAACTTGGAATTGAAATACAATGCAGTTAGTATGATGCGCCGAGCCCGGTGCATGCAATACGAATGAATGTATGCAAACATGCTAACATAAGGTATGCTAATCGAAACATGACCTAAAACTAACTATCAAAAGCCGGTAAGTAAAAGGGAGAAAGACGTGGGGTTGGAAGACATTCACACACGCACGCACACTTATCACAAAACTCGCCGTCTCGCGGAAGGACCGAAAAAATAATACAAATTAACTAACTAACAAGCTAATTAATTATTACACAACACTTAACTAATTAAATGAATTAATTAAGCTAAGAAAGCAGTAAAGAGGCCTCAGGAAGAGGGATGAACGCATGCATGTTCGGTTTCGCTCAGAAATCCATCGCCATACTCATGATGCCTCTATTTACACTACTCTGCACTTCTGAAAACTGCACAAGTCTCCAGGATGTTTCTGAACCACCTTCTGAGCACTGTGGAAGGTCACCGGCCAAAAGGCAAGGCCACCGGCCATGGGAAACTGGTCATCGACCATGTGTGAGGCTCTCGGCCAACAATACATAGCCGGCCGGCACTGAAGATGGCCGACCGGCCATCTCTTCCTGCAGAATCCTGTTTTGCTGCAGTAGAAGGCAAATAGAGCATGGCAATGCATTTTCAAAGCAATGTTTGCACAACCACCCTCCTTATCATGTTTAAGACTCAAAGGAGTATGGTTTTCGACCCTCGGACCATCAATCACGCATTTTAATGCATGATGGCCAAAGAAGCCAAGTGTGCAACTTAATATGGAATGAAATGCACAAAACACATAAAGGGCCCCAACCTCTATCATGATTGATCAGGAGGCAAGAGATGCACACACAATGCAATGCAACCTAGGCAAGCAAGAAAGCATGCAAATAACTCAAGTGTGCAACAAATCTAATGCAACATGAGCATGTTAACATGCAATATGCAATAGGCATATGACCTAAACATGTGGACATGTATAGCATGCAACAACATGCAAAATGAAACAAGCATGCAACAACATGGTGAGACGGACTTACACTAACATGGGTAGCTCTCAAGCATGCCAAAATCAGTGGCCAAATGAGATGGGAACAAGGCCCAAGATTCATGCAAACATGCACAATGCAAGGGCTCCAAGCCTAAGGCACAAAATGCAACCCTCCAAGAGCAATGCAAGGACGAAACATGGCATACAATGGCATACATTCCAGCTCTGAAATGGCATACTAAATGATTCCAAAATGACTCCGAAGCATGCAAACACTCATGTTATGCATGCTAGAAGGCTCAAATACCGAAACTAGTGAAGCACACTTCCCTATAGGTATACAAAGCAATGCTCAAATGGAAAAACCAGCCCTAAACAGATCCTAGGCAGGTCCAAGACAGTAGCAAAATGGCCTAAAATGATAGCTCGGAATGCACCAAAATGAAGCTCATGCAATGGCTCATAAATGAGGTATAAAAGCACAACTCTCAAACACATTGAAGGCATGATAAACATGAGAATATGGCACACATATAAGCTCTGAAATATCATATTCAATGATGCCAAAACACTAAAATGCCTCAAGCAATGCATGCAAGGGACCCCAAAACTCAAAGGTAAGCAAGGCTATTACACTACAACCATGCATGGCAAGCACCAATCAACCAAGAGGCCTAAAAACAGAACTAAGGCAGCCCAAAATATGAACAAAACATGTTTGAAGCATATGGGCCAAAATGTGCTAGAATGGAGGGCCAAAACAACATGCATTGTAAGCTAGTAAGCATGAGTTACACTACAAGCATATGAAGCATGTGAGGGACTACTAAACCAGCCAAAAACAGAAGCATGGCATGCCAAATGATGGCCAAAACCCACTGAAACATGACCCATACATGCAAGAATGAGGTGCTACTTTGATAAGCTATGAATGGGGTTACTCTAGACATGCAAGAGGCAAGTCCAAGGTGATCAAACCAGCCCTAAACAGAGTCTAGGCAGGTCCTAAAAGTCACCAAAAATGGTCTGAAACAAGGCTTGGAAGCATGCAAATATGGACTCCTTTGTAAGGCCAAAAATGCAAGTAAACAAGACAATAAGGAGAGGGGATGGCCCTCTCCTTCTTAGGACCTCAAAACACCATCCCCACCATTGAAATCCCTCTGAATTTCAGTGGTGAGAAGGCCAATACAAGGTGGTCCCGAAGTTCACAAAAAAGGCACAAAAATGAGACCAAACAAGGCCTAAGAGGGGGGGAAACAACCCCAAACACAAAAGTGACCTTAAACAAAGTTCAAAAGCATGCAAAAACAGAACTTTTATCAGTTATACACTAAGCTCAAAACAGCATGCAAGATAGGCTAAAAGCTTGTGCAAAAATGGGAAATAAAAGAGGGAAAATGAGTTACCCGTGTAGCTCAGCAAAAACCAGCAGATTTCTGGAACAAAAACCCAACCTTTAAGCCCTCTCAAGACCCTCCAAGAACCTTAGATGAGTGGTGGAAGTGTGTGCTTAGGAGTTGTGGTGTAAAGGGGTGAAGAACGAAGCACTTTGGAGCTCAAAATAGTGAGCTATAGAGAGATATATATCTTGGAGCCTTAGACAAAAATTTGGAACCTCTCTAAAGGAGAGGAAGGCCCCTCTCTTATAGAGAAAACAAGAGGGTTTCAAGCTTCTTGGAGAAGCTAAAGAGGTTCAAGCTTCTTGGAGAAGAAAAAAAGGTTCAAGCTTCTTGGAGAAGCTAAAAAGGTTCAAGCTTTCTCAAGAAGCTAAAAAAAGGTTCAAGCTTCTTGGAGATGCTAAAAAGGTTCAAAAGGTTCAAGCTTCCTCAAGAAGCTAAAACAAGGGTTCAAAAGGTTCAAGCTTCCTCAAGAAGCTAAAACAAGGGTCTCGGCCAGAAAAGTGACTGATCCACCAAAATAATGGCCGGCCGACCAAGAACATTGCCGACCGGCCAACACTTTTGGCCGGTAGCAATAAAACAGGGCCGGTGGGGTGTGGGGGTGGCCAACAAGCCATTTCCTACCCTCAGAAGCAAAAACCTAAGTGCTTGGTCCACAAACCAAGCACAAAACAAATAAGTCCAGAGGTCTTGAGGCAGGGCGCGCGGCCAAAACCTCCGAGAACTCAAGACGAACACGAACATGGATAATCATCGAGTGTTCAAATGATGACGTCTAAGTCTTGAAGACGGTCAAAAATGGGGTGTCTACAGTTGCCCCTCTTTGACAGAACTCGAAAGTCATAACAATGACGAGAGTGAATGTCAAAGCCCAGAGACGACCCATTTTTGACAAGGCCAAAGACTGGGACAAAGCATACAAGCTACAGATAAAGATATGCGCCCGAGGGCAGAGGCAAAATGCAAGACAATGCACCAAGCCGAGCATAACTTATGATCTTGCAAAGGATGCTGTAATGAAGCAAATCAGGCAACAGTTTTAAGCAAGCAAATTCAAACCAAGCTACATTTCATGCAGAAAGGATGTAAGAAAATCATGCAATTTTCACGAACATGTGCAATAGATACACAAAGCGCGTGAATACAAAGTGTGATAGATGCACTAAGTGGACAAGCATGTGTGATAGATACACAAAGTGAGCATAGTGTAATAGATACACAAAGCGAGCGTGTGATGGATACACAAAGTAAACGTGTGATGGATACACAAAGCGAGTGTGTGATAGATACACAAAGGGTGAACACAAAGTGTGATACATGCACTTAGTGAACAAAGTGTGATGGATACACGAAAGGTGAACACAAAGTGTGATAGATGCACTAAGTGAAAAAGTGTGATGGATACACAAAAGGTGAACACAAAGTGTGATAGATGCACTAAGTGAACAAGTGTAATAGATACACAAAAGGTGAACACGAAGTGTGATAGATGCACTAAGTGAACAAGTGTGATAGATACACAAAAGGTGAACACGAAGTGTGATAGATGCACTAAGTGAACAGAGTGGGATTGATAAACTAAAAGTGAACACAAAGTGTGATAGATGCACTAAGTGAACAGGTGTGATGGATACACTAAAGGTGAACACAAAGTGTGATAGATGCAAAAAGTGAACAAGTGTGATGGATACACAAAAGGTGAACACGAAGTGTGATAGATGCACAAAGTGAACAAGTGTGATGGATACACAAAAGGTGAACACGAAGTGTGATAGATGCACTAAGTGAACAAGTGTGATAGGTACACAAAAGCGAACACAAAGTGCGATAGATGCACTAAGTGAACAGAGTGTGATTGATACACTAAAAGCGAACACAAAGTGTGATAGATGCACTAAGTGAACAGAGTGTGATTGATACACTAAAAGCAAACACAAAGTGTGATAGATGCACTAAGTGAACAGAGTGTGATTGAAACACTAAAAGTGAACACAAAGTATGATAGATGCACTAAGTGAACACAGTATGATAGATACACTAAAGGTGAACATAAAGTGTGATAGATGCACTAAGTGAACAAAGTACGATAGATACACTAAAGGTGAACACAAAGTGTGATAGATGCACTAAGTGAACAAAGTACGATAGATACACTAAAGGTGAACACAAAGTGTGATAGATGCGCTAAGTGAACAAGTGTGACGAATACACAAAAGGTGAACACAAAGTGTGATAGATGCACTGAGTGAACAGGTGTGATGGATACACAAAAGGTGAGCACAAAGTGTGATAGATGCACTCAGTGAACAAGTGTGATGGATACACAAAAGGTGAACACAAAGTGTGATAGATGCACTAAGTGAACAGGTGTGATGGATACACTAAAAGTGAACACAAAGTGTGATAGATGCACTAAGTGAACAGAGTCTGATTGATATACTAAAAGCGAACACAAAGTGTGATAGATGCACTAAGTGAACAGAGTGTGATTGATACACTAAAAGCGAACACAAAGTGTGATAGATCCACTAAGTGAACAGAGTGTGATTGATACAGTAAAAGCGAACGCAAAGTGTGATACATGCACTAAGTGAACAGAGTGTGATTGATACACTGAAGGTGAACACAATGTGTGATAGATGCACTATGTGAACAAGTGTGATGGATACACAAAAGAGAATGAAGTGTGATGGATACACTAAAAGCGAACACAAAGGGTGATAGATGCACTAAATGAACAGAGTGTGATTGATACACTAAAAACGAACACAAAGTGTGATAGATGCACTATGTGAACAAAGTGTGATTGATACACTGAAGGTGAACACAAAGTGTGATAGATGCACTATGTGAACAAGTGTGATGGATACACAAAAGAGAATGAAGTGTGATGGATACACTAAAAGCGAACACAAAGTGTGAGAGATGCACTAAGTGAACAGAGTGTGATTAATACACTAAAAGCGAACACAAAGTGTGACAGATGCACTAAGCGAACAGAGTGTGATTGATACACTAAAAGCAAACACAAAATATGATAGATGCACTAACTGAACAAAGTGTGACTGATACACTAAAAGCAAACACAAAATGTGATAGATGCACTAAGTGAACAAAGTGTGACTGATACACTGAAAGCAAACACAAAATGTGATAGATGCACTAAATGAACAGAGTGTGATTGATACACTGAAGGTGAACACAAAGTGTAATAGATACACTATGTGAACAAGTGTGATGGATACACAAAAGGTGAACACGAAGTGTGATAGATGCACTAAGTACACAAGTGTGATAGATACACAAATACGAACACAAAGTGTGATAGATGCACTAAGTGAACAGAGTGTGATTGATACACTAAAAGCGAACACAAAGTGTGATAGATGCACTAGGTGGACAGAGTGTGATTGATGCACTAAAAGTGAACACAAAGTATGATAGATGCACTAGGTGGACAGAGTGTGATTGATACACTAAAAGTGAACACAAAGTATAATAGATGCACTAAGTGAACACAGTATGATAGATACACTAAAGGTGAACGTAAAGTGTGATAGATGCACTAAGTGAACAAAGTACGACAGATACACTAAAGGTGAACACAAAGTGTGATAGATGCACAAAGTGAGCAGGTGTCATGGATACACTAAAGGTGAACACAAAGTGTGATAGATGCACTAAGTGAACAAGTGTGATGAATACACAAAAGGTGAACACAAAGTGTGATAGATGCACTGAGTGAACAAGTGTGATGAATACACAAAAGGTGAACAGAAAGTGTGATAGATGCACTGAGTGAACAGGTGTGATGGATACACAAAAGGTGAACAGAAAGTGTGATAGATGCACTCAGTGAACAAGTGTGATGGATTCACAAAAGGTGAACACAAAGTTTGTTAGATGCACTAAGTGAACAGGTGTGATGGATACACTCAAAACGAACACAAAGTGTGATAGATGCACTAAGTGAACAGAGTGTGATTGATATACTAAAAGCGAACACAAAGTGTGATAGATGCACTAGGTGGACAGAGTGTGATTGATGCACTAAAAGTGAACACAAAGTATGATAGATGCACTAGGTGGACAGAGTGTGATTGATACACTAAAAGTGAACACAAAGTATGATAGATGCACTAAGTGAACACAGTATGATAGATACACTAAAGGTGAACGTAAAGTGTGATAGATGCACTAAGTGAACAAAGTACGACAGATACACTAAAGGTGAACACAAAGTGTGATAGATGCACAAAGTGAGCAGGTGTCATGGATACACTAAAGGTGAACACAAAGTGTGATAGATGCACTAAGTGAACAAGTGTGATGAATACACAAAAGGTGAACACAAAGTGTGATAGATGCACTGAGTGAACAAGTGTGATGAATACACAAAAGGTGAACAGAAAGTGTGATAGATGCACTGAGTGAACAGGTGTGATGGATACACAAAAGGTGAACAGAAAGTGTGATAGATGCACTCAGTGAACAAGTGTGATGGATTCACAAAAGGTGAACACAAAGTTTGTTAGATGCACTAAGTGAACAGGTGTGATGGATACACTCAAAACGAACACAAAGTGTGATAGATGCACTAAGTGAACAGAGTGTGATTGATACAGTAAAAGCGAACACAAAGTGTGATAGATGCACTAAGTTAACAGAGTGTGATAGATACACTGAAGGTGAACACAATGTGTGATAGATGCACTATGTGAACAAGTGTGATGGATACACAAAAGAGAATGAAGTGTGATGGATACACTAAAAGCGAACACAAAGTGTGATAGATGCACTAAGTGAACAGAGTGTGATTGATACACTAAAAGTGAACACAAAGTGTGATAGATGCACCATGTAAACAAAGTGTGATTGATACACTGAAGGTGAACACAAAGTGTGATAGATGCACTATGTGAACAAGTGTGATGGATACACAAAAGAGAATGAAGTGTGATGGATACACTAAAAGCGAACACAAAGTGTGATAGATGCACTATGTGAACAGAGTGTGATTGATACACTAAAAGCGAGCATAAAGTGTGACAGATGCACTAAGTGAACAGAGTGTGATAGAGACACTAAAAGCAAACACAAAATGTGATATATGCACTAAATGAACAGAGTGTGATTGATACACTGAAGATGAACACAAAGTGTGATAGATGCACTATGTGAACAAGTGTGATGGATACACAAAAGAGAATGAAGTGTGATGGATACACTAAAAGCGAACACAAAGTGTGATAGATGCACTAAGTAAACAGAGTGTGATTGATACACCAAAAGCGAACCCAAAGTGTGATAGATGCACTAAGTGAGCAGAGTGTGATTGATACACTAAAAGCAAACACAAAATGTGATAGATGCACTAAATGAACAGAGTGTGATTGATACACTGAAGGTGAACACAAAGTGTGATAGATGCACTATGTGAACAAGTGTGATGGATACACAAAAGAGAATGAAGTGTGGTGGATACACTAAAAGGGAACACAAAGTGTGATAGATGCACTAAGTGAACAGAGTGTGATTGATACACTAAAAGCGAACACAAAGTGTGGTAGATGCACTAAGTGAACAGAGTGTGATTGATACACTAAAAGCGAACACAAAGTGTGATAGATGCACTAAGTGAACAGAGTGTGATTGATACACTAAAAGCGAACACAAAGTGTAATAGATGCACTATGTGAACAAGTGTGATGGATACACAAAAGAGAATGAAGTGTGATGGATACACTAAAGTAAATGAAGTGAATATATGCATGATAGATACACGAAATGAGGATGTGTGTGATAGATACAGATAATGAGAATATCTGTGATAGATACAGAAAATGAAAGAAGTGTGATTGATACACTAAGTGAAGAGAGTGTGATTGATACACTAAATAAATAAAGTGTGATTGATACACTAAGCGAATGAAGAAAGTGTGATAGATACACTAGGGGTGAATGAGGTGTGATTGATACACTAAATAAATGAAGTGTGATTGATACACTAACTGAATGAAGTGTGATTGATACACTAAATAAATGATCTCAAACGGAACTTCTTTGAATGAACCTTACATAAAATACCGTGCCTGAATGAGAAACAAACTTGACAGGTACAATGCAATACAATGCATGATGTTTAAGGAATGCAATAAACAAACCTAGCGGCACTTTAGAAAGCACCTCATGGGGTGAGTGGCGATGAACCGCTCTACTATGATGGGGGTTTCCCCTCGTGCTCTTCGAACACTTACCTTCAACTGACAGTACAAAGGCTCTGAAATACTGACAAGGGTTCTTCACGTACAACACTTTGGATGCTGCCTTTCTTCCTGATCATATTCACAACTTTCCTTATTCTCCAATGGAGTGACAGACTAGGTTGGTTCAGTATCCAGAATTGAGGTGCATACATGCTATCTCAAACTATGGTGCTTCCATACAGATTTCAAGCCGAGGACACGCCTCTGGGTATTTAAACCAGACTTTAGTCTCGAAAATTTCGAACCTTTGCGTTCTGGGCAACAGCCATTCGAACTCTAGTTTCCACCGTCGTAGTTGGTCTCCTAGGAACTCATTGCGAACACAGCCAAGATGCCTCTGACAGCGAATGGTACTCAGGGAGAACACTTTTGATCGCCATTCTGGCTTGAAGCAGACTTCATCTTGAGCTTGAGGTAGAGGCACACTCATACTTCGGAGCATTGGCAAGACCTGAAAAGGTACACACGGAATGCAATCTCGGAACTTACTAAGTCGAAACAAACTCAGATACCCGACATTTTCCCTCTTTTTTTTTGCTTTGTAGTCCGGAACCTATATAGCTTTAGGTAGGTCCTGGTTTTACTGTTCCGGCATGACCGGGGTTGAACCCTACAGTTTTACGAAAGAACAAATCTTGTTTTGCACAGATGTGGAGAACGGCACAGCACTTGGAGCACAAAACGATTTTATTCTTGAAATTGAGAGATGAGTTCTTGACCGGGCTATTGAGCCTATGACTGAACATAGCGCACTACGACTCAACAACGGAAAACAAAAGGTAAACAATCTAAACACATCGAGTAACACCCGAAATGACTCAAAACAAGAATCGAAATAAAACGAAAAGACACGACACTCAGACGTGCACAAAGAGCCTGTTTCTCTGGGTATTATTTCCCACCTTTTCTCATTTGTGATTCTCACATCACTCGGCCCTCAAGCTTGGTTTTTCTCTCAAAACCCTTTCCTCTCTTTTCCTCTCAGTGCACATCTCTCTATTCTTTAATCTCTCATTTTTCATCCCTCCCCAGGGTGGTTGATGGATAAACAAGAAGTTGCGGGTTAATGCCCAACGTTATCAGCTCGCGGCTATTTCCTTCGGTGACATTTAGTCGATGCCCCAGATGAAGGAGTGGAGTATCTTAATCCATTCCAATTCGTGCTTCGCACTCGGCTTAATACCTCGCTGCTTGGAGGATGAGAGAGCTTTCAGCCCTTTGTTGTTAGCTTCCGCTGTGCCCTTCTTGGCGAATAGGGTGCCCTTTCCAGCAAGTATGGTGCCCTTTCTGGCAAATGCATTGACAACGGGGGAAAGACAGGAAGCCTGACTCAACTGTGCCCCTAGTTCATTATTTTGACCATTTTTTGTTTTTGGCTTCTCCTTAAAACAATTTTAACCAAAATGAGAGTTAGATTAACGCACTTGTTCGATTTTCTGATTTGAAATCATGCGAGTTAGGTTATGAGCACTGAAAATTTTCCTTTTTTTGGGTCCAAGAAATGGTCCAGTTTTGGAAAAGTGGAATAATTTTCGAGAGAATTAGTCAATCTCAGTAAAAATTCTCAAAACTGTTTTTGCAAATGGCCACTGCTCAAAGAGCACGGAACCTACTCTTGAGATGCACAACCTCCGATCCGAAGGAGAATTGCCCCTTGTCGGAACGGCACTGCATGGTAACGGAAAGTTACCCCTTGTTTGAATGGCACCGCAGAACGCTGTATGGCAACGGAAAGTTGCCCCTTGTCTGAATAGCGCCGCAGCACATGGCAACCAATCCTTACAATGACCATTACCACCGAACTCTCGGATACAAAGAAGAAAAAGATGATCAGAACCACTATACGGACATAGTCAATTGGGAAGTGTTTATGGCTGGACTTCAGAATGAAGTTGCCTATGTATCCCAAACATGGGAATCAAGCCTTACGCAGTTCCGGGTAAGGTGCACTCGGGTATTAACCTCTCCTTTTGCGCTCTAACTTTTTCCAAGGCCGCCCTTTCTGGGTTTTCAACCTTGCGAGCTATGTTCTTCTTTTCTTTTCAATTCTTTTCATTTCTTTTCTTCTTCATCTTTTCTTTTCATTTTCTTCATTTTTTCATTTTTTCATTCTTTTTTTTCTTTTTCTTCTTTTTCTTGCTCTAACTTTTGCCTGGGTCGCCCTTTCGGGTTTTTAGCCCAGCGAGCCTCTCAAGAGTAAATGTGTAGCTTTGTCCATGTTGAATGGTTTGAGATCTCGAAGCCACCTGAATCCAAGAGAATGGCTGTTGTTCGCTGATGATGTAGGAGTCCATCCAATGGGGGGACTAAATTTGCCCCTAGTGTTGTGGATAGGAACTTGGTTGTCCTTCAGCAATGTCTTCTTCTTTCCTCCCTTCTGGGGTTTGGCATTCTTGCCGATCTTTATTGATTTGTGGAATGATCCGTCGTTCGCTCTTCGAGCACATCTGACATTTTTGCCCCTAGTTCGAGGGGTGCTTTTAATCTAGCTTCGCATGCTTCTTTTTGATGACATCTGATCTTCTTGATCTGACTTCCCTGCACCTAGTTCAAGGGCTGTTTCTGATCTGGCCACACAGGCCTTACGTTGTGGTTGACCGTTGAACATTCTAAATCCCAGTTCAAGGTTTGAAAGTGAGGGGTCGAGTCTCGAGGCTGAGAGCGATCCTAGGCTGCACAATCTCAAGAGCGATTCCACACAGGTCTTCGCAGGACCGCGCAAAACATTTTTTTGAAATCTTTTAAGAAAGCGACAAATCGCTCACGTCGAAGACAATGCAGAATCAATCTGGATCAAGCCAGGATCCTTCTCAGTACTCACATTAACACGCATGATCTCATTCATTAAGGGCTTAGCATGCCTCTCTTTCTCTTAATTAATCAAATTTTGCAAAACCTGAGGAATTCCTCCATCTTTGTTTTCACCGCAGTGTTCAAAAAGAGTTTTTGAAAAACTTAGGTCGATGTAATGAATTCAAGGCACAAAAGAGCAGGTGAAATACACTGCCGTTTCATTCAAGTTTGCTGGCACAACATGCTCAAAATAGCAATATGCACAAAAACATGACAGCCACAGCTGTTTCGATTAGATCTCCTGGTGTAACTGGCTCCCCGGCAGAAACAGACTCAAAAGAAAACAACAAGACAAACACAAAACAAGCAAGTGAAGTGATGTCCGAGGTAACACCCCCGACATCACCCGACTCCAACAAAACAAGACTGACTCGGTACAACAAGACAGACCTAACTGACTCAGTAAAAAAAGACTGACTCTGTACAAAAAGACTGACTCAATACAGCACAACAAGACCGACTCTATACCCAAGTCAGAAAGTACAAAAAAAAAAAAACCAACATTCACAAATGCTCAAAACAGTACGAGCCATACGCCACATCTGGAGTAAACTGAGTGCCGCCCGCAGGTGGTTCATCCCTTGATCACATATTCGTACTATCCCTCATGTTCACTAATCGAGTCCAATGAACCTAGGAGATATTGGAGCCTTCTGAAGCTATGGTTCCAAGACTACCTTGCAAAAGAGAAAACAGACAGCACCTCAGCCTGATTTCACCAAAACCAAAATGAGCAAAGCTGAATGACTGTGCCCCCCCTACAGAATTCTGCCACAAGTTCTGCCTGTAACCTGATACCCTCGGGTAAAACTAATTCCCAAAACACTGATGCTGATGCCCGCAGGCCTGATGCCCAGACTTGCAAACTGATACATGCATTCCTGTAGAGACGCACTCTAAAGCACATAACAAACAAGTGAGAGCAAAAACACCCCTATGTTGGGGTAGGGTTTCCCTGTCCTATTTTGTCAGGAGCTCGGGTTTCACTACGCATGCAGCGGTTTCAAACAACCTACAATCGGGTGAGCAACCTGTCCTAGTTTGGGATGGTCACTATGGATTCCGAATATGCACTAGGTCGAATGGTCAAAAAGGGTGCCCCGGTAAAAACCAGGGTTTGTGTTCTAATCGTGGCAGAGCACGCAACTGGTCAGCCTTATGGCACGCTTATCAAAGTAAGCCTCCGGCAAGCCGTTCAGGAATAGCATACGGCAAACACGGTGTCCTAGGCGCACCAATGCAAATGCAATGCAAAGAAACACATAAGTGTAGTCAAAACCAGATATCATGAGTTCGAGTCAAGTTCTCTAAGTCCCTAGCAGAGTCAAAAAAAACTGTAGACGTCCCCGAACGACGCAGGAGGGAATCCCGTTTTGTTCATTGGGGCTCACTAGAGTTCAGGACTCAATGTCACGGTCCTGTATCTAATCTCGCAGAGTGCAATGCAAGACCGATGAATCATCAAAGAGTCCACATCCGGCAAATCATTTTTGAAAACAGATTTTTTTTTAAAGAAGTGCCAAACATTGACTGCTTTGCCAGATACAGAGCCGCCACCTAAATATTTATTTTTGGGGAATTTAGGGAACCCTGACTCGGGCCTAAGGCCACGTGTCCGTCATCACCAAAGTTGCCTCGGCTCGGGAACTTGGGTATGATTAGGGAAGGTCATTTCATGAGCACCCCTGCTCGCCCGATCAAAGATCGGCCTCCACTAACCATGATATCGAGTTTTGAAAACATTATGTGCTCTTATTCCGATTTTATTAGCCTAGAATTACTATGTGATGCGCGCAGCATACAAGTATAGACTGGATCGCCTGAGTTGGAACAAAACATTTCTTGTTTGTTTTTGAAAGCGGTTTGCTACTCGCAAGTAGGCTAAAATGTGGATTTGCCACCCTCAGGTGGGCTTAGAAAACATGATTTTGCCACTCTCAAGTGGGCTTAAAACTCGCAGTCAATGAATCGTTCCAATCCAAATAACCCAACCTTCACCCAAAGGCATTCAGGCAGTTATATCACATAAGCAAATAGCCTCATGGTAAGCATGCTATCATGGTAGTCACTCACACGCATGCAAGGATGCTAAAACATAAACACTCACCGAGTACTCTAAGCCAAAATAGAAACTAGTTAGTAATCAATGCATGATCCTAGTTCATGTTAAGATGGCTAATGCAACACATGCAAAATGCAACTAAGATAGGCTCGGCTATTCTAAACATGGTATATGAAATGCAACAGATAACATGTATTCAACTTGGAATTGAAATACAATGCAGTTAGTATGATGCGCCGAGCCCGGTGCATGCAATACGAATGAATGTATGCAAACATGCTAACATAAGGTATGCTAATCGAAACATGACCTAAAACTAACTATCAAAAGCCGGTAAGTAAAAGGGAGAAAGACGTGGGGTTGGAAGACATTCACACACGCATGCACACTTATCACAAAACTCGCCGTCTCGCGGAAGGACCGAAACAATAATACAAATTAACTAACTAACAAGCTAATTATTTATTACACAACACTTAACTAATTAAATGAATTAATTAAGCTAAGAAAGCAGTAAAGAGGCCTCCGGAAGAGGGATGAACGCATGCATGTTCGGTTTCGCTCAGAAATCCATCGCCATACTCATGATGCCTCTATTTACACTACTCTGCACTTCTGAAAACTGCACAAGTCTCCAGGATGTTTCTAAACCACCTTCTGAGCACTGTGGAAGGTCACCGGCCAAAAGGCAAGGCCACCAGCCATGGGAAACTGGTCATCGACCATGTGTGAGGCTCTCGGCCAACAATACATAGCCGGCCGGCACTGAAGATGGCCGACCGGCCATCTCTTCCTGCAGAATCCTGTTTTGCTGCAGCAGAAGGCAAATAGAGCATGGCAATGCATTTTCAAAGCAATGTTTGCACAACCACCCTCCTTATCATGTTTAAGACTCAAAGGAGTATGGTTTTCGACCCTCGGACCATCAATCACGCATTTTAATGCATGATGGCCAAAGAAGCCAAGTGTGCAACTTAATATGGAATGAAATGCACAAAACACATAAAGGGCCCCAACCTCTATCATGATTGATCAAGAGGCAAGAGATGCACACACAATGCAATGCAACCTAGGCAAGCAAGCAAGCATGCAAATAACTCAAGTGTGCAACAAATCTAATGCAACATGAGCATGTTAACATGCAATATGCAATAGGCATATGACCTAAACATGTGGACATGTATAGCATGCAACAACATGCAAAATGAAACAAGCATGCAACAACATGGTGAGATGGACTTACACTAACATGGGTAGCTCTCAAGCATGCCAAAATCAGTGGCCAAATGAGATGGGAACAAGGCCCAAGATTCATGCAAACATGCACAATGCAAGGGCTCCAAGCCTAAGGCACAAAATGCAACCCTCTAAGAGCAATGCAAGGACGAAACATGGCATACAATGGCATACATTCCAGCTCTGAAATGGCATACTAAATGATTCCAAAATGACTCCGAAGCATGCAAACACTCATGCTATGCATGCTAGAAGGCTCAAATACCGAAACTAGTGAAGCACACTTCCCTATAGGTATACAAAGCAATGCTCAAATGGAAAAACCAGCCCCAAAAAGATCCTAGGCAGGACCAAGACAGTAGCAAAATGGCCTAAAATGATGGCTCGGAATGCACCAAAATGAAGCTCATGCAATGGCTCACAAATGAGGTATAAAAGCACAACTCTCAAACACATTGAAGGCATGATAAACATGAGAATATGGCACACATATAAGCTCTGAAATATCATATTCAATGATGCCAAAACACTAAAATGCCTCAAGCAATGCATGCAAGGGACCCCAAAATTCAAAGGTAAGCAAGGCTATTACACTACAACCATTTTGTAAGGCCAAAAATGCAAGTAAACAAGACAATAAGGAGAGGGGATGGCCCTCTCCTTCTTAGGACCTCAGAACATCATCCCCACCATTGAAATCCCTCTAGATTTCAGTGGTGAGAAGGCCAATACAAGGTGGTTCTGAAGTTCACAAAAAAGGCACAAAAATGAGGCCAAACAACGCCTAAGAGGGGGGAAACAACCCCAAACACAAAAGTGACCTTAAACAAAGTTCAAAAGCATGCAAAAACAGAACTTTTATCAGTTATACACTAAGCTCAAAACAGCATGCAAGATAGGCTAAAAGCTTGTGCAAAAATGGGGAATAAAAGAGGGAAAATGAGTTACCCTTGTAGCTCAGCAAAAACCAGCAGATTTCTGGACCAAAATCCAACCTTTAAGCCCTCTCAAGACCCTCCAAGAACCTTAGATGAGTGGTGGAGGTGTGTGCTTAGGAGTTGTGGTTTAAAGAGGTCAAGAACCAAGTACTTTGGAGCTCAAAATAGTGAGCTATAGAGAGATATATATCTTGGAGCCTTAGACAAAAATTTGGAACCTCTCTAAAGGAGAGGGAGGCCCTCTCTTATAGAGAAACAAGAGGGTTCAAGCTTCTTGGAGAAGCTAAAGAGGTTCAAGCTTCTTCAAGAAGCAGAAAAGGTTCAAGCTTCTTGGAGAAGCTAAAAAGGTTCAAGCTTCCTCAAGAAGCTAAAAAAAGGTTCAAGCTTCTTGGAGATGCTAAAAAGGTTCAAAAGGTTCAAGCTTCCTCAAGAAGCTAAAATAAGGGTTCAAAAGGTTCAAGCTTCCTCAAGAAGCTAATACAAGGGTCTCGGCCAGAAAAAGTGACTGATCCACCAAAATAATGGCCGGCCGACCAAGAACATTGCCGACCGGCCAACACTTTTGGCCGGTAGCAATAAAACAGGGCCGGTGGGGTGTGGGGGTGGCCAACAAGCCATTTCCTACCCTCTGAAGCAAAAACCTAAGTGCTTGGTCCACAACCAAGCACAAAACAAATAAGTCGAGAGGTCTTGAGGCAAGGCGCGCGGCCGAAACCTTCGAGAACTCAAGACGAACACGAACATGGATAATCATCGAGTGCTCAAATGATGACGTCCAAGTCTTGCGGACGGTCAAAAATGGGGTGTCTATAGTTGCCCCTCTTTGACGGAACTCGAAAGTCATAACAATGACGAGAGTGAATGTCAAAGCCCAGAGACGACCCATTTTTGACAAGGCCGAAGACTTGGACAAAGCATACAAGCTACAGATAAAGATATGCGCCCGAGGGCAGAGGCAAAATGCAAGACAATGCACCAAGCCGAGCATAACTTATGATCATCCAAAGGATGCTGTAATGAAGCAAATCATACAACAGTTTTAAGCAAGCAAATTCAAACCAAGCTACATTTCATGCAGAAAGGATGTAAGAAAATCATGCAATTTTCACGAACATGTGCGATAGATACACAAAGGGTGAATACAAAGTGTGATAGATGCACTAAGTGGACAAGCATGTGTGATAGATACACAAAGTGAGCATACTGTAATAGATACACAAAGTAAACGTGTGATGGATACACAAAGCGAGCGTGTGATAGAAACACAAAGGGTGAACACAAAGTGTCATAGATGCACTTAGTGAACAAAGTGTGATGGATACACAAAAGGTGAACACAAAGTGTGATAGATGCACTAAGTAAAAAAGTGTGATGGATACACAAAACGTGAACACGAAGTGTGATAGATGCACTAAGTGAACAAGTGTGATAGATACACAAAAGGTGAACACGAAGTGTGATAGACGCACTAAGTGAACAAGTGTAATAGATACACAAAAGGTGAACACGAAGTGTGATAGATGCACTAAGTGAACAGAGTAGGATTGATACACTAAAAGTGAACACAAAGTGTGATAGATGCACTAAGTGAACAGGTGTGATAGATACACTAAAGGTGAACACAAAGTCTGATAGATGCACTAAGTGAACAAGTGTGATGGACACACAAAAGGTGAACACGACGTGTGATAGATGCACTAAGTGAACAAGTGTGATAGATACACAAAAGCGAACACAAAGTGTGATAGATGCACTAAGTGAACAAAGTGTGATTGATACACTAAAAGTGAACACAAAGTGTGATAGATGCACTAAGTGAACAGAGTGTGATTGATACACTAAAAGTGAACACAAAGTGTGATAGATGCACTAAGTGAACAGAGTGTGATTGATACACTAAAAGCGAACACAAAGTGTAATAGATGCACTATGTGAACACAGTATGATAGATACACTAAAGGTGAACATAAAGTGTGATAGATGCACTAAGTGAACAAAGTACGATAGATACACTAAAGGTGAACACAAAGTGTGATAGATGCACAAAGTGAACAGGTGTGATGGATACACTAAAGGTGAACACAAAGTGTGATAGATGCACTAAGTGAACAAGTGCGATGAATACACAAAAGGTGAACACAAAGTGTGATAGATGCACTGAGTGAATAGGTGTGATGGAAACACAAAAGGTGAACACAAAGTGTGATAGATGCACTAAGTGAACAAGTGTGATGGATACACAAAAGGTGAACACAAAGTGTAATAGATGCACTAAGTGAACAGGTGTGATGGATACACTAAAAGCGAACACAAAGTGTGATAGATGCACTAAGTGAACAGAGTGTGATTGATATACAAAAAGCGAACACAAAGTGTGATAGGTGCACTAAGTGAACAGAGTGTGATAGATACACTAAAAGCGAACACAAAGTGTGGTAGACGCACTAAGTGAACAGAGTGTGATTGATACACTGAAGGTGAACACAATGTGTGATAGATGCACTATGTGAACAACTGTGATGGATACACAAAAGAGAATGAAGTGTGATGGATACACTAAAAGTGAACACAAAGTGTGATAGATGCACTAAGTGAACAGAGTGTGATTGATACACTAAAAGCAAACACAAAGTGTGATAGATGCACTAAGTGAACAGAGTGTGATTGATACACTAAAAGCAAACACAAAGTGTGATAGATGCACTAAATGAACAGAGTGCGATTGGTACACTGAAGGTGAACACAAAGTGTGATAGATGCACTATGTGAACAAATGTGATGGATACACAAAAGAGAATGAAGTGTGATGGATACACTAAAAGCGAACACAAAGTGTAATAGATGCACTAAGTGAACAGAGTGTGATTGATACACTAAAAGCGAACACAAAGTGTGATAGATGCACTAAGTGAACGGAGTGTGATTGATGCACTGAAAGCGAACACAAAGTGTAATAGATGCACTATGTAAACAAGTGTGATGGATACACAAAAGAGAATGAAGTGTGATGGATACACTAAAGTAAATGAAGTGAATATATGCATGATAGATACAAGAAATGAGCATGTCTGTGATAGATACAGATAATGAGAATATGTGTGATAGATACAGAAAATGAAAGAAGTGTGATTGATACACTAAGTGAAGAGAGTGTGATTGATACACTAAATAAATAAAGTGTGATTGATACACTAAGCGAATGAAGAAAGTGTGATAGATACACTAGAGGTGAATGAGGTGTGATTGATACACTATATAAATGAAGTGTGATTGATACACTAACTGAATGAAGTGTGATTTATACACTAAATAAATGATCTCAAACGGAACTTCTTTGAATGAACCGTACATACAATATCGTGCGTGAATGAGAAAGAAACTTGACAGGTACAATGCAATACAGTGCATGATGTTTAAGAAATGAAATAAACAAACCTAGCGGCGCTTTAGAAAGCACCTCATGGGGTGACTGGCGAAGAACCGCTCTACTATGACGGGGGTTTCCCCTCGTGCTCTTCGAACACTTACCTTCAACTGACAGTACAAAGGCTCTGAAATACTGACAAGGGTTCTTCACGTTGAACACTTTGGATGCTGCCTTTCTTCCTGATCATATTCACAACTTTCCCTATTCTCTAACGGGGTGACAGACTAGGTTGGTTCAGTATCCAGAATTAAGGTGCATACATGCTATCTCAAACTATGGGGCTTCCATACAGATTTCAAACCGAGGACACGCCTCTGGGTATTTAAACCAGACTTTAGTCTCGAAAATTCCGAACCTTTGCGTTCTGGGCAACAGCCATTCGAACTCTAGTTTCCACCGTCGCAGTTGGTCTCCTAAGCACTCATTGCGAACACTGCCAAGATGCCTCTGGCAGGGAATGGTACTCAGGGAGAACACTTTTGATCGCCATTCTGGCTTGAAGCAGACTTGATCTTGAGCTTGAGGTAGAGGCACACTCATACTTCGGAGCATTGGCAAGACCTGAAAAGGTACACACGGAATGCAATCTCGGAACTTACTGAAGTCGAAACAAACTCAGATACCCGACATTTTCCCTCTTTTCTTTTCTTTGCAGTCTGGAACCTATATAGCTTTAGGTAGGTCCTGGTTTTACTGTTCCGGCATGACCGGGGTTGAACCCTACAGTTTTACGAAAGAACAAATCTTGTTTTGCACAGATGTGGAGAACGGCACAGCACTCGGAGCGCAAAACGATTTTATTCTTGAAATTGAGAGATGAGTTCTTGACCGGGGTATTGAGCCTATGACTGAACACAGCGCACTACGACTCAACAACGAAAAATAAAAGGTAAACAATCTAAACACATCGAGTAACACTCGAAACGACTCAAAACAAGAATCGACATAAAACAAAAAGACACGACACTCAGACGTGCACAGAGAGCCTGTTTCTCTGGGTATTATTTCCCACCTTTTCTCATTTGTGATTCTCACATCACTCGGCCCTCAAGCTTGGTTTTTCTCTCGAAACCCTTTCCTCTCTTTTCCTCTCAGTGCACATCTCTCTATTCTTTAATCTCTCATTTTTCATCCCTCCCCAGGGTGGTTGATGGATAAACAAGAAGTTGCGGGTTAATGCCCAACGTTATCAGCTCGCGGCTATTTCCTTCGGTGACATTTAGTCGATGCCCCAGATGAAGGAGTGGAGTATCTTGATCCATTCCAATTCGTGCTTCGCACTCGGCTTAATACCTCGCTGCTTGGAGGATGAGAGAGCTTTCAGCCCTTTGTTGTTAGCTTCCGCTGTGCCCTTCTTGGCGAATAGGGTGCCCTTTCCGGCAAGTATGGTGCCCTTTCTGGCAAATGCATTGACAACGGGGGAAAGACAGGAAGCCTGACTCAACTGTGCCCCTAGTTCATTATTTTGACCATTTTTTGTTTTTGGCTTCTGCTTAAAACAATTTTAACCAAAATGAGAGTTAGATTAATGCACTTGTTCGATTTTCTGATTTGAAATCATGCGAGTTAGGTTATGAGCACTGAAAATTTTCCTTTTTTTGGGTCCAAGAAATGGTCCAGTTTTGGAAAAGTGGAATAATTTTCGAGAGAATTAGTCAACCTCAGTAAAAATTCTCAAAACTGTTTTTGCAAACGGCCACTGCTCAAAGAGCACGGAACCTACTCTTGAGATGCACAACCTCAGATCCGAAGGAGAATTGCCCCTTGTCGGAACGGCACTGCATGGCAACGGAAAGTTGCCCCTTGTTTGAATGGCACCGCAGCACACTGTATGGCAACGGAAAGTTGCCCCTTGTCTGAATAGCGCCGCAGCACATGGCAACCAATCCTTACAGTGACCATTACCACCGAACTCTCGGATACAAAGAAGAAAAAGATGATCAGAACCACTATATGGACATAGTCAATTGGGAAGTGTTTATGGCTGGACTTCAGAATGAAGTTGCCTATGTATCCCAAACATGGGAATCAAGCCTTACGTAGTTCCGGGTAAGGTGCACTCGGGTATTAACCTCTCCTTTTGCGCTCTAACTTTTTCCAAGGCCGCCCTTTCTGGGTTTTCAACCTTGCGAGCTATGTTCTTCTTTTCTTTTCAATTCTTTTCATTTCTTTTCTTCTTCATCTTTTCTTTTCATTTTCTTCATTTTTTCATTTTTTTTTTTTTTTGGCATTTTTCTCTTTTTTTCTTTTTCTTCTTTTTCTTGCTCTAACTTTTGCCTGGGTCGCCCTTCTGGGTTTTCAGCCCAGCGAGCCTCTCATGGGTAAAAGTGTAGCTTTGTCCATGTTGAATGGTTTGAGATCTCGGAGCCACCTGAATCCAAGAGAATGGCTGTTGTTCGCTGATGATGCAGGAGTCCATCAAATGGGGGGGCTGAATTGGCCCCTAGTGTTGTGGATAGGAAGTCGGTTGTCCTTCAGCAATGTATTCTTCTTTCCTCCCTTCTGGGGTTTGGCATTCTTGTCGATCTTTATTGATTTGTGAAATGATCCATCTTTCGCTCTTCGAGCACATCTGACATTTTTGCCCCTAGTTCGAGGGGTGCTTTTGATTGAGCTTCGCAAGCTTCTTTCTGACGACATCTCATCTTCTTGATCTGACTTCCCTGCCCCTAGTTCAAGGGCTGCTTCTGATCTGGCCACACAGGCCTTACGTTGTGGTTGATCGTTGAACATTCTGAATCCCAGTTCAAGGTTTGAAAGTGAGGGGTCGAGTCTCGAGGCTGAGAGCGATCCTAGGCTGCACAATCTCAAGAGCGATTCCACATAGGTCTTCGCAGGACCGCGCAAAACATTTTTTGAAATCTTTTAAGAAAGCGACAAATCGCTCACGTCGAAGACAATGTAGAATCAATCTGGATCAAGCCAGGATCCTTCTCAGTACTCACATTAACACGCATGATCTCATTCATTAAGGGCTTAGCATGCCTCTCTTTCTCTTAATTGATCAAATTTTGCAAAACCCGAGGAATTCCTCCATCTTTGTTTTCACCGTAGTGTTCAAAAAGAGTTTTTGAAAAACTTGGGTCGATGTAATGAATTCAAGGCACAAAAGAGCAGGTGAAATACACTGCCGTTTCATTCAAGTTTGCTGGCACAACATGCTCAAAATAGCAATATGCACAAAAACATGACAGCCACAGCTGTTTCGATTAGATCTCCTGGTGTAACTGGCTCTCCGGCAGAAACAGACTCAAAAGAAAACGAAAAGACAAACACAAAACAAGCAAGTGAAGTGATGTCAGAGGTAACACCCCCGACATCACCCGACTCCAACAAAACAAGACTGACTCGGCACAACAAGACAGACCTAACTGACTCAGTAAGAAAAGACTGACTCTGTACAAAAAGACTGACTCAATACAGCACAACAAGACCGACTCTATACCCAAGTCAGAAAGTACAAAAAAAAAAAAAAACCAACATTCACAAATGCTCAAAACAGTACGTGCCATACGCCACATCTGGAGTAAACTGAGTGCCGCCCGCAGGTGGTTCATCACTTGATCACATATTCGTACTATCCCCCATGTTCACTAATCGAGTCCAATGAACCTAGGAGATATTGGAGCCTTCTGAAGCTATGGTTCCAAGACTACCTTGCAAAAGAGAAAACAGACAGCACCTCAGCTTGATTTCACCAAAACCAAAATGAGCAAAGCTGAATGACTGTGCCCCCCCTACAAAATTCTGCCACAAGTTCTGCCTGTAACCTGATACCCTCGGGTAAAACTAATTCCCAAAACACTGATGCTGATGCCCGCAGGCCTGATGCCCAGACTTGCAAACTGATACATGCATTCCTGTAGAGACGCACTCTAAAGAACATAACAAACAAGTGAGAGCAAAAACACCCCTATGTTGGGGTAGGGTTTCCCTGTCCTATTTTGTCAGGAGCTAGGGTTTTACTACGCACGCAGCGGTTTCAAACAACCTACAATTGGGTAAACAACCTGTACTAGTTTGGGATGGTCACTATGGATTCCGAATATGCACTAGGTTGAATGGTCAAAAAGGGTGCCCCGGTAAAACCAAGGTTTGTGTTCCCATCGTGGCAGAGCCCGCAACTGGTCAGCCTTATGGCACGCTTATCGAAGTAAGACTCCGGCAAACCGTTCAGGAATAGCATACGGCAAACACGGTGTCCTAGGCGCACCAATGCAAATGCAATGCAAAGAAGCACATAAGTGTAGTCAAAACCAGATATTATGAGTTCGAGTCAAGTTCTCTAAGTCCCCAGCAGAGTCGCCAAAAACTGTAGACGTCCCCGAACGACGCGGGAGGGAATCCCGTTTTGTTCATTGGGGCTCACTAGAGTTCAGGACTCAATGTCATGATACTGTATCTAATCTAGCAGAGTGCAATGCAAGACCGATGAATCATCAAAGAGTCCACATCCGGCAAATCGTTTTTGAAAACAGATTTTTTTTTTAAAGAAGTGCCAAACATGGACTGCTTTGCCAGATACAGAGTCGCCACCTAAATATTTATTTTTGGGGAATTTAGGAAACCCTGACTCGTGCCTAAGGCCACATGTCCGTCATCACCAAAGTTGCCTCGGCTCGGGAACTTGGGTATGATTGGGGAAGGTCATTTCATGAGCACCCCCGCTCGCCCGATCAAAGATCGGCCTCTACTAACCATGATATCGAGTTTTGAAAACATTATGTGCTCTTATTCCGATTTTATTAGCCTAGAATTACTATGTGATGCGCGCAGCATACAAGTATAGACTGGATCGCCTGAGTTGGAACAAAACATTTCATGTTTGTTTTTTAACGCGGTTTGCTACTCGCAAGTAGACTAAAATGTGGATTTGCCACCCTCAGGTGGGCTTAGAAAACATGATTTTGCCACTCTCAAGTGGGCTTAAAACTCGCAGTCGATGAATCGTTCCAATCCAAATAACCCAACCTTCACCCAAAGGCATTCAGGCAGTTATATCACATAAGCAAATAGACTCATGGTAAGCATGCTATCATGGCAGTCACTCACACACATGCAAGGATGCTAAAGCATAAACACTCACCAAGTACTCCAAGCCAAATCAGAAACTAGTTAGTAATCAATGCATGATCCTAGTTCATATTAAGATGGCTAATGCAACACATGCAAAATGCAACTAAGATAGGCTCGGCTATTCAAAACATGGTATATGAAATACAACAGATAACATGTATTCAACTTGGAATTGAAATACAATGCAGTTAGTATGATGCGCCGAGCCCGGTGCATGCAATACGAATGAATGTATGCAAACATGCTAACATAAGGTATGCTAATCGAAACATGACCTAAAACTAACTATCAAAAGCCGGTAAGTAAAAGGGAGAAAGACGTGGGGTTGGAAGACATTCACACACGCACGCACACTTATTACAAAACTCGCCCTCTCGCGGAAGGACCGAAAGAATAATACAAATTAACTAACTAACAAGCTAATTAATTATTACACAACACTTAACTAATTAAATGAATTAATTAAGCTAAGAAAGCAGTGAAGAGGCCTCGGGAAGAGGGATGAATGAATGCATGTTCAGTTTCGCTCAGAAATCCATCGCCATACTCATGATGCCTCTATTTACACTACTCTGCACTTCTGAAAACTGCACAAGTCTCTAGGATGTTTCTAAACCACCTTCTAAGCACTGTGGAAGGTCACCGGCCAAAAGGCAAGGCCACCGGCCATGGGAAACTGGTCATCGACCATGTGTGAGGCTCTCGGCCAACAATACATAGCCGGCCGGCACTGAAGATGGCCGACCAGCCATCTCTTCCTGCAGAATCCTGTTTTGCTGCAGTAGAAGGCAAACAGAGCATGGCAATGCATTTTCAAAGCAATGTTTGCACAACCACCCTCCTTATCAAGTTTAAGACTCAAAGGAGTATGGTTTTCGACCCTCGGACCATCAATCACGCATTTCAATGCATGATGGCCAAAGAAGCCAAGTGTGCAACTTAATATGGAATGAAATGCACAAAACACATAATGGGCCCCAACCTCTATCATGATTGATTAAGAGGCAAGAAATGCACACACAATGCAATGCAACCTAGGCAAGCAAGCAAGCATGCAAATATCTCAAGTGTGCAACAAATCTAATGCAACATGAGCATGTTAACATACAATATGCAATAGGCATACGACCTAAACATGTGGACATGTATAGCATGAAACAACATGCAAAATGAAACAAGCATGCAACAACATAGTGAGATGGACTTACACTAACATGGGTAGCTCTCAAGCGTGCCAAAATCAGTGGCCAAATAAGATGGGAACAAGGCCCAAGATTCATGCAAACATGCACAATGCAAGGGCTCCAAGCCTAAGGCACAAAATGCAACCCTCCAAGAGCAATGCAAGGACGAAACATGGCATACAATGGCATACATTCCAGCTCTAAAATGGTATACTAAATGATTCCAAAATGACTTCGAAGCATGCAAACACTCATGCTATGCATGCTAAAAGCCTCAAATACCGAAACTAGTGAAGCACACTTCCCTATAGGTATACAAAGCAATGCTCAAATGGAAAAATCAGCCCCAAACAGATCCTAGGCAGGTCCAAGACAGTAGCAAAATGGCCTAAAATGATGGCTCGGAATGCACCAAAATGAAGCTCATGCAATGGCTCATAAATGAGGTATAAAAGCACAATTCTCAAACACATTGAAGGCATGATAAACATGAGAATATGGCACACATATAAGCTTTGAAATATCATATTCAATTATGCCAAAACACTAAAATGCCTCAAGCAATGCATGCAAGGGACCCCAAAACTCAAAGGTAAGCAAGGCTATTACACTACAACCATGCATGGCAAGCACCAATCGACCAAGAGGCCTAAAAAAAGAACTAAGGTAGCCCAAAATATGAACAAAACATGTTTGAAGCATGGCCAAAATGTGCTAGAATGGAGGGCCAAAACAACATGCATTCTAAGCTAGTAAGCATGAGTTACACTACAAGCATATGAAGCATGTGAGGGATTACCAAACCAGCCAAAAACAGAAGCATGGCATGCCAAATGATGGCCAAAAACCCACTGAAACATGACCCATACATGCAAGAATGAGGTGCTACTTTGATAAGCTATGAATGGGGTTACTCTAGACATGCAAGAGGCAATTCCAAGGTGACTAAACTAGCCCTAGACAGAGTCTAGGCAGGTCCTAAAAGTCACCAAAAATGGCCTGAAACAAGGCTTGGAAGCATGCAAATATGGGCTCTTTTGTAAGGCAAAAAATGCAAGTAAACAAAACAATAAGGAGAGGGGATGCCCTCTCCTTATTAGGACCTCAAAACATCATCCCTACCATTGAAATCCCTCTGGATTTCAGTGGTGAGAAGGCCAATACAAGGTGGTCCCGAAGTTCACAAAAAAGGCACAAAAATGAGGCCAAACAAGGCCTAAGAGAGGGGAAACAACCCCAAACACAAAAGTGACCTTAAACAAAGTTCAAAAGCATGCAAAAACAGAACTTTTATCAGTTATACACTAAGCTCAAAACAGCATGCAAGATAGGCTAAAAGCTTGTGCAAAAATGGGAAATAAAAGAGGGAAAAGGAGTTATCCTTGTAGCTCAGCAAAAACCAGCAGATTTCTGGACCAAAACCTAACCTTTAAGCCCTCTCAAGGCCCTCCAAGAACCTTAGATGAGTGGTGGAGGTGTGTGCTTAGGAGTTGTGGTGTAAAGGGGTCAAGAACCAAGCACTTTGGAGCTCAAAATAGTGAGCTATAGAGAGATATATATCTTGGAGCCTTAGACAAAAATTTGGAACCTCTCTAAAGGAGAGGGAGGCCCTCTCCTATAGAGAAACAAGAGGGTTCAAGCTTCTTGGAGAAGCTAAAGAGGTTCAAGCTTCTTGGAGAAGCTAAAAAGGTTTAAGCTTCTTCAAGAAGCTAAAAAGGTTCAAGCTTCCTCAAGAAGCTTAAAAAAGGTTCAAGCTTCTTGGAGAAGCTAAAAAGGTTCAAAAGGTTCAAGCTTCCTCAAGAAGCTAAAACAAGGGTCTCGGCCAGAAAAAGTGACTGATCGACCAAAATAATGGCCGGCCGACCAAGAACATTGCCAACCGGCCAACACTTTTGGCCAGTAGCAATAAACAGGGCCGGTGGCAACATGCCAAGGCCGGTGGGGTGTGGGGGTGGACAACAAGCCATTTCCTACCCTCAGAGGCAAAAATCTAAGTGCTTGGTCCACAACCAAGCACAAAACATATAAGTCGAGAGGTCTTGAGGCAAGGCGCGCGGCCGAAACCTCCGAGAACTCAAGACGAATACGAACATGGATAATCATCTAGTGTTCAAACGATGACGTCCAAGTCTTAAGGACGGTCAAAAATGGGGTATCTACAGTGACTGCAGACTTATTAAGGGTTTTGGGAGCTAAAACCTTCCCAACAAGACAGAGGTTCGAGACATCAACACACTCATCGGACCCCTCATGGAGTTCCATAAAATCCAGTCTCGCCGATAAAACCGATGTACTATCCATGAAAACCCAAGGAAAAGTGAAGAGAAGGGAAAAAGAGAGCGAGAAGAAAGATCCCAAAAAAATGCACTAAGGCAATGGAACTCTCATTCTAGAGAGAGACGCTCTTATTCTGGAGAGAGGAAATGAACCCTTGTTAATTAGGTTGTGTAATATCTGTGTGATAATTGTTTTACTTGTGCTGATATTTTTGAGAGAAAAGTTTGCTGACTTGACTGTCGGAATACTCTGGGTGGACGAGCGACATGATATTTCTTATCTTCTTGTGTGCAAATGTTTGGCTTAATCTATTCTGTCGCGTATTCTCCAACTAAGTTCTCTAGATCTTAGCAGATAGATCTGTTTGATTGTGAGGTCAAAAATTAATACCGAGAAGAGAAATTAAGAATTCTAATTATAAGTAATTACTTTTATTAAATTTAAATTTTCAAGTGTTTTTTACAACTAAAAGCTTAATTACCATATACTTTCATGAATTGAATAGAAAAATTAAATTTTTTTTTTTATATAATTTTCACAATTTTCATACTAAGGGGTTGTTTGTGATGTTTTAAATAAGTGCACTTTTTGACTTTTTATGAAATATGGATTGGGTTTGAAGTGATGTGATAGAGAGATGATGTGACTTAAATAACATAGTGCCTTTTTAACTTTTTGACTTTTTTCAAAGATGCCAAACTTAACCTAAATAAACTTTAAGAAAAAAAAAATTCATTTCTTTCACTCCCTATCATTTTCATCCTAACCAAATTTAGGCTTTCTTTCCTTCTCATCTATTTCCCCTCTCTTTCTAGCATTGCTATTTTCGAGCAAGGATCCCCTCCTTTACTTTCCTACTTGATAGGCCATTGGGTTTATTTTTTAGCCCAATTTCGATAATCCGAACCGTTCACATTTTAAAATTTATCATGTACATCATACCTGTAAAAAATCAAGTCGATCGAATATCAAAAACCACATGAACTAAAAGTTTTATTAAAAAATAAAATTGTTTATTAAATTTTTTTAATAAACGGTTTTTAGTTTTTCTGATATTCGATCAATTTAATTTTTTACAAGTATAATGTACATGAAAAATTATAAAATGTAAATGGTTCGAATCATTGAAATTGAAATCAAAAATAAACCAATAATCTATCAAATAGGGAGTCAAGTAGGGAAGGCAAAGAGGGATCCTTACTCGCTGTTTTCGTGCAGCTTCCACCTAATATCCAATAGCAGACAAAAATGGATGAATAAAAGTAAGACACGTAATGCTTATCTAAAGTGCTAACTCCTTGTGTTTTTTTGGGTCAATTGACCGGACATTCATACTTTTCAAATATCAATATCAAGATAATTACGTAAATTAGACAATCAGTTATTAAAAAAAATAATCAATTATATTTTATATAAATTATTAATAAATGCTAATAGATAAATTTAATTATAATTAAGTTCTATTGTAAATAAATCTTAATAAAATTATGGTTAAAAATAATTTTTTTGTAACGATTTTTTACATTTGTCGTTAAAAATTAACAATTAATGATTTTTTTTTGTCATGATTTTTATAAATTGTCGCTAAATCTTATAATTAGCGATATTTTTCTATGATGAATTTTTCAAACTGTCGCAAAAAGTTATAAATTAGTGAATTTTTTGTGACGCTTTTTTATAACTGTCACTAAAATTTATAATTACTGACATTTTTTATGACAATTTTTAAATTCTCATTAAAAATTAATAATTAGTGACATTTTTTAATAGTGTTTAATAAAAATATCATGAATTATCATAAAACCTATTGAACAATAAGTTCACTTATTAGGATTTACATGTAAATTCCTCTTATATTAATTCCCTAATTAAATTTCATTCATAGATGCAGTTAAAATAAAGAGTTTTTGTATAATTTGAGATATTTAAATAGCACAGGTTACATATTTTCAAAGTGTAATTTTTAAGTAAGTTTCCACCTCACTAATTTAGTAGTGTCTATTAATGGAGCTAAATTGGGGAGACTAATTTGAAACACCAGCCACTAAACCCAAAAGACAAGAACACTTTTGATATATTATCAAATGAGATTATTTAGGTTTGTTCAAAACTCAAATAGTGTGTTAAATTATTAAATTAAAGTCATTTTTAATTATACCTTCATAAATAAATAAATCCCTTTCAATAATGTCCCAAATCTTCAGCCAAAATTTGTCAAAATACAAAGGGATTTGACTTCGTCAAATATTCCACAACAATCATGACCGCACGGAAACCATTTTAGTGGTATAGTGTTACAAAAAATGTGACCTTTTTGTACTGTATTAAGCCTAAAAAACATACTTTGTTAAAGTGACTTTGACTTTTACTATATTAGAGTTGCTCTTAAGTAATTTATTTTTCTAATCTTAAGAGATTGGCTTAGTGGGTAAAATTTAAAATCTGAGTGTATATTTTTACTAGGTCTTAAATTTAATATTCACTAGTAACAATAAATTTCTTGAGGTTATGTTCATACTTACACAGCATTCGACTTTGACTTTAAATGGAGCCCCGCAAGTGGACGGTGAAATTAATCTCCCGAAATTAGTTGAGGTGTACGTAAGCTAATCCGAACACCCAATTATCAAAAAAAAATGTTTGGCTTCTCTCAAGTTGTCATCTCAACTTGAGAAAGCGTTTGGATTTGGTAGGTCCGTTTTGGATATTGATTTTGGTGATCCGAACAATTCAATTTTTAGGATTCATTCATTAGAATATTTATGTAACAAATTAAAATGATTGGATATCGATAACTATATATTTGAATTATACTTGCTTCACACAAATGGACGACAAATGTAATTTAAAAAATAGTCATATATTTTTTATAATACAATTTTGATTCAAACATTTGATTTTTTGCATGAATATTTTACTCAACAAATTTTAAAAAGTGAACGGTTCGAATTATCGAAATTGATCTCAAAATAAGCTTACCAAGCCCAAATGCTTTCTTAAATTAAGATGATCAATTTAAGAGAAGTCAAACAAAAAAAGAAAAAAAAAAAAAAAGTAACTTATTGCTGCTTGTAATTATATGTGTACATTAACACCAAGGCTAATGAACAATCCAAGAGCTGGAGTGCATAACTAATTTACTAATTGAAGGAAAGATATCTAATTGTGTCAATTCCCCTTTCTCAGTTCAGCATATTAGTATACACTTGGTCAGTACCAATCCTGAGATCAAATGGTTTATTGACTTGACCCTCTAGTAATGGAAGGAAAACACAGGTGTTTTGTATATTAGGTGAGTTGTACAAAAACCTAACATGTTTGAATTTAATTTTTTTTTTTTTTAATACTGCATAAAAATGAAATCTTTCAATAATAAAAATGAAATCATTGAATAATGTAAGAGATATCTTTCATTACAATTTTAGAATAAAAAATATCACATTCCTGGTAAATACATGCCACACACATGCATGTCAATTGTCCAACTTCATTACAAAGATTGCAAATTTCCACATGACATATTAATACTATGAAAAGTATACTTTGAATTAGCAAATTCTAATGGATCATTTTTTTTTAATTTAAATTTAATTATGGCATATCTTGTCAATACAAATAATAAATAATATATGTTGTACAAATAATTTAATTAGTGTCAAACTCACTTAATATCAAGTTGACACAAATAATATATGTTGTACAAATTAACTTAATGAACTAAAATAAATAGAGTCATGATTAATAAAAATATATATGGAACCAAAACAATGAAAGACAAGGAATCAAACCGAAGCATGTGTGGTACCACAATTACCTTAAAATAGATTAGCTGCCTCATCGTGGGTGTTGGAGGTACGTCGACTTCTATCTCCCAAGATACGACGGTTTAGACCGGCTAACGGATAAGCACCTTCTGTTAGTTTTGGCGAACCGACAATGGCAATACTCTCTCACACAGGGAGAATAAAAATTCTAGAGGAAAACTTTGAACACAAAGGAAGAGCAAACTTTCTGGTGTTGAAGAATGAAGGAAAGGGTCTCCTTTTATACGCATGGAGGGAGAGAGGAAAAGGCTCATGCAACAAATACAAGTTTTAATTTTGCAAAAGTCCCAAGACATAAATTGTAAAATTGATGGCTTTAATCCATCAGGAATACAAAGGAGTTACCAAGTTTTATACACATGTATATTGTATATAATCCTGCAGCTACCTTTCCCTACACCTCTTTCATGAGACTAACTTAATGAGTCAATTCTTATTCAAATCTTGATGGTTTTTTGTCATTCTTTTTGTGGTGTAAAGATCTTGTTACAAAGAATCTAAACTCATTTAATCCCACCTCAACCAATAGTTAGGACCTACTTTAATTTCACATTAAAGTCACCAAAAAGCTATTCTTTTCTAACAACCCCCCACATGAATAAAAATTGACCGAATAAAGAAAACGGACAACGTTTACAACAAAGACTCGGAGAGAGAGCACTCAGACAACCCTGCATTAGAAAAGGTAGTTGTTGGCCTTGAACCTTCCGTAGTGAACACCTATCGGATTTAATGGCTGACCAATGAACGTGATGTCTTGAACTGTTCAATCGTTTGTGTAAACCGAGATAATAGACCTCACACAGGAGTTAGTCCAACCATTGTTCTTGTTCTTACTTGTGTGTCTGGTATGGCCCTGGAACACTAGCCTGGTTTAGTGAGTGTATTTAAAGAATTTGACCTTACCCAAAGAAGCGGTCCTACTTCACACTCACATAGGTGACCTAGATAAGGTATCTCATTATACCACGGTTTATTATTCATATCACTTAGGTCATTAAAAGCATTAGCTTAACCTTCCACCCCCACAGGATATCACTGTACAAAGGAATGGGCAAGAGGATTTACCTCTTCAGTGACTCATCCGTAAAACAAAATTAGGTTGTCCCTTTGAACCCAGATCTTGGAGTCTCCAGTCAACTAGGTTGGGTTTTCTGTTTCGGTAACATTATTAAAGGCTTTAATCTCATTCCTCTTGACGACGTTTCTACTAACTGTCGAGTTAACCCTTTGGTTAGTGGATCCGCAATATAGTCCTTAGACTATACATAGTCTAGAGAGACAACTCCATTAGAGAGTAGTTGTCGTATGGAATTATATCTACGATGGATATGTCTAGACTTTCCATTAGACATTTTATTCTGTGCTCGTCCAATTGATTGGCTATCACAATGAATACAAATAGCAGGCACAGGTTTCGGCCAACGTGGAATATCTTCAACGAACTAATGAAGCCATTCAGCTTCTTCAATTGCTTTATCTAAAGCAATAAACACAAATTCCATCATTGATCTCGATATACACGTTCTCTTGGAAGATTTCTAAGACACGGTTGCCCCTCTAAGGGTAAATTATATAACCACTAGTGGATTTGGCGTCCTTTATATCAGATATCCAAATTAGCATCACTATACCCTTCTAGTACCGCTGGGTATCTAGTATAATGCAGCCCATAATCCCAGGTGTAGTATAGATAACCTAACACCTGCGTAATGCTTTCCAATGAGTGGCATTCAGATTACTCGTATATCTACTAAGCCTGCTAACAGAGTAGGCTATATCCGGCCTTGCTCAACTCATCAGATACATCAAACTTCCAATGACCCTAGAATATTGTAGCTGAGAGACACTCTCACCATTATTCTTGGTCAAATGTAGACTTATGTCTACCGGTGTCCTAGACACACTTGGATCTGATTTCTCAAATTTCTCAAGTATCTTCTCAACATAGTGAGACTGAGAAAGTACAATACCACTAGATGTTCTGGTAATCTTAATACCCAAAATGACATCTGCAAGGCCCATATCTTTCATGCCAAACTTAGAGTTTAACAATCTTTTGGTAATTCTAATTATTTCATCATTACTACCAACAATGAGTATGTCATCTATGTATAGACACAAAGTGACATAACATCTGTCAGTGTTTTTAACATATATACACTTGTCACACTCATTGATTATAAACTCATTTGACAACATAACGTTGTCGAACTTCTCATGTCATTGCTTAGGAGCTTGCTTCAAACCATATAATGACTTGACAAGCTTACAGACTTTCTTATTTTTTTCTGGAGCTGAAAACTCATCGGGTTGCTCCATGTAGATTTCTTTATCTAAATCTCCATTAAAAAAACTATCTTTACATCCATCTGATGTATCTTTAGACCACGTAAAGCGGCTATGGCAATCACCATGCGAATGGATGTAATCTTTGTCACAGGTAAATATGTATCAAAGTAATCCAAGCCTTCTCGCTGCCTGTATCCTTTGATAACTAACCTAGCTTTACACTTATTAATTGATCCATCTGCTTTCATCTTTCTTCTAAAGATCCCCTTGCTCCCACAAGGCCTTACTGCCTAGGGTAGATCAACCACCTCTCAAGTATGGTTCTGTAAGATGGAGTCAATCTCATTCTTAATTGCTTCTTTCCACAAAGGACTTTCAGATAAAGTCACAGTTTCATGGAAAGTTCGAGATTCTCCCTTTAACATATAAGTCAAGAAGTCTGGACCAAAAGACTTTGCAGCCCTATCCCTTTTTATCCCTTCTTGGCTCATCTACTTCCTCAGCTTGATCATCGACTTGATCATCTAAGTGATCATTGTCACCTCCAACCTCTTTCATGGAACTTGGAACACTTCTTGGATACGACAAGGTAATACATTTTCAAAGAAAGATGCATTTTTGGATTCCATGATAGTATTCTTGTGTATATCTAGAATAGCAGACTTAAACACAAGAAATCGATATGCACTGCTATATTGTGCATAACCATTGAATACAAAGTCAACGGATTTTTAAGCTTATCTTAACTCTCTTGGGTTTAGGTATTACCACCTTTTGCATAAGACCCCCACATTTGTAAAATTTATACAAAGGCTTTTGGCCTTTTCTAAAAATTCATATAGGGTCTTTAAACAATTTCTTGTGTCACAGTGATTATGAAACTCTCAAAATCATATCACAGTAAATACATTCTCAGAATGTCATCAACCGAATTAGGCACCCAAACGTACGTGGTCCAACCTATCACTCTGAAGCCAATAGTCTTACTATTAGGAAACACAAATCCAGTGTTCAATAGTCTACTATTCGAAACTTCATAACATGACCGATAGTCTTATCACTAAAAATAACTAATTTCTCAGCATGTGGTCAGTAGACTTTCTACTACTAGGAATCACAATGTCTTAACCTGTGATCAGTAGTCACTTTACTACTAGGAATCACAACGTCTTGACATAGGATCAATAGACTTTTTCATTACTCGAAATCATCATGTCTTGACATATGATCAGTAGCCTCTCCACTACAAGGAACCATCATGTCTTGATATGTGATCAGTAATCTGTTCACCTACTAGGAACCACAATCTCATAACTGTGTAGCTAGTGGTCTAACACCTCATAGGAACCACTAGTTTTCTATCTCTGTGATCAGTGATCTTGTACTCACTAGGAGCCACCAATTTAAGAATATATTGGGAATTTAAAAATTCAAAAATATATTCACACACCCTAACGGGTTGTCTCATCTTTACTTTCAAGAAAAGTCACATAGCAATCATATATGCTATAATTGACACAAGAATAACATACTAAACGCCTCTGATTAATTCAGAGATATTATCATGCAATCTTATGATTTCCTTTAATCACACTTAATCTCTCTAGATCCTCCTTTAAGAACCTCGCAAGGCTTAAGGTTGTCAAGTAGAACAACATTTCTATTATCACCTCTTAAAGTCATTTCTGAAAAATCACAATAGAATTTCACTATTCTATTTTTTCAAAAACTAAACGTAATACTAGAAAATCCACAGTTAGAATCGAACATGGTCAGGAAAGTTTCCAAGAAGATTAGAGGGATCACACCGATCCCACTTAAGACTCAGTCAACCTTAGACAAAACTTTCAAGAGCATGCTGACTCCTAATCCATGGGAAACAAATTTAGAATTACGTTTTCTAAGGGATAAACCAGGTTAAAACAAACCAATTCCCAAGCAAATAAAATTTGCTACCAAAATTACACCACTCATAAAAATTAAATGGTACTCCCGGAACTGAGCTCATTATTTCTAAATAAAAATCAGAAATATTTTAGCTAATGCTAAAATTTGGTTTCTTTTCTCAAAACCAAAACACTTTGGAAATAATCAGATTATAACCAAAGACTTTCTCCAAACTTAGTTTTCCAACACTTGGGAATAGAATGATTAAACCCAAAGACTTCCTCAAATCCCAAAGGTTTGAAACCAAATCCGTCTTAGTTGTCATTTTTGAACAAATAAGAAATACTCTTTAGCCAAGGCGAAACACTTCGGTTTCTATTACAGAAAACCAAACCAAGTTCCAAACTTATAAGCAATTTAAAAATTGCCAACCAAATTACAAACAATGTAAACAATTGCTATAACACTTACAAGCAAATAAACTTGCTACTACAAATTGGTAAACAAATCAACTAAATCTCAAGCAAAAATTGCTTCAAACATTATTCTTGGTCAAATGTAAATTTAGTCGTTCAAACATTTTTGTTTTGACATCCCAAATACTATTCATTTAATTTTGTATTTGCTTTTTTTCCAATCCCTTTTACATCAATATTCCTGTAAAGAAAATTAGTAGAAAACCACAAGGGAAAAATACAAATCAAATAATCTAAAGACAATAAATTATTTTAAACCTTCTAGCAAACTAATTAATAGCATAATTAACTAATGAATTAAAATGCTAAATGAGTTACACAAATAAACCTATAACCCAAAAATTAATTAAAATTTTAATAGCCATGAGTTATGTAAAAAATTATTACACAATAAACATGTAAATAAATATAGACAATTAACATAAACTTAATGCTAGAGCAATTAACATGTAAGCAACTCATGTAAATAATTCTAAACATGCAACAAAAGTTAAAATCTAAAAAATTTTGAACATGCAAATTATATGATAAAATTATAAATTATGAGCATGCATTATACAAAACTATATACTACTCATATAATAAAATTATACTAAAACAAATAAAAGCCAAATTCTACAAAAATGCTAGAGATTTAGAAATAAAAGCAGTCTAATTAAACTTTACATATATTAATCCACTTTCATAAAAACCAACGAACTAAAAACCAGTTTTGGCCCTACAAGAATAAACCACTAGCATGCAACAACAAAAAAAAAAAAAAAAAATCCAGAACCAAGAACAAGCATATTAATTAATATCCTATTCATGCCTTTAAAAACAATTTTAGTTTTTCTTTTTTTAAAAAATTTTTTTTTAACCGGCCACACATCCTAATTATGAAGGTCATATATGCTACAGTTACCCTTACAAAGCTCCAGAAAATAGCACGCGTATATGGTCTTTTTTCAATGACACAACATGAACCATTCAAACAGCGAGCAATTTCAAACCAGAAACAGTTTCAATTTGATTCAATATTATGAACAGGCAGTGCACGAATTTCTGAGGAACAAACATAATATTAAAGCAAACATGATAATGACCATCTACTCATGAAATAGCAGGTTTATGTATGCTACAAAATCTGCAGTGATGAATCACGTTCTGTATGCTACAAAATAACCAATTGGTTTTTTTTCAAAATTTTTTTTTTATTAAAACAAATGACTACTAGCAGCAGCTATTACACATGAATCTATTCGTTAATGTGAAGGAAAAGATAATAATATGTTTTAAGATTGTTTTACAAATGAATGTAATAAACTAAAATAAATAGATTCAGGATTAACAGAAATACATATGGAACAAAAATAATGAAAGACAATGAATCAAACCGAAACCTGTGTGGTACCACAGTCTCTTTAAAACAGATTAGTCGCCTGACCGTGGGTGCTGGAGGTATGTCGACTTCTGTCTCCCAGGATACAACGGTTTAGACCGGTTAACGCAAAAGCATCTTCTATTAGCTTTGGTGAACTGACAATGGCAGCACTCTCTCACACAGGAAGAATAAAAATACTAGAGGAAAACTTTGTACACTGTGAGACCATGAAATATCCTCTCACATGGATTGTAGAAATCCAACGAACAGATGAACTTTGTCCCTGTGTATCTGCAAAGATGAGTATGATCGGCACCACCCAGCCGGGGTTGTCGGCCGGAGACACTTCGACGGTAAAGTTAGTCCTTTGATTGAAAGAATGAATGTCTAGAAATGAAGAGTGTTTGTATGCTGTGTAGGGCAGATAGATCATCTCCCTCCTTCTTTGGGATGCCTCCCTCTTTATATAGATGGGGGGGTCTAATATTTGTTTGAGTTAGACCCATTGTAGGCCTTGTTTGGGTTAGTCCCAATAAGCTGATATATTTTTTTTTTTGGCTTCCACAATTGCCCCAAAACTTTCATTGTCTGCGGTAGAAGGAATGAGAGTTTTTCTTGCTGAGTTACCCTGTTCAAATAAATGTTAGGTCTTTTGATAAATGAATGGATGACTGTATAAATGCATGTATGTTTGAATGCATGTACAAATATATGCATATAAGGGAGAGGTTAAATAAATTATGGTGATCATAGTACGAAATTATATCACATGAGTTTCAAACAAATCATAACGATGGGCCGCGGTATTGTTACCCTCGGGCAAGGGTCGTAGGCCGCAGTATTATGACCCCCGAGCGAGGGTGTAGTATATTGCTGAGCTAGAGATATTTCTATGTGCCGAGAATGGAAATGATTGCCTGAACCAAATAATGTAGATTAAATAAGGTAGATATATCAGCCAAAAAATGGACCATGGTATTATTACCCCGGGGCAAGGGTGTAGACCTACGGTATTATAACCACCAGGTGAGGGTGTAGGCCGCGGTATTCTAACCTCTGGGCATATGTGTAGGCCGTGGTATTCTAACCCCCGGGCATGGGTGTAGGCCTTTGCTGATGGCGCTCTGTGCCAAGTGCGAAGATTACGCTGTACTCGGATCAAGTGCTAATATTGCAAGGATTTTGAATAATGCATCCTGTGTCAATGATGGCTTGTACCGAATGAGGTAGACGTGTTAATCACAAATAATATTGCTCCGCTTGTACGGAATTGCCAAGTAGATATAAGGCCAACTATTTAATTGCCGAGTAAATTTTGGACCAATTAGCATTACTCGATTTGCATTTAGTCCAATGTAGACTTGCCCCATTGCTTTCGAATGATAGGTGTTAGTCGAAAGGAATGCAGATTGGACATGCCCCATTGCCCTATGTTGTGGGGCGAATTTGGCTTTGGTAAAATGACGGCGCGCAAATATATGTGAACTGTCGACTGTAAAATGCGAACTGCTGACTGCCAAGTGTGTCATGTATTGCCCCAAAACTAGCACTTGCTTGAAGCGGTGTGAAAAGGAGCGGGAGTTTGTAACTCAAGTAAATTTCGTTGTAATGTTTGTACCAAGTTGGTTGAGTATGCATGCATATCAGAGGTGCCGAGATGATGATTGGTTGATGGGCCCCGATTGGAAAGCAAAAAATTGACTTAGATGTCCCAATGGGCATTAAATTTCCAAGGTAACGAAATGAATGATGACAGAGGATTATTTCCTAGCCCCAAGATCATGCTGCTGAAAGTGCATGCCGATCGGATATGATTTGACCGATGATTTTGCATTTAATGTTCCCGATTGGTCGATGTATTGAGCTCAATATGCAACTCAAAATTTGCAGAATTGGACCGTACGGATGTGTTCAGAAGGGTCCAAATAGTTGGAAATGACTATGGGATCACTATAATCGGACTCCTGATAGCGTAGTTGTAGCCAAAATAAAACTGATGGCTCAGATCGGTTAAGAATGGTGCTCCGTGAAGCACTAGATAATTGCTCCTATATTGCTAAGTTAGATGGATTGGCTGGGTGGCTTAGCAAAAATTAAAAAGAAAGTTGTTGCTGGTGAGAATTGAACTCTTGCTCTTGGATTGAAAGAATAATTCTAAACCACTTTGCTATGATATATCCTTGTGTATATATTTTGCACATTATATATTTGAACTTGATTACTTGGTTATGATAGGTTGTAACTTAGCTGCAATGCACACAATAATTTCTTTTGTTTGCCAACTTGTGGTCGTCTTCTTCGGAAAAATAGGTGAATTTTTGGAGCAAATTTCGACTAGCTCGTATGGCTTCGTTTTAGCTCCGATTTTTACGCGATTTGTTGTGTTGGACTCGGCTTAATGAGTACTTCACACTAGTATGGCCAAAACTTGATTTCAATGATTTGGAAAATTTTAGTTTGTTGAAAATTTGATCCGTTTCGCAACTACCGACGAACTTTGGTTAGTTCTTGGCTCTGTGGGTTAGTGGGTTTGGACTCTTTGAGTTGACACAAATCCTCTAGCATATTCAGAAGTTGATTTCGGGAAGCCGAGATGCTAGTTCTATGCCGAAATAGTAACGCCGAGCAATATTGTTGTACTTCCGAGAAATCATGAGATTTTTACTGGAGGTAGATAAATTAATAATTGTAGTTGTTGTTTCAAGAATGTCCAATGCTGTGGAGTGTTGACGTATGTATGGCCGAGTAGTCTTGTTGAGTAAGCAATGTTAGCTGAATATTGTTACTCTACTGCTGAAAACTACTTGACCCAGGAAATCGGCATTTCTCCAACTTGATGATTGGGATGTGGAGCTTGGTGCCGAATAAACTTTTGATGTTTATATTGTGCCGAATAAACTTTTGATGTTCATATATTTTGTTTTTTGTTGCATTCAAAACTATAAATAGCTATATCCAAATCTATATATATACTCTGAAATTTGGAGAATAACTTACCTACCTTTAAGGAAAAATATACTCTGAAAGTCAGCACCTTTAAGGAGTTGTATATAGTCTAAAAGTTGCAAAAATAATGTGACCGAATAATGTTGCTGAATAAGGTTGTCGAAGCCGAATAAGGTTGTCGAAGCCGAGTTGATAATATGTAGAGTTTATAATGTTAATATGCAGTGGATAATATGCCGAATGATAAGGAATGTTGCGGAGTAGTGGTGAGCATGGTTGCGAAATGTTAGTAACTCAGCAAGCTTACTGTGGTTAATGATTTTTCTAAGCGGGTTGTGATTGTCGAGAACAGAAGTGTTGCGGTCCGATCCTCTGTTGCCGAGCTTGACCAAGGTGGCCAAAGGCATTGCTAAAAAACAATTCTTGCAAGATGACATGGCTGAGTGACATGGGTGATCTCGCCGAAGAACCTTGGTGTGGTCGGAATGAGCTTCGATTTTATGCGTGCTCAGCAAAACTTATTCTCGACCTTTCATTGATCGAATGGCTTGCACCTTTTGCCAAGAGATTGTCACGAATCTGCTTGGTGAGTTTGGAAAATCGGCGGTGACCCAAGTAGTGAATGAGCTACTCAATATGTTGGCGAACGCACTTTGTTGCCGAATCAGTCACACTTTGTTGCTCCAGCTTTGGTTGTGCAATTGGTGAATCTCAGCTATTTACAGAAAGAAAATAATTAATTATGGAGCAACACGTCTTCAAAAGAAATTCCAAATATTAATAAGACATCAATGAGTTTACATATGCATGGGATGCATAAAGAAAACATATACATATATATTTTTTGATAAAAGCTTTTGGGTGGCACTTTTCCGACCAACGGTTTTAGAGAGGGAGTCGAGACCCAACCATGGGTTTACGAGCAACAATTCATTTATTAAATTATGATATTTATTTATTTTAAATTCATTTTGTGGAGGCCGAATATAATTAATTAAGGAAGGCTAAGAAATTTGAATAGATATCAGGCCAAAGACAATTCGACTCTGTCCAAGGGCTCTTGAAGCCGAATAAACAAATCGGCCATGTAAGGAGCCGAGTAGGAGCCAACACACAACTGAAAGGCCGAGTAAGCAACCACGTGCAAGATTAAGAGTGGGCCCGACCCTTGGGCCTAGAGGTAATATAAAAAGAGAAACGTCAACCAAAAAGAGGTATGTAAGAATAGACGAAATAACTTGAGAGAGTACTAACTTGTCCGTCGGAGTGCTAATTCCGGCACCCTCAACAGGAGTGTTCATCCCTTTTTTAGGTAGCAATCAAAGGATTAAGGATGTCTGACTGGATCCTGGAGTATTTTCAAACCACTTCTCCACAATTGGCGCCGTCTGTGGGAATACTCAAGTGCATCCATGGCGGATGTAACAGATGATCCTTCGGTAGTTGCTGACGACGTTATGCCAAGAAATGACATCACTCCAAGAAACATGCTTGGACTGGAGAATATCACCGTGCGATAGGCCTTAAACTTCGACCCAGTAGCTCAGACCTCACCCTCAACTTTGGTGCAAGAGACTATACAGACAATCATGGATCAAACAAAGTGAAATGAACAGCGTCTATAAGATATGATGGCTGAAAACAAGCGGCTGTGCCAGGAATTGGCCCTGGAGTTAGCCAAATCCCAGCAAGCCACATGCCATGATCGGGGTCGATCCCCAGGAAAGAAGGATGATCGACGACGTCGACTTCAGAAACATGATAATGGCAGTGATTCTGACTCACCATTCCAAGAACCCAGAAAGAAGGGACGAGTTGATGTATCCAGCTCATCCGAAGGAAATCCATACGTACGGCACAAGCAAGGGAAGAGAAGTGATGATTCAGATGAAGAAGACAAGCAAGACCCTTTCGTGCGACACATCGCAAGGGCTGTGTTGCCCAAGAAGTTCAAAGCACCGTCGTTCACCATATATAACAGAAAATCATATCCCACTGACCATATTCGTCATTATAAACAAGCAATGACGTTGCATGTTGATGATGAAGCCCTCATGTGTCGAATGTTTCCAAGTAACCTGGGACCGTTGGCCATCAGATGGTAATATAAACTGGAGCCGGTGTCCATAAGAAGCTTTCATCAACTCCAAAAATCTTTCAAGGCAAGATTCATCACCAACGAAGTTCAGCCAAAGCAAGTCGACTCTCTTTGGGCCATGCAAATTAAACCAGAAGAGACTCTCCGTAAGTATTCGGTGCTATTGGGAATGTTTCAACTTGGTAGATGATACCTGCATTGATTCCATGGCCATTACCACCTTCAAGATGGGGCTACATCCTAATAGTCCTCTCCTCAGTTCATTAACTAGACGGCCCCCAAAAACAGTTTGGGTGTTAATAAAGAAAGTTGAAGAATATTGTAAGGTGGAATACGAAGCCTTGCGAGTCAAGGCCGGACAGAAAGTTGCTAAATTGGCTTCGTCTAGTCCGATTCAACCGATAAGCACCGTGCCATCAAGGAGCCCCAAACCTCGAACTCAAGCTAAACGAGACAAAAGGTGTGATTCGCACCGGTCAAGCGATTAGTGTTCACACCATTCAAACAAACAATATCAAGTGGATAGTAAGCGCACAAGATGTTCAGATAAGAAGTATACAGAATTGGCAGAGCCGATCAGTAAGATCTTATCCAAAGTCCAACATCATCCGTTCTTTAAATGGCCGTCCAAAATGATGGGGCCTCTTGATACAATGAGAAGGGATAAGCGGTGCGAATATCACAAGGACCATAGCCATGATACCAACAGCTGTTATGCACTAAAGGATCACCTGAAAGAGTTGGTACAAGATAGCCGACTGGCGCAATACGTTCGGAAGAACAATCCATCGAACACGGTAGCCCTATGGCCGGATTCACTACCACTCGACATAATTCACATGATATACAGTCTACCGTCGTCGGTCGAGGTACATACAGTTCAGTTGCAACCTAGCCCGCCCAAGCCAATCACACCAGCCAAACGTCCCCATGAAATAGGGAGGATTAGCTTTGGTGACACCAACTTAGCTGGAGTAACTCTCTCCCACGTCGATCCCCTCGTCGTCGAACTACGCGTGAACAGATTCATAGTTGAAGGCGTCCTCATCGATCAGGGAAGCACTTTGAAAATAATGTATTACAAGACGTTTATTAAACTCGGCATCACTGATTTGAATTTGTTGCCAGTCGATTACCCATTGTTCGGCTTCAACGCCAACCCTGAGTATCCCTTGGTAAGATCACACTACCAGTACGGGCGAGTACCAGATCGGTAGATACAAAATTTTTGGTCATCAAACTCCCGTCACCATACAAGTTCATCATGGGAAGAACTTGGTTGCATACCATGCAGGCTGTGCCGAGCACCTACCATCAACTACTCCGTTTTCTAACTGAGTATGGCATCAAGCAAATTCAGGGTTCTCATAAATTGGCATAGGCATGCTATCTTATTGCTGCTACAAAAAGGCCAAAGGAACTAGAAGTAAACTCTATTGAAGTATCGAATCAAGAGAGCCTCAAAAATATTGGGAAAATCCCCAGCGAAAAGGCCACTGAAGACCTTGATCAGATCGAAATCGATGGGAGTCTTGACAATTTTTTCATGATCGGCACCTCCTTAAGCAAAGTTGATAGACGCGAGCTGATATCATTCTTACTCGACAACCTTGATGTGTTTGCATGGACACCATATGAGATGCCGAGGGTGGATCCAGTCGTGGCCCAGCATTGTTTAAACATTGATCCAAATGTCAAACCAATCGTTTAGAAAAGTCAGCGATCGGCCGCGGAACATGCATCGGCCGTTGTTAATGAAGTTGACAGATTGCTTGATGCCGGGGCAATTCGTGAAGTCACCTATCCCACATGGCTGTCCAATACCATGGTTGTAAAGAAGAAAAATGGATCTTGGCGCGTTTGTGTTGATTTCATGAATTTGAACAAGGCCTATTCAAAGGATTGTTTTCCTCTCCCTAGAATCAACCAACTTGTGGATGCAACGGCACATTATCAGCACATGAGCTTCTTAGATGCCTACAGGGGTTATCACCAAATTGCCATGCACGCGGAAGATTAAGAAAAGACTACATTCCTCACCCCAAGGGGAACCTATTGCTACAAGGTCATGCCCTTTGGACTGAAGAATATCGGGGCAACTTACCAGAGACTAGTTACCACTATGTTTAAGGAATAACTCGGCCACACCATGGAAGTATACATCAATGACATGGTGGTGAAGTCCAAGGAAAAGCACGCCCATCTAGTCGATTTACCAGAGACCTTCCGCATTCTCCGAAAGTACAAGATGAAACTGAACGCCTTGAAATGCACATTCGACATCGGATTCGACAAATTTCTCAGCTATATTGTTAACCCATCGTTCGAAAATAGAGGCCAATCCCGAGGCAGATCATAGCAATTCTAGAACTCGGCTCCCCTAGGTTGGTCAAAGAAGTTCAAAAGTTGATGGGAATGGCCGCCACCCTAAATAGGTTTATCAAGCGTTTCTCAGATTGCTACCGACAATTTTTGCATACACTTCGGAAGGGCAAAGCATTTGAATGGACTGCCTAGTGCCAAGCCGCGCTAGACAGCTTGAAAACTTATCTCTGATCAGTACCACTCTTGGCAACTCCATCGGCAGGCGATCCGCTCATCTTGTAGCTGGCAATGCAATATCTAACTGGGCGATCAGTGCCGTGCTACTAAAAGAAGAACTCAGGGAACAGCGACCAATTTATTATGTAAGCAAGGCTATGGTCGACATCGAAACATGATATCTACCATTGGAAAAGCTCATCCTTGCTCTCGTGGTGGCTGCAAGAAAATTGATGCACTATTTTCAAGCTCACACCACAGGGGTAATAACAGACTATCCCCTCCGGTCAGCACTATGCAGTGCGGAAGCATCAGGACGGGCCTTGAAGTGGGCTTTGGAACTCAGCCAGTATGATATCTAGTTTTTGCCTAGAACTACCATCAAAGGGCAAGTGCTCGCCGACTTTGTAGCCGAGTTCACGGGATGCCATGCCGACCTCAAGTCCGATTAGGTGCAACCTAAATCCAACTGGCGAATATATGTTGGGGACATTTGGCAGTTATACTGTGACGGATCATCCAACCAACGTGGTAGCGGGGCAGGAGTAGTAATCATGACCCCCGAAGGTGCAATAATCGAGCAGGCGGTCAAACTGGGCTTTGATGCACCAAATAACGAGGCCGAATACGAAGCATTACTAACCGGCCTTTGTAATGCACTTCACCTTGGTGCACAGTGGTTGCTTGTTTTCTGTGATTTGAAATTAGTCATCAACCAGTTGAAAAGGGAATATGCATCCAAAAATGACCGCATGGCAGCCTACATGAAAACGGCGATTTCCTTGCTCACAAAATTCGAGCTCCACGAATTGAATCAGATAACCTGGGATCAGAACACAGATGCGGATGCCCTTGCTCGCCTAGCCTCCACTATCAACTCAGAAATCAAACGAACAATTGAAGTAGGGTTCATCCCAGAGCTGAGCATCACCTCTTCTGAACCAGTTCAGGTTAACATCATTGAACCAAGACCTAGTTTGATGGACCCTATCGCTACATTCCTTTCATTAGAATAGCTCCTAATGGATAAGAAAGAAGCCCACAAGCTGCGAAAGCCCTGCGATACTACTTGGATCCGCAGGGAAAGCTTTACAAAAAATCTCTCTCTAGGCCTGTAACATGCCCGGGGTGTACCCGTGCAGGTTAAACAGTTCGGACCCTCGGTCTCTTTGATCTAGTCTTACGAGTGCAATGTGAAACATAGATGAGAGTCTAGATTTGGCTACTTTTAGAAAATCCATTTTATTGCAAAACCTTTTGCCACAAATGGACTGCGTCATCAGATCTCAGAGTCGCCACCTAACATTTTGGGAAATTAGGAAACACATGACTTGTGCCAAGGCCACTGTTCGTCATAACCAAAGTTGTCTCGGTTCGGAACCTTAGGTATGAAAAGGGAAGGTCATTAATTGAGCACCCCCGCTCACCAGATCAAAAGATCGGTCTTTACTAACCATGATATGAATTTTATTTTCTTTATATGTTCATGTTTTAATTATTTAATAAATCCTAAAATTTACTATGTGAAGCATACAAATATAGACTATGTCACCCACTTTGGAACAACTTGATTTCATGTAGTTTTGAAAGAGTTTCGTAGATGTATAACCCAAATAAATTGAGTTTACAAATATGAAAATCAGCATCTTTCCAAATTAAGTGACACAACCTCCATCCACTAGCATTCGTAGAGTTATATCACATAAGCAAATAGCCTCATGGCAAAATGCTAAACATAGTAAGAAAAACATACACAAACGGGATGCTAAAGCATAAAAACTTACATGTTTGACGTCCCGTGAACAAGCTACAAAACAAAATTAGTAAAACATGCATGATCTTATATACAAAATTCTAATGCAATTCATTCATGAGATGCAACTAAAGATTTGGCTTCTAAGATATAACATGTGAATCATCTCAAGAACATTAGGTAGCGCACATAATCACATAGGAATTGATTAAATCCACAAATGCAAAATTAGCCAAATCAAGATGCATGAAACATGGATGCAAAGCATGGATATAACGAAAAACAAAATATGATGCATATTCACAAATAAACAATGCAAGTAAAAGAATGGGATAACAAGAAGCAGAGAGGGGGATTATTACAACACTTGAAAAAATAATTACAAACCAAATTAGAGAGGGATAGGAAGAATATTACAACAAAATAAAAATCTCACAAAATACTCAAAATAAAATAAACAAAAAAAAAGGCTTCATGTATCTTGGAAACCACCGGAAGTTAGTTACCATTGGAAGATTATGCCATCTTGTCTGAAAGAAACTAACCGACCGGCCAAATAGGCCAACCAACCAACTAGGCCGAACAAAACTTATCTTGTTGCGAAACCAAAAAAAAAAAAAGAACAAACAAGTAATATGGAGGTAGCTCAACTAACCACTACTAGTTAGCTTATAGCACAACTAATATGAAACAAGAGCAAGCAAAATAAGAAAATAATAATAATAATAATAATAATAATAATAATAATAATAATGAGCTAAACAAAACATTTGGATTACAACAATACACTATGAAATATAAAGTATGAAAACAAATATGAGATAGAAAACATAAGAAAATGAAAGACTAGAAATTCACCTTCCAAAGAAAGATTGAACTTCTTGATTTCCAAACTTCCTCTTGATCACCCTCAAGTTTAGGAAATATGTTCTCAATCCTCAATTTGAAACTAGAATTTGAGCTTGGAATGACGGTTTTGAACAAGGGTATGATCACTCTTTTCTTGGCAAGAATACTCTTTCTTTGATTAAGGCTTTGAGTGGTTTTGACAAGGAAAGATAAGATGTAAAAGCTATGTAACTTCACTAGTTTGGCAAGATAACTCTCGTGTTTTTAAGACTTTCTTTTCTTTCAAATTCTAACACAAGTTTAGCATTCTCTCCCTATACTTCTCTTCAAAATTTCATCCCTAAATTCAAGACTAGAGCTCTCATTATATAGCCAATGCAAGTGGGCAATGGTGGAAGACAAAGTGGAGGACAAAGTGGAAAACAAAGGGAGGATAAAGTGGAAGAGAAAGTGGAGCATTTTTTGGAAGATAATGGAGTTAATGGGGGACAATGTATAATAGAGGTTAATGATGAATGGTGATGGTGGTGTGTGATTTATAAAAATAGATGATGAGTTGAGATGGTGGGATATGATTATGAAAGATGGTGAGTGGAGATGGTGGGATGTGATTATAAAAGTAGATGGTGAGTGGGAATGGTGGGGTTGTAATTATGAAAGTGGGTGGTGAGTGGAGATGGTAGGATGTAATTAGTGAGTGGGGATGGTGGGGTGTGATTATGAAAGTGGATGGTGAGTGGGGATGGTGGGGTATAAATATAAAAGTGGGTGGTGAGTGGAAATGGTAGGATGTAATTAGTGAGTGGGAATGGTGGTTGTGATTATGAAAGTAGATGGTGAATGGGGATGGTGGGGTGTAAATATGAAAGTGGGTGATGAGTGAAGATGGTAGGACGTAATTAGTGAGTGGGGATGGTGGGGTGTGATTATGAAAGTGGATGATAAGTGGGGATGGTGGGGTATGATTATGAAAGTGGATGGTGAGTGGGAATGGTGGGGTGTAATAATGAAAATGGGTGGTAAGTGGAGATGGTAGGATGTAATTAGTGAGTGGGGATGGTGGGGTGTGATTATGAAAGTGGATGATGAATGGGGATAGTGGGATATGATTATGAAAGTGGATAGTGAGTGAAGACGGTGGGGTATGATTATGAAAGTGGATGGTGAGTGGGAATTGGTGGGGTGTGATTATGAAAGTGGATAGTGAGTGGAGATGGTGGGGTATGATTATGAAAGTGGATGATGAGTGGAGATTGATTTGTAAGAAATTTGATAGTGGAGATTGGTGAATTTTGGATGAAAAATAATTTGGCCAAAAATGTGTGAATGTTGGGATTAAAGCTCAAATTTCATCTCTTACTGAGGATTCTGTGAAAAACACATTATGACTGTCATCATCGGGTAATCAAAAGAAAGCGCCAAAGTCTTAGGACCGGTCAAAATGGGGTGTCTACAGGGCCGTACTTGGAATGTGTTCACCCAGATAAAGTTGAGGAGCTCCTTGCCGAAATACATGAAGGTAGCTGTGGTGCCCACTCTGGAGGACGCTCATTAGCCCACCGAGCCGTAACACAGGGGTACTATTGGCCGACCATGCGATCAAATGCCAAGAACTACGTAAAGAAGTGTGAACAATGCCAGAATTTTTCCCTCTTTAACTCATTTTCCTGTCGAAGAACTAAACTCCATTACTAGTCCTTGGCCGTTCGCTCAATGGGGACTCGATATCGTCGAACCATTACCACAGGCTTTAGGGAACAAGCGATTCCTGATCGTCGCGACAGATTATTTCATAGAGTGGGTCGAAGCAGAGGCACTAACACATATTTGAGATGTTGATGTTAAACGGATGAAAAAACATCATAACACGATTCGGCATACAGATAGCACTTATCTCCGACAACGGCACCCAATTCGATTTGTGGCGTCTATCGGGAATTATGCAACACATATGGTATCCAGCCCTACTTTTCCTCGCCGGCATACCCACAAAGCCACGGTCAGACGGAGGCTTCAAATAAAGTGATCTTGGATGGCATCAAGAAACGGCAAGAAAAAGCCAAAGGCAGGTGGGTCGAAGAATTGCCCAGTGTGTTGTGGGCTCATCGCACTACTCCAAAACGATCTACTGGGGAAACACCATTCGCTTTATGCTTCGGAACACAGGAAATTATCCCCCTTGAGATCGGCCTACCCACGTTGAAATCCAAGCTTTTTGACATGGGCCATAATGATATGATGTTGGCCTTAGATCTGACTCTCATTGAAGAACGCCGAGATCATGCTCTTGCGTGCATAGCGCGATATCAGCAACAGCTCGCCAAGTCATATAACCAACGAGTGTAACTACAACATTACACACCTAGAGAACTGATCCTCAAGAAAGTGCTTCCTTCTACCAAGAATCCAGCAGACGGAAAATTAGGCCCCAACTGGGACGGCCCTTATTAGATTGACTCAATTGCCGGAATAAGGACGTACTAGCTTTCGGACATGGCTGGCAAAAGTTTACCACGACCCTGGAATTTCACACACTTGCGTAAATTTTATCATTAAGCCAACTTGTACGGCGTGCTAGTTTGTTTCTAATTTTTGTTGATATGCTAACATGTACTCGTCTACAAATTCCACAATGCATTTCCCTTTTTTTATCAACGTCTCGTTAATAATGGTAGAATGATGAAAAAGCCTCCAAATTCAGAGTGCCCTTCGTGAATGACACGATTGGCCAACACAAAGACTCCGAATTCAGAGCGCCCTTCATGGATATCACATTTGGGCCAAATAAGCCTCTGAATTCGGACCGCCCTTTGTGGATGACACGATTGGCCAACACAAAGACTCTGAATTGCCCTTTGTGGATATCACGTTTGGGCTGAATAAGCCTCCGAATTCGAAGCACCCTTGTTGAATGACACGATTGGCCAACACAAAGACTCCGAATTCGGAGCGCCCATTGTGAATCACATGATTGGCCGACACAAAGACTCCGAATTTGGAGCGCCCTTTGTGGATACCATGTTTGGGCCAAATAAGACTCCGAATTCGGAGCGCCCTTCGTGAATAACACAATTGGCCAACACAAAGACTCTGAATTCGGAGCGCCCTTCGTGGATATCACGTTTGGGCCGAATAAGCCTCCGAATTCGGATCGCTCTTCGTGGATATCACGTTTGGGCTGAATAAGCCTCCGAATTTGGAGTGCCCTTCGTAAATAACATGATTGGCTAACAAAAAGACTCCGAATTCGAAGCGTCCTTTGTGGATATCACGTTTGGGCCAAATAAGCCTCCGAATTCGGAGCGCCCTTCGTGGTTGTCACATTTGGGCCGAATAAAGACTCTGAATTCGGAGCGCCCTTCGTGGATATCACGTTTGGGTTGAATAAGCCTCCGAATTCAGAGCGCCCTTACTACATGGCCACGAACGGCCGAGTATTTAGCAATATAGCCACATAGGGCCTGCAAATATACAATTATCATACGAATTGATACAAATATTAAACAATGCAATATAACAAATATTTATTTATTTCACCAAAGAGGTACAAGTACATAGCGTTGGACAAATTTAAAAGTAGAAATAATGTGTTTCTTAATATCTAAGTCTTTTCTGGCTCGGCGTCCTCTTCGTCGTCGTTTTTTTTAGCGTCGTAAGCTTCGAAAGAAAACTTGTAATTTTGAAATAGTGGTGACGCCGAATCAACACCCACGGCTCATAAGGCCCTAACCCAATCGTGCTTGAAGTCGCGGTTCTTGCATCAATAGACGTCTTCTGCCAATTTTTCCTTAGTCTTTTCAATGCCGATTTTTCGACCATCAAAAAAGCCTTTTTCGTCCATCAAAAAAGCCTTTTTCATAAGCCCAAGTCCTTATAGCCTCTTTGGCAAACATGTTTGTCGTCTCTTTATCGGCCATAGCATGATCCAGCAGGCGCTGGTTGACTCTATCTGTGACAACCGGGTTTGCAGCACACGTCGATTGCATCTTAACCGCCTTAGCCTTTCTTAGCTCCTTTTCGGCTTTTTTTGCACAACGCTCCAAATCTCAAATGCACCCCTCCTTTTGCTCAAGTTGTCTTTTCGCCTCACGCTGTAGACACCCCATTTTTGAACATCCTCAAGACTCAGACGTCACCGATTGAGCGCTTGGTGATGTTGCATACTGTGCTCATTCAGAAGTTTCAGAGTCGCGGCCGTGCGCCCTGCCTCCGGACTTCCGAACTCTCTTCTATGCCTTGTCTCGGTTTGCGAACCAGACTCGGTTTTCTCTGTTCTCTTTCCTGAGGGAAAGGAGTGGTCCCATAGACCATCTCCCGGTGGCCGTGGGCTACATTTCATGGCCGTAGGCCATTTTGCCCATTTCGGAGCCCGGTTCCCGGTTTTCGGAGCCGTTAGGCCGTGTGCCTCGGTTCGGGACCGCCCAACCATCTCCGATTTCTCCGGTTTTTGGCATACACCTCTATTTTATAGTTCCGAGGAACACTGGGGCTTCTGATGCCCACTTCGTGGCCGTATGCCACTTTCGGTGCCTGTAGCCGGTTTTCGGGACCCCGAACTGCGTGATTTGGGCCCCGAGCATTCATTTTGCATCGGTTTTCTCTGATTTTTGGCAGGAACCTCTGTTTTGTCATTCCGAGGGACACTGAGGTCGCGGATACCCACTTCGCTGCTGAACACCACTTCCGGCACCCGCAGCCCATTTTCGAGATCCCGAATTGCCCGGTTTTGGCTCCGAGCGTTCATTTCTCATTAGTTTTTGTTCAAATTTGGCAGGTACCCCTGTTTCAACACCAGGAAGATCACTGGGGGGTGGGAGGCCAGCAATTATCCCAGATAACCAGTTTCGCTCTTCCGGCGCCCGTTTTGCTCACTTCCGGGTCAATGTTGAACACCCTGGGGATATTTTCTTCCGACCAAAGCTACATATCTGTGATCAGGGGACATGGGAGGACCCTAAAAACTACTGGTCGGCCAGCAATTGTGGAATTCATTTTTGGGCCTCTCCTTCAAGCTCTATGTTGTGGCTCCTGCTTCAGTGTTGCCAATTTCCGACCTTGGAACCTTGTTCCACACATCTGGGAGGACCCTAAAAGTTGGTGGTCGGCCAGCAATTGTGCATTTCATTTTGGAGCCTCTCCTTCAAGCTCTATGTTGTGGCTCCTGCTTCAGTGTTGCCAATTTCCGACCCTGGGGCTTTATTCTACACATCTGGGAGGACACCATTGCAGGGTGGTCGGCCAAAAAATTTCACCTTCATTTTTGGGCCATGGCCGGCCGGCCAGGGTGAGTGGCTGGCCGACCAGGTGGGGTGGCCGGCCGGCCATCTCCCAGAAAATCACCTGGCCGGCCAGCTTTCTGCTTTTGGGCTCTTTACAGCTGTCCAGCTGCTTTTTTTGAAATATCTCCCCATCCGGGGGATATTTTGGGAGGGAAAGCTTGGGTGCTTTTCCCTCCCCTTTTACACTCTTTTTGGCCTACTTAAAGGGCTGGACAGCCCCTTTGCTAGGGTTACAAATTTTGTCTAAGAGGGCCCCTCTCCAAAAACTCCCATTTTCATAGCCAAAATTCAAGAAAACCTTCAAGCTTCCTAGCTCAATCCTTCACCAACCCTAAGCACCACCATCACCACTTCCATTTCAACAGCAAAGGAGTGTTTTCCAGAGGTTAAGAAGCAACAAAGTCAAGCCAAGAGGCAAAGAAAGACTTGTCTTCAAGGGTAAGTCACCATTTCCCTTTTTCTTGCACAATTTTGCTTCAAATTTCTACCCTATTTGCTCACTGTTTTGGGCTCTGACCCCTACTGGTTTCAGGATTATTTTGAGCCCCTCTACAACATTGTAGAAGGGCTCAACTCTGTTTGGTGTCTCCTTGATACACTTGCTTCAATATCACTTTTATGCCATTATTTTGCATGCTTTATTTGGCTTTTGAGTGATCTGATTTCGAGCTTGATGAAAATTGTAAGTGGGCCTATTTTGAGCCCCTCTTCAACATTGAAGAAGGGCTCCATCATGTTTGGCCTTTCTATCATGCACTTCCTTTGTAATTCCTCCATTTTACCGTAAAATTGCATGATTGTTTTGGCCTATTTGTGATCTGATTTGGAGCATCTCACATACTGATATTGTGCTTATTTTGAGCCCCTATTCAACATTGAAGAAGGGCTCAACCTGGTTTTCTTGCTCTACATATCACTTGCTTTGAATTCTTGTTCCATTCCCATTTTGCATGCTTTTTTAAGCTCACCATGCTTCGGATTTCAGTCTTCATCAGGCCTAGAGAGTGCCTTATTTTGGTCCATTCTTCATTCTTTGTTAAGAGTCTTAGGCCATTTGATGATTGGTTTTGGTACTTGTCTTGTAATCCTTCATATTTTCCGTAAAATTGCATGCTTTGTTAGGCTTGCTTAGCTTTGGATTTCAGCCTTCATCAGGCTTAGAAAGTGTCTTATTTTGGTCTTTTCTTCTAGTTTTGTTAAGGGTCTTAAGACCATCTCCAACGGAGAACCAAACCCAGCATCAAATTCAAAATTTGATGAAAAACCCACTTTTTGGAGCTCCAACCGTTGCACCAAATCGATATCAAATCGAGAATTCAGCAAATCTTTCACCAAACTGAGTACAGTTGAAGCATTTCACCAAAATACTGTTACTGACCGTTGGGATGAGAGAACCGGGCGACCATCCGGGTGACCAACCGGTTGACCAACCGGTCGCCCCGGAAAAAAGTTCAGACAGTTCACTAAACGGTTCAAACCAGTCAAAAAATAAATAAAATAAAATAAAATTTTTTGCCTAGGTGGTCGACCACCCGGTCGACCGGCCGGTTGACCACCCGGTCGACCACCCAGAAGTTCAAAAAGTTCAGAAACAAAGGTTCAAACCGGTTAAAAAATATATATATTTTTTGGCCTTTACCGGTTGACCGGCCGGTCAACCAACCGGTTGCCCGGCGCTAATTTGGTGAAACGAATTTGATGCGAACCATTGGAGCGCGAAATATCAAATCAAGGAAATCGCCCATTTTTGACTCAAATCTGATGAAACATTTGCTGAACCGTTGGAGATGCTCTAAGTTGTTTGGTCATTGCTCATTATACCTCTCTTTATAAACCTCTTTTGACCCTTATTTTGCATGCTATGTATTGTATATCTACACACTGAATTTTGGGATCTCATCTTCTGTAAAAATGCATATTTTTAGTCCCTCTCTAATTTTGTAGAACTGATTTTTTGGGTTTGAGCATTGTAGATATCACTTGCTTTGTAAATCCTTTCCTTTTCCGTATTTTTGCAAGCCATTGTTGTCATATCTACGCTTACAATTTGGCCATGTTTTGTACTGGAAAGATGTTATTTTTGGGGCTGCCTTGCTACTGTTTTTGCTTTCATGTGTCAATTTTGCATGTATAGCATAGCTGTAGGCCATTTCGGGGGCTTAAAATCACATTTCGGGATGATTTCATGCATTGGTTGTCATTTCGTATCATTTCGGGGCTGTTTTCCCCTTCATTTAGGTGCTGAAATTTGGTTTGCATGCTTGCATATCATTTCCCGTGCCATTTCATGCCTTCGGCCATGCCTCGGTTTGCGTGCCCGTGGGCACGCACTTCGAGGCATCTCCGTTTTATCCGACGGCATCTGATGTGAGTGTGGCTGAGGTCCACTCATGTTAGTATAAGCCCAATTTGCATTTCTATCTCATTTTATCATTGCTTCGGTTTGCGTGCCCGTGGGCACGCACCTCGAGGCATCTCCGTTTTATCCGACGGCCTCCTATGTGAGTGAGCTGAGGCTCTCCCATGTTGGTGTAAGCCCATCGTGGCATTCCGTATGCCATTTCATTCCATCACATCATCGCCTCGGTTTGCGCGCCCCGTGTGCACGCATTTCGAGGCACTTCAGTTTTATCCGATTTGTATCTTTCATCATCGCCTCGGTTTGCGTGCCCGTGTGCACGCATTTCGAGGCACTTCAGTTTTATCCGATTGGCATCTTTCATCATCGCCTCGGTTTGCGCGCCCGTGTGCACGTATTTCGAGGCACTTCGGTTTTATCCGATTCGCATCTCACATCATGGCCTCGGTTTGCGTGCCCGCGTGCACGCTTTTCGAGGCATCGCATTTTCGTCTCATTTTCCTAGTATAGTGCATACCAGGTTGTATCTTAGATTGCATTCATGAATTTTCTCGGTATGCGTGTCCACGGGCACGCATTTCGAGGCACCTCATTTTTATCATTCCGGCATCCTATGTGAGTGTGGCTGAGGCTCCCTCATGTTGGTATAAGCCCATCATTGCATTTCGCATGTCATTCCGCATTCCTCGGTTTGCGTGCCTGTGGGCACGCATTTCGAGACATCTCATTTTTATAGCATTGCGCATGCTAGGTTGTATATTAGTTGCATTTCATGCATATCATGCATATTGCACGGGAAACGAGGCGCGTTTTGTACTCCGAGTAACGGAACGGGTCTCAATTCCCAAGTCACCGACACTCCGGATTACCTATGATGGAGTTAGGTTTTGTTGTCGCATTCATATGCATTCATCCTATATTGAGTTGTGCAATTCGGCTCCTCGGCCATCATGCATCGATATGCGTGATTGGTGGCACGAGGATCGAGGCGTGCATATATTTGTGAAATACATTGCTATGCCCCTTTCCTGCTCTCTGTTGTAGCAAAATGAAGAATCAGCAACTTTCCGGAGTCTGGCACGCATTTCGAGAAACATTGCGAACAGAGGCTAATCGGGGCATCCCAGTGGATTTCCGCGCCAGGCAGCCCAACATGCATCATCCGTCAGAAGCAAGGCAGTCCTTGGCTTGCATGCCAGTTTTACAATTTTCTTAGTTTAATTTGTCAATTAATTAGGAATCTGTATTATTTCGGACTGTACTATTCTTTCATTCGGACTGTATTATTTATTTGGACCCTCTGCGCGAGGGCATAACTGTAATAAGTGTGGGTGAGTGTGATGTATGTCTTCCAACCCCCATTTCTTTCTCCCTTTTATTTACCTGCTTACAATGGTTAGATATAAGGCATATTTCAATTAGCATACAGTATGACAGCATGTTTGCATCATTCATCTGTTTTTGCACGCACCGGGCTCGGCGCATCATACAAACTGCATTTGTATTTCAATTCCAAGATGAATACCTGTTAGTTGTAGCATCTCATATGCCATATTTAGAATAGCCGAGCCTGCTATAGTTTGCATCTTTGCATGTGTTGCATTAGGCATTTCAACATATTTAGGATCATGCATGATTTCTAATGAGCTTCTGTTTTGGCCTGGAGTACTCGGTGAGTTTTATGCTTTAGCATCCTTGCATGCGTGTGAGTGTTGCCATGAATAGCATGCTTACCATGAGGCTACATGCTTATGTGATATAACTGCCTTGAATGCCTGTGGGTGGAGGTTGAGTTATTTGAATTGGGACAATACATTGACTGTTTGTTTTAGGCCCACTAGATAGTGGCAAAATCACTGTTTTCTAAGCCCACCTGAGGGTGGCAAATCCGCATTTTAGCCTACCTGCGGGTAGCACCATCACACCATTTTCAAACAAACAAACATGAAATGTTTTGTTCCAATTCAGACGGCCTAGTCTATACTTGTTTGCTGCAAGCATCACATAGTAACCTAGGCTAATAACCGGAATAAGAGCATACAATGTTTTCAAAAGCAGATATCATGGTTAGTAGAGGCCGGTCTTTGACCGGGCGAGCGGGGGTGCTCACGATGTGACCTTCCCCAATCGTACCCAAGTTCCCGAGCCAACTTTGGTGATGACGGACACGTGGCCTTTGGCACCGAGTTAGGGTTTCCTAAATTTCCCATTTAAAAAATATTTAGGTGGCAACTCTGTTATCTGGCAAAGCAGTCCATGTTTGGCACTTCTTTCAAAAAAATCTGTTTTTCTTCAAAACGATTTGCCAGAGTTGGACTCTTTGGTTCAAGATTTAGAACCGCAACAAAATCGAGTCCGAACTGTAGCGAGGTCCCTCGCGGGCTTGTTACAGTTTCTGGCGACTCCGCTGGGGACTTAGAGAACTTGACTCGAATTCATGATATCTGGTTTTGACTACACTTGTGTGTTTCTTTGCATTGCATTTGCATTGGTGCGCCTAGGACACCGTGTTTGCCATATGCCATTCCCGAACGATTTGCCGGAGGCTTGTCTTGTCAAGTCATGACCGTAAGGCTGATCGGCTCTGGGCTCTGACAGCATGGGAACACAAACCCCGGTTTTACCGGGGCACCCTTTTTGACCATTCGACCTAGTGCATATTCGGATCCATAGTGACCATTCCAACTAGGACAGGTTGCTTACCCGTTTATAGGTTGTTTGAAGCCGCTGCGTGCGTAGTGAAGCCCTAGTTCCTGACGAAATAGGACAGGGAAACCCTACCCCAAACATAGGGGTGTTTTGGCTCTCACTTATCTGCTATGTGCTTGTTAGAGTGCGTCTCTACAGGGAATGCATGTATCAGGTTATGAGTTTCAGCATCAGGCCTGCGGGCATCAGTTTATGAGTTTGGATATCAGGCCTGCGGGCATCAGTCAGTTATCTGAGAATCAGTCGTCTGCGGATATCCGATTCAGTTTTGGGAAACAGTAATATAGGAACAGTGATCAGTGGTTGAGGACAGTGTATTTCCAGCTTATAAACTGCGTGTTGTATGCCCGACTGTATGTTGTGTGTATTTAAATTTAAGCTGTTATGCTGCCCGTTTTTCTGGTCATTTATTTCCTTTTTGCTTTATTATCTTTTTGTTAGGGCAGTTTGTGGCACAATTGCTTCCGAACCATCAGATATTCCCCAAGCACTTTGGACACGAGGTCGCCGACTTACACGATCCGAGGATCTAGTTGACGGACATCCGGTGTTCCATTCATTACCCCCGGTTATCAGAAGGAGGCCGAGGAAACGCAGTCCATCAGAGCAGAGATTACTGGTACAGCAGCCTACTCTAGTGTCAGACAGTCGGGTTGAGATTCCTGTTTCTGCTATAGAGATACACTTGCCGGTTATTCAGATGGAACAACAGAATACAACAATGGAGGCGATGATGCGCCAGATGAATGAGAGCATGAAACAAATGCAAGATGATGCTATCCGCCAGGCGGAATTTTCTAAACAGCAGGCCGCTGTCATGGCCCAGCAGTCTGAGTTGATCACCAGATTACAACAGCAGAATGCAGCATCTGCTTCACACCAGCTCCCTCCTCCACTAGGGGCGCATCAGATTCCTCCCCCGCTAGGAGCTCCACTACCTGAACAGATACCTACTGGCCAGAATGCCCCTCCAAATCCTCAGAATACCCAGAATACCCAGAATACCCTCCCAGATCCACAGAACGCTCCACCAAACTTCCAAAACACTCAAGAGGACACGAGTCTTCCAACGGGGCTGGCTCCGCCCCCGCTTCCGCCACAACTATCCAAGAATCTTACACCTAATCACCCGGACTCTCCATTTGAGTTCGAGGTAGACCAGACAGCTCTGAAATTGAGCAAATTGGAAAAGCTCTTCAAGAAATCACAGGGGGTGAAGGCCATCCCAGATATTGAAGACGGCTATACTGACGTGGCCGTGACTTTGCCGGACAGATTTAAAATGCCCCAGATCGACCGTTTTGATGGGTCTGGAGACCCCATGGTCCATCTCCGATTATTTTCAGACATCTTGAGGCCGATGGGCCTAACCCGACCGCAAAAGCTTTCTTTATTTGGCAGAACTTTGTCAGGGGTTGCGGCCATTTGGTACGCAAAACTCGAAGACGATGTGAAGAGAAACTGGGATGAGATGGCTGGGGCCTTCGTTGCACAATATTCATATAACACACAGATCGAGATTACCACTCGTGATCTCGAGACAACGAGGCAGGAAGCCAAGGAGTCTTTCTCCGACTTTGTAACCCGATGGAGGGCAAAGGCATCGATGATGACCTTGAGGCCCACAGACAGAGATCAAATCCGGATGATTGTGCGCAATCTCCAACCGGCATTAATGAAGAAGATGATCGTAGTCCCTTTCCCCACCTTCGCAGATCTGCATGATATGGGGATGCAGATTGAAGATGCGATGAAGCAAGGCCTGTTTGACCAAGACCGGGAGCAGCCCCTCCGGACATTTAACCGAAACAATAACGCAGGCCCGAGTGGCTCTACCAATGCAAGAACTTCAGAGGTCGGAATGGTCACCACCAATTCCCCTCCCCAACCAAGGCCCGCAGCGGCCACACCTTTTTCTGATGCATCTGGAAGCAGTAACCAAGCTTCAAGATACCAACCCAGAGGCCAACGAACCTTCTCTCCACTACATATGCCTTTGTCCAAAGTCCTCGGGGTTCTAGTCAGAAAGGGCATCTGAAACCCTTGGACCCGAGGCCCCCTCCAAATCCACTCCCCCCTTCCCACAACCCAGCCAAATATTGCAAATACCACCAGCAGCATGGTCATGATACCGACCAATGTTACAGGCTGCGTCATGAGATTCAAGACCTCATTGACAAAAACATCATTCTACCTCCCGAGCGACCCAATGTTACAACCAACCCACTCCCAGTACATAACCAAGATCCACCCAAAAGAATCAATCTCATCCAAACTGGGGACGTGTCTTACGACCCTAGTATCTACATTACTCCTTCCCACCTACCCAAGCCAAAGGTGATCCTTCCTGATAGCACTGACTTATGCATGATGGACACCTCCACAACCCAACCTGAGCCAAAGGTGGTGACCACCGAAAATGGAACGGGGCAGGTTTCCGAGGGGAGCAAAACTGTTAAGTCTGGGGTGGAGCAGTCTGAGAATTTAGTTGGGAAAGCTTATGATCCAAGTGGATATATCTTGTCGATGAGCCAGCCTAAGCTGAGTGTGGGGCCGCCGGAAGAGACTGAATTGTGCATGCTTCGGGGGGACAAACTTGAATCAGTGGGAGATGATCTGACTACAATGGAACAGGACTTCGCCAACCTCCAATTTTTCAACGACCAAGAATCAGCGGATGCAACTGTCAACTGGTTTGAATACGGGGAGTCAGCGGAAATTACTGGGTGGTTAGATGATCAACCAGACATCGTGGAATTTCAATCAGAGCAAGGCCCGGCAGGGGCAGAAGTACCATTTGTGGCCGGAAGGGCCGAAAATCATAATAAATTGCCGGAGAGCGCCGGTACGAAGAATCCCGCTCGGGACCAAGACATTTTGAAAACCGAACAATTAACGTTGGAGGAACAAGAAAAGAAATGGGATTCTGAGAGGATCCGAAAAGCAAAGAACCATGAGGAGATTGAGAATGCTGTGAGCACAAAAACTGAACATGCTGCGAGCATGTGGGAGGAAAATGCTGAGAGCGCAAACATGCCAGAACCAGACAGGTGTCTGTTGGATGCCAGTGGAATGTGGTGGGAAGATGACGACTTGTATCTCGCCCACACAGACGAAGATTGGGCGGGTGGTCAACCAGACAGCACCTGGTACCTCGAAGAGGTGGACCATATGACTAGAAGTGGGCGGTATTTCAAGCCCCCACACCTTGATCAACCCGAGGCATCAGGGAAAGATAAAGAAGCGGAGAAGCAGAGGGAGAGGCAAGTTGAAGAAGAGGCTGTACTGAAACAGTTAAAGAAAATACAAGCAGACATCTCCATCTGGGGACTGCTTATGGCTTCAAGGGTGCATAGACAGGCTGGCCTCTCCGCTATGGACAAAGCCAAGCTCTCCATCGAAACTACGCCAGAACAGCTAGTTGGGTTGGTCTTTCCGGGAGGAGGTTCCCCGGCATTGACCTTTTCGGACAAGGAATTGCCGCCTGAGGGCACGAATCATAACAAACCCCTCTACATTTCTGTGGAATGTAAAGAAAAGTGGATACCGGTGGTACTTGTGGATACCGGATCCGCTATTAATGTATGCCCAGTCAGAACGGCGTATGCAATCGGGTTGAAACCCGCAGACTTCTTACCAACGACTCAGGTAATCAGAGCATATGATAATACCAGTCGAGGAGTGATGGGGACTGTTAACATTCTGACCAAGGTTGGTCCGGGACAACATGACATCGAATTTCACGTCTTGGACGTTCCCGCAACCTTTAACTTACTCTTGGGGCGGCCGTGGTTGCACCAAGTAAAAGCAGTCTCTTCCACTCTACACCAGATGGTGAAATACCCCTGTGGAAAGGGAGTAGCCATCGTCTTTGGGAATTCGTCCATCCATCCGCCACCGGAAGTGTCCACACCAGTTCTGGAGATCGAGCACGGCACGGAGGATGTGTTCTTGTCGGGGTTCACTTTGGCTGAGGCCCGGGTGGTGCAAAATATTATGGCTGTGAATGAAGGTGTGTACGTCAGTGCTCAATCCGTCTACCTCATGAACAAGCTACAGCATGTCCCCGGGATGGGATTAGGAAGAAGCGGCAGGAAAGGAGTCGCAGCATTGGCCGAAGTGCCACACAACCCGCATACCTTTGGACTGAGCTATCTGCCTACCAAAGAGGACTGGGTGAAAAAGGGTAAGGAAATGGCCGGCAGAGCCAGAGCAAAACAGGCTGGGAAGCCTTTTGATTTAATGCATAGGCCCGTTCAGGGTACCCTGAACGGACGCTTCGTCCGGGAGGGGGAGGACTTTCCATTTTGCGGCTTCCCAGAGCCGTGGCTGAACGCGGAGAAGAAGCGCGTGCCAGGCTTTGAGATCTTTTTCGACCTGCAACTATCCGGGGATGACGTTGCCACAGAGCAGACAGACCCAACAACTGAGGTTGAGCGGAATAAGACAGTGGATCCTGAGGGCATTGAATTTGAAATGGGGGTAGCACTGGCATGTCTCCTCTCTGATCCTCCGATCGACCAAGAGTGCTTGGGGGATAACTTTGTGGTTTCCATGATTGGAAATGAAACGGCTGCGAGCCGACCAGCAGCTATCTTGGATGCATCGATCGCACCCTCCCTCACCTGGCAATACGAGGAGGGATTTTTGTCCAGCAGTTCCGGGTCAGGTAGTGAGCCGGAATCTGATTCCACCGAGTCCTGTGAGTCGGAATCAGGTTCCAGCTCGACTGAGTCTGAGTCTGGTACTCCTAGGGGTGTCAACCCGGATGCCACAGTCCTGTCCAGGTCGTCTTTTTCTTTCTCATTTGAGTCTATTGTAACCGAGGACGATTTGGATGAACTTAATGAGAATCAGGCAACTGTGGTTTCTGAGTATTTTTCTGTGCCCCTGATTTATTGTATTAATTCAGACTTTCAAAACTTTGATGAAAACGAAGAGGACGAAGTTCCTCCGGTTTTACAACGTTTAATTGAGCAGGAGCAGGAGAGGTTTGTTAAACCCCTAGTGGATGAAATCATTTCCGTGAACATTGGTACTGAGGAGGACCCGCGGCTGGTCCAGATCGGGTCCACGTTGTCTTCAGAGGAACGCGAGCGCTTAGTCGCTTTATTAAAAGATTTCAAAGATGTTTTCGCGTGGTCCTACGAAGACATGCCTGGAATCGATCCTGAGATTGTACAGCATCGGATCCCCCTTGACCCCGAGGCCCGACCTGTCAAGCAAAAGCTCAGAAGGATTCGCCCGGATTGGGCTCTCAAGATCAAAGAAGAGGTCACCAAGCAAATCGACGCAGGCTTCCTGCTGGTATCCGAATACCCGACTTGGTTGGCCAACATTGTGCCGGTGCCGAAGAAAGATGGCAGGATCCGGGTGTGTGTAGATTTCAGAGATCTGAACAGAGTTAGTCCGAAGGACGACTTTCCCCTACCGCACATCGATGAGTTAGTGGACTTCACAGCAAGGCACGCTTTGCTCTCATTCATGGATGGCTTCTCAGGGTACAATCAGATAGTGATGGCACCCGAAGACCGGGAAAAGACTGCATTCACCACCCCGTGGGGAACATACTGCTACCGGGTAATGCCGTTTGGGTTGAAGAACGCTGGAGCTACTTATCAACGGGCCGCGACCACAATACTACATGATATGATCCACAAAGAGGTTGAGGTGTATGTGGACGACATGATTGTCAAGTCCAAAGAAAGAGAGGGCCACTACACCGCCTTGCACAAGTTTTTCCAAAGGATCAGGGAATTCCGGTTGCGGCTAAACCCTCAGAAATGTACATTTGGTGTTACAGCGGGAAAAATGCTGGGGTTTCTGATTACACAAAGAGGCATCGAGGTCGATCCTTCCAAAATCAAGGCCATCTTAGAAATGCCACCACCAAGGAGTGAAAAGGAGGTGCGAGGCTTTCTGGGTAAAGTGCAATTCATAAGACGATTTATTTCAAAACTAACCTTGACTTGTGAACCACTTTTTGGCCTCCTGAAGAAAGGAAAGAAGTTCCAATGGGACGGCCGATGTCAAGCTGCATTTGAACAGATTAAAGAATATCTACAGAACCCACCCGTGTTGTCGCCACTAGAACCAGGGAAACCGTTGATTTTGTATCTGTCAGTAACTGAGACTACAATGGGCTGCATGCTTGCACAAGAATCAGAAGATAAGGTGGAAAGAGCCATCTATTATTTGAGCAAGAAAATGCTAGAATATGAAACCCGGTATACACCGTTAGAAAAGGCTTGCTTAGCTCTGGTATGGGCTACCAGGAAACTGCGGCACTACTTGTTAGCTCACTCCGTAATGTTGGTTTCACGTCTCGATCCCATCAAATATCTTTTCGAGAAACCAGCACTTACGGGTAGGCTGGCTCGTTGGTTGCTGTTGCTCTCCGAATTTGATCTCACATATGTCACGCGCAAGTCAGTGAAAGGAAGAGCAGTAGCAGAGTTCCTTGCCGACCATCCGGTTGAGGGGGATGAAGCAGTTGAATATCTATTCCCAGATGAAGCAATTCTGTATATCGACGATGAAACTTGGACGATGTACTTTGACGGAGCGTCAAATCAACATGGGTATGGGATAGGAGTGTTACTGATAGCACCCGACAATTCCCGTATCCCTCTAGCCTTCAAACTCCGGTTTAAAGTCTCAAACAACGAAGCAGAATATGAGGCGTGCATTGCTGGTTTAGAAGCAGCCCTAGAACTAGGGGCAAAACGGCTGGATGTCATTGGGGATTCGAACCTTGTTGTGTCTCAAGCTAAAGGAGACGGGAAAGTTAAAGAGGAAAAGATGATGATGTATCACCAAACCTTGGATTTGCTAATTCCTCGGTTTGAGAAGCTAAGTTTTACTCATCTACTAAGAGAGAACAACAGGTTCGCAGATTCTTTAGCAACTCTATCATCTATGATAGACATCCCGACTGGAATCCGGATGCGTCCAGTCATCATTGATCAGAAATTTGCACCTGCCTATGAGTCGATTGCAGCCATAGATGAAGTCCAGGACGAACACCCTTGGTATTACGATATCTGGAACTTCTTGGAGAAAGAAGCATACCCGCCAGGGGTAAACGCCAAAGACAAAAGGGCAATCAGGAGAATGGCAGTCCAGTTCATCATCTGCGGGGGTAAACTGTACAAACGGGGTCATCTGGGAATGCATAAACTATGTGTTGATGCCGAAGAGTCAAAGCGTCTGATGGAAGCCATCCACGGGGGTGAATGTGGTGCACACATGAATGGGGTAATGCTGGCACGGAAGATTCTCAGACAGGGTTATTACTGGTCCACCATGGAGGAGGATTGTATTAGTTTCGTTCGGCGATGTCACAAGTGTCAGATTCATGCAAATCGCATGAACATCCCGCCGTCGAAGCTATACAATATGACTTCACCATGGCCATTTTCAGTCTGGGGAATTGATGTGATCGGGGCTGTCACGCCAAAGGGGTCGAATGGGCATGAGTTCATCCTTGTAGCGATAGATTATTTTACGAAGTGGGTTGAGGCCCAGTCTTATGCAGTGTTGAAGGCTTCACACGTCGCGAAATTCATCAGAAACAACATCATTTGTCGCTACGGGGTCCCAAATGAAATCATCTCAGACAATGGTTCCCACTTCAAGAAGGAAGTGATTGACTTGTTGGAGAAATACAATGTGGCTTTTCATAAGTCATCTACCTATCGGCCGCAAACTAACGGAGCAGTTGAGGCCGCCAACAAGAATATCAAGCGCATACTACAGAAGATGGTGGAAACCTACCGGGATTGGCCAGATAAGCTGCCGTTCGCTCTATGGGGCTACCGGACTTCAATCAGAACTTCTACAGGGGCGACTCCGTATTCATTAGTCTATGGGATGGAGGCCGTTCTACCAATTGAGATTGAGGTTCCGTCGTTGAGAGTATTGGCCGAGTGCCAGATAGCCGAAGCAGATTGGCAGCAGAATAGATTTGAAGAACTCATGCTTTTTGATGAAAGAAGACTGAAAGCACTGTACCACATCCAAGGTTATCAACGCAGAATCGCCCGGGCTTTTAACAAGAAGGTTAAGTCCAGGAATTTGAAAGAAGGAGATTTGGTACTCAAGGACAACCGAGCTCCCATCCACGACCCAAGGGGCAAGTTCAGACCTAATTGGACTGGTCCTTACATTATCAAGTCTATCTGGTCAGGTGGAGCTGTGGTTCTGATGGATCTGGATGGCTTAGAGTTTTCACAACCAATCAACATGGACAAGTTGAAGAAATACTACCCCTGAGAGGCTCGCTAGGCCGAAAACCCGAAAGGGCGACCTAGGCAAAACTCAGAGCGCAGAAAATTTGAAATTATAAAAACTGAGCTCGCAAGGTTGAAAACCCGCAAAGGGCGGCCTTGGCAAAAGTTAGAGCGCAAAAGGAGAGTAAAAATACCCGAGCGAACCTAAGCCTGAACTACGTAAGGCTTGATTCCCATCTATGGGATACGTAGGCAGCTTCATCCCGAAGTTCAGCCCCAATCTTTTCCCCGATCAACTTGGTCCATTTTGATCATCTCAGTCATCTCTATTCATCAGCATTTATCGTGATCTCCGGTACAGTGCTATTCAAACTAGGGGCAACTTTCCGTTGCCAAGAAGTGCTGTGGCACCATTCAGACTAGGGGCAACTTTCCAGTTGCTAAGATTCGGAGTTGTGCATCTCAGTGACAAATCTCAGGTGTGTCCAGTTCTGATCCATATCGAAAATAGTTTTGAAAAGTTTTAATAAAAGTTGACTTTGTTCAAATTAATCTTTTCACAACTAAGACCATTTTTGGACCAAAAGCGGAAAATTTTCAGTACCACAACCTTCAATTTCATTGATTTCAAAACAGAGTTCTCCTACTCTTGCATACAATTGAAGTTGCTTTTTATTACATTCATAACGAAAACTTGAAAGTACTAATAAAGCAATAAATCTGGGGCATAGTCAAGTCAGGTGTCCCTGCGCCCCCTCCCAGAGCTGGTTGAAGCCTCCGATGCCAACCTAGGCCCAACCTGTGCTTCTTCGTTGAGCCAATCCCAGCACTCGTCAGATAAAGTGCAACTAAAAGTAAGGGCAGGGGCCAGAAGCTCTCTAACTCTCCATGCTGCGGCCTGTCGAGCCAGTTGTGCGCCTCGAATTGGAAATGTAGCCGGATACTCTATCCCTTCCGGTGGGCAAGTCTGATCACGGCCAAACTGGCGCAATATACGGAATGGGAAATAGAATACACAGTGAGTCAAACCGATCAGTCGAATCCCAACCTGCCGGGACATGCTATAGCCCATTGCCGGGAGATTGAGCCAAGGACAACGCCACGCAATGCGATCCGCCGACAAGTTGCACATCCATTCAAACCACCAACTCTCATCAGGAGCATTCACTAGGCGTTGCCGAAAGAAGTAGCCGCGGGCTGAATAAGCAGGACAAGAGTCCACAACTTGCAATTTATCCATCAACCATATCTGGGGAGGGATGAAAAATGAGAGAATAAAGAATAGAGAGATGTACGATGAAAGAAAAGTAAGATAAGGGTTTTGTGAGAAAAATGAGCCCCAGGGCCGAGTGATGTGAGCAAATATACATGTGAGCTTGGGTGGGAAACATTACCTGTAGCAGTAGTGGACTCCCTGCAAACCCGGTTGTCTCCCGGCGGTGGAAAGCATCCAAGCCCATCAGTGTCTCGGCCAGAGTCGTGGCAATGCAGCTCTTCCCATCCCTCAAACCCTGAGCGACTTCAATCAAACGGATGCTAGCCCCTCCGGAGCCCAAGACAAACAGAAAATGAGATAGTAGGCACAAGCAGAGGGCGTGCTGCCGGAAGCCTTGCCAATAATGGTTGCTGCGATCACCGGCATCAGAAAATCGGTAAACCAGGCTCGGGATATCCAACATGCCATCACCAATCAGAGATCTAGCACCATGCGCATTAAGACCGCACATCCGCCCTAAGGTTTGGGCATAGCTAAAATTGAGCTGGGGCAGAATTTCCTCGCCTCGCTCGGACTCCATCAAGGCTTGAAAATCTTCAAAAGTAGGACATACCTCTTGCCCGCCGAAGCTGAAGACGTGCGTCACCGGGTTCCAAAACCTTGCCGCAGCAGAGAGGAAAGGAAGATGCAGTGGAGTCCGGCTTAGCGTGAATAGTGCATTCAAGCCAAAACCCCGGAAGTTCAACTTCTCCGAGCCATCTAAAGAAGAAATCCAAGATGTGAGATTTTCGGTGAGAAATGCTTCCATTTTTGAGAAGAAATGTGATGAAATGAATGAGTTCCAAGGGTGGGGCTTTTATAGAGGGGCAAAACACTATTCAAGGGACACTTGTCAAAATTCTGGAGGTTGTGGGGGAAGTGGCCGGCCGGCCATCTAACCTAGTAGGCCGGCCACCCTCTAATTTCTAACTACAAATGATTTCGGCCGTGCATTGGTCCTGTTTTGCCCGCCGGGAGGAAGTTTGAGGCACTTTCATGCATCGGGAAAGTCGAAGGCCTCCATTTCTTTCAGTTACGGGTGCATTCCATCATCCGGATTGTCCATCCGAAGGATGTTTTGCTGTATTTTGCTTATCGAGTTGTTGTTTTGGTTATCGAGTTGTAAGTTTTGTCGAGCTGTCGCATTTTGTGTTTTGAATTGTTGCTTTTTGGTTACACAATTTTGTTAAGTCTTGTCTATTGAGTCGTTAACATTGTTGTACTTTGTTTATCGAGTTGTAAACTTGCTAAGATTCTGTTATTTCTTAGTGAGTCGAGTTGTTTTGATTTGTTGCGTCGGTTCATTACCTGACCCGGTAAATACACAAGGCACATTTCTATCCAATTCCATTTTGTGCAAAATAATGCGATACGATGCTAAGATTTTTAAATGCAACATCTTTTCAAAAAGCCGTTTCATTCCATCACGTTTTACAACAAAATAAAGGTACAAGTTTTACAGGAAATAAAACTGCCGAATAATATGCAAAGTGCTACAAACTACTAGCCAAAAAGTAAAATAAAGCAGGAAATAACATCAGTATCCTCGGGAACGGGATTGAGGAGGCCCTCTCATCCTCTTCTGCGGGATAACCTCTGCATCACCATCACCATCCGGATCAGAGCTGTCATCCTCCGGATCCCCCTCGGGCTCGTCTCCGCTCCCGGAACCAAGACCGGAGCCTCCCTCTCCAGGAGATGTCTCTGACACACGATCTGCAACCTCCTCCTCCTCATCCTCGACAATGGGTGCCCTACGTCTGCGAGACAACCCTGCTCCTCGAGCTCCTCGGTAAGGCCTGGATGGCCCAGCTCCTCGGGGCTCGGTACCTCGAGCAGGTCTAGCACCTCGACCTCTCTGAGAAGACCCTGGTGGCCCGCCTCGCGTCGGAGCATATACGGGAGGCATCTGAAAATGAAAAGTGCAATACATCAGTTCAAACATAAAAAGCAGGTGCAAGTACAGTATGTGGGTGGGGTGTGTGCAAGATGTGTTCTACACAGCCTATCAATGCAACAGAATGTTTAAAACCAGCATTAACAGAAATGTGATAAATGCAAGAGAGGTGAAGGGTACCTGGAAGCCCATGATGGACATCTGTGCCTCTCTACGCAGGACCATCCCCTCAAGTGAGGCTACCACTCCGAGCATCTGATCTATGTACTCTCGAGGTGGCTGCAGATACAAGCTCAAGTCATCAATAAATGAACAACTGCCAAAATGTCTGTGTGATAAATGAAAAATAGTAGAACATACCGGTGGTGAGTCAGGATCACTGACATATCTGTGACCGGGCATCGGAGGCTCCATAGGGATCGGGATCGGAGAAGTAGTCCCATACTGCCAACTCGTCAACTCGGTCGGCATATCTGGCCATCCAGGATGATCGAGAGTCGGAGGGATCGGGGGAATCGAACTGCCTCTACCTCTAGATGCACCAGCCCTGCTAGAAGAGGGGATGTCTGCAGCACGGGCACGACTCGAAGATGGTGTGCCAGTGGACCTCAGTGGTGGAGCCCGTACTCCCGTCAAGGGGGGCATCAGATATATGCGGCGATAGGTGGCGTAGTTCCCCTCAATGAGATATAATAAAGCATCGGTGCCCTGCATATCCCTAGTGACCTCCTCAATAGATAGCCTGTCGGCAGTCCGCATAGTGGGTGGAGGCACAGCAGGAGGGTCCTGAGAATCATACCCCCACACCTGACGCTGAAAGCGTTCCCCCAGGAACCAAGCCCTGCCAACTGGTCCCTCGAGGAGGAACCTATACTGGGAACTAGTCGACCCTCCGGGGTACTGATTCTCGAGATCGTCGCCAAAGACTGCCCAAGGTTGCCAGGTGATCTGCGGATAACCAGTATACAGATCAATCAGAAGTCAAGAAATGCAAAGCAGATCAAAGATGAAAATGAAAGGAACTGAGAGTTTTGAAATACCTCTGACGCGCGCACGGTGTCGAAGTACTGTCGCAGAGAGAAGAGAGTCTCTCGGGGCCTCGATAGGTGCTCGCCCTCAAACATCAATGAAAACGGAGTAATAGGAGGTCCTGCCACCTCCATCTCCGGGGCTAATGTGGGAAAATATGCATATACCCATAGCTGAGAAAAGCAGTGCGGAGTGTGAATACAAAGTGCTAAAGGCAGAATACAGAATGCAAAGTGCGCCGTGTGTGTAGTGAATAAGTAATAAGGAGCAAAGGTGTAAATCAAGAAGACATAGTGTACCTCCCAGGCTCTCCAGTAGCCGCCGAGCAAGTCCCCCCGCCCGCGAGAGACTGCGCTCATGTAATAATAAAGGGTAGCCAGACCAGCGCCGCCCCAATCATACTGACCGACCTGTGATAGGTCTACTAGGGCGCTCAGTAGATACAACCCGACCATGTTCCCTCTATCGGCAAACAGAGTGGTGCCAAAGAGGAACATAAGGAAGCCACGGGCGTACTGCTCAGCCTCCGCAGGAGACTCAGGCTCCATCTGTGGCCGCCGGAAATGGGAAGAGAACCAGGTATACCGAACTCTCCCTGTACCTCTGTCTACAGGCGGGTGAGCCCCCAATAGATGCATCCAAGCAGCCTCCCACTGACCCATATCTTCATCATAGGGAATGGGTCCACCGCCTAAGTCTAGGCCGGTGAGCATGGCAAAGTCCAGTGGGGTCATGGTCATATCCCCGGTCGCAGAAAAATGGAAAGAATTGGTGGTGTCCCACCATCTCTCCGCCAGAGCAGCAAATAATGTCCTACTGATGAGGCAGTGAGATAACCCCCTGCAGAATGGTCCAAATCCTGCGAAGTCAACCAAGTCCTGGACAGCCTCCGGAAGCTCAGCATACCACTCCCTCGCGGCAGTGGAGCCATATCCTCGCACTGTGCGAGAGCCAGCCTGCATTTAGAATGAATGCGTATATCAGCAAATGAAATGAATGAGCTGTGTGCTAATGAAATGGATGAGCTGTGTGCAAATCAAATCAAACATCAAATCTGGGCTACGTGTTCAGTAAATTTGGTATTTGGGCTGCGTGTTCAAATTTCAGAAAATTAGTGGGCTGTGTGTTCACATCAAATCTGGGCTGCGTGTTCAGTAAATCAAAGTTTAGGGCTGTGTGTTCTACTCTTCATCAGTGGGCTGTGTGTTCACTTCAAATCTGGGCTGTGTGTTCTACTCTTAATCAGTGAGCTGTGTGTTCACTTCAAATCTGGGCTGTGTGTTCAGTAAATCAGAGTTTGGGACTGTGTGTTCTACTCTTCATCAGTGGGCTGTGTGTTCACTTCAAATCTGGGCTGTGTGTTCAGTGAATCAGAGTTTTAGGGCTGTGTGTTCTACTCTTAATCAGTGGGCTGTGTGTTCGCTTCAAATCTGGGCTGCGTGTTCAGTAAATCAGAGTTTGGGACTGTGTGTTCTACTCTTCATCAGTGGGCTGTGTGTTCACTTCAAATCTGGGCTGTGTGTTCAGTAAATCAGAGTTTAGGGCTGTATGTTCTACTCTTCATTAGTGGGCTGTGTGTTCACTTCAAATCTGGGCTGTGTGTTCAGTAAATCAAAGTTTGGGACTGTGTGTTCTACTCTTAACCAGTGGGCTGTGTGTTCGCTTCAAATGAGCTGTGTGTTCGCTTCAAATCTGGGCTGCGTGTTCAGAAAATCTGAGTTTGGGACTGTGTGTTCTACTCTTAGTCAGTATGTGCTGTGTGCTCATTTTCAACTTCGGGCTGTGTGTTCGGTGAATCAATGTTTGAGCAGTGTGTTCAATTTCTAACTAATGTGTACTGTGCGTTCATAATCAGTCAATGAGCTGTGTTCATGAAATTCAAGTGGCTAAGTCACATGCTCAGGATGCAAGTACTATGTCATAAGCTAAACTGTGTGTTTAAGCATGGCAAAGGTACAAAATGCACGAAAGATACGGAAAATAAAGTAAAATACCTCTACATCGTAGGAGAGGTGCTGCTCCGGCTCTCGAAGAAGGAGATCCCCTGGTACCCGATCGTTGAAATCGGTAAAATGACGAAAAGTGGCTCGCGGAAGCCTATGTACCGCTGGGGCATACCGCTCGGGAATAAAAGGGCGAACCCTCGGGGGCAATGTCATAATGTCGTAATCATCTCCGGTACCTGGAAAACCTCTACCGCGAGGAAAATGACCCGCCATGTCGAGAAATCTGCAAAGAGGAGCAAAAATGAGCAAAATGAGCCAAAATTGAAAAAAGTCAACGAAAGTCAACTCTCGGGAAATGAAAAGTCAACCAAAAGTCAACTCCCGGAAAAATCTTCCAAATAATGAGACAAAATTACCTCAAGTGGTGAAAATGAGAAGAGAAGCCCCGAAGTCAAAATTTAGTCGCCTCAAAGTGCTTAAATCTGAAGGATTTCGCGAAAACAACTTGCGTGGGAGGCCGAGGGGCGCGTATAAAATGCAGATCTGAAAGAGAAAATGGCTTAGAGAGCAAGAGGAGAGAATTTCACACTTGGGGGAGTGATTTCGGATGGCATTGGAGGTGTGTATATATAGAAATGCTGAAAATGACCAAAATGCCCCTGCTTTGGGTAGGTGGCCGGCCGGCCACCTAACCTGGCTGGCCGGCCCCTCTACTTTTCCCCCCCGGCCGATGGCCTCTCCTAGGGTAGTGGGCTGGCCGACCATGCTCCCTACCCCCTCCCCTACCTCTCTGCAAATTTTGAGGAAAATTGGAGTTCCCGGGACCTGAAAAAGTTCAAGAAAAGTGCACTTTCTGGCGCGAAACTGCTCCGCCGGAACTTTAGCTGCAATTTTTGACATGTGTCTCATCATTATTCATCAAAATCAGAGTGTATCCTTTTAAAATGTGTTGTGACCTCTCCGGAAGACAAATCAGAGGCCGCGATCGAGTTGCCGTCACCGAAATGCGCGTTTTTCAGCTCGTTGTTGCACAACAAACAAGCACCCTGATTTGTGCTCGTTTTGCATTATTTGGCTCATAATTTGCGTTTTCATGAACGTTTTGCATTGTCAGGCATTATTTCTTGGTATACCATACTTCTGTGCTTAAACATGCGTTGTCACGCATTATCTTTTCTTACATTGCGATGTATTCACTCGCCGACACTGTGTGTGTCAAACTTTCAGAATCACAGGAATCACATTGAATATATGTTGTTGGCATATTGTTCTTGTTCAATTTCTCTATTTTGCAGGCACGATATTGTATGTACGGTTCAATTGAGGCTGGTGCGACCAGACGAATCGCGCAGGTATCGTATCTTCTCCGTGTGAGACGCGACAAGAATTGAATAATTCTCCGCGTTCCTAACTGCATGAAATGTAGTTGTTGCTTTGCATTCTTGCTTAAAACTGTTGCATCTATTTGTCAATACTTGCTTCATTACAGCTTGCTGCATTTGCATGATCACTTGGCTCCGTGCCTATCACTTTGCATTTTGCCCCCTTTGCCTGAAGGCACGCCTGCGGGCACACATCTCTGTTTATCTCGTATGATTGTCTAAGTCTTCGGCCTTGTCAAAAATGGGTCGTCTCTGGGCTTTGACATTCACTCTCGTCACTTCTTGACTTCCGAGTTCTGTCAAAGAGGGGCAACTGTAGACACCCCATTTTTGACCATCCTCAAGACTCAGACGTCACCGATTGAGCGCTTGGTGATGTTGCATACTATGCTCGTTCAGAAGTTTCAGAGTCGCGGCCGTGCGCCCTGCCTCCGGACTTCCGAACTCTCTTCTGTGCCTTGTCTCGGTTTGCGAACCAGACTCGGTTTTCTCTGTTCTCTTTCCTGAGGGAAAGGAGTGGTCCCGTAGACCATCTCCCGGTGGCCGTGGGCTACATTTCGTGGCCGTAGGCCATTTTGCCCATTTCGGAGCCCGGTTCCCGGTTTTCGGAGCCGTTAGGCCGTGTGCCTCGGTTCGGGACCGCCCAACCATCTCCGATTTCTCCGGTTTTTGGCATACACCTCTATTTTATAGTTCCGAGGAACACTGGGGCTTCTGATGCCCACTTCGTGGCCGTATGCCACTTTCGGTGCCTGTAGCCGGTTTTCGGGACCCCGAACTGCGTGATTTGGGCCCGAGCATTCATTTTGCATCGGTTTTCTCTGATTTTTGGCAGGAACCTCTGTTTTGTCATTCCGAGGGACACTGAGGTCGCGGATACCCACTTCGCTGCTGAACACCACTTCCGGCACCCGCAGCCCATTTTCGAGATCCCGAATTGCCCGGTTTTGGCTCCGAGCGTTCATTTCTCATTAGTTTTTGTTCAAATTTGGCAGGTACCCCTGTTTCAACACCAGGAAGATCACTGGGGGGTGGGAGGCCAGCAATTATCCCAGATAACCAGTTTCGCTCTTCCGGCGCCCGTTTTGCTCACTTCCGGGTCAATGTTGAACACCCTGGGGATATTTTCTTCCGACCAAAGCTACATATCTGTGATCAGGGGACATGGGAGGACCCTAAAAACTACTGGTCGGCCAGCAATTGTGGAATTCATTTTTGGGCCTCTCCTTCAAGCTCTATGTTGTGGCTCCTGCTTCAGTGTTGCCAATTTCCGACCTTGGAACCTTGTTCCACACATCTGGGAGGACCCTAAAAGTTGGTGGTCGGCCAGCAATTGTGCATTTCATTTTGGAGCCTCTCCTTCAAGCTCTATGTTGTGGCTCCTGCTTCAGTGTTGCCAATTTCCGACCCTGGGGCTTTATTCTACACATCTGGGAGGACACCATTGCAGGGTGGTCGGCCAAAAAATTTCACCTTCATTTTTGGGCCATGGCCGGCCGGCCAGGGTGAGTGGCTGGCCGACCAGGTGGGGTGGCCGGCCGGCCATCTCCCAGAAAATCACCTGGCCGGCCAGCTTTCTGCTTTTGGGCTCTTTACAGCTGTCCAGCTGCTTTTTTTGAAATATCTCCCCATCCGGGGGATATTTTGGGAGGGAAAGCTTGGGTGCTTTTCCCTCCCCTTTTACACTCTTTTTGGCCTACTTAAAGGGCTGGACAGCCCCTTTGCTAGGGTTACAAATTTTGTCTAAGAGGGCCCCTCTCCAAAAACTCCCATTTTCATAGCCAAAATTCAAGAAAACCTTCAAGCTTCCTAGCTCAATCCTTCACCAACCCTAAGCACCACCATCACCACTTCCATTTCAACAGCAAAGGAGTGTTTTCCAGAGGTTAAGAAGCAACAAAGTCAAGCCAAGAGGCAAAGAAAGACTTGTCTTCAAGGGTAAGTCACCATTTCCCTTTTTCTTGCACAATTTTGCTTCAAATTTCTACCCTATTTGCTCACTGTTTTGGGCTCTGACCCCTACTGGTTTCAGGATTATTTTGAGCCCCTCTACAACATTGTAGAAGGGCTCAACTCTGTTTGGTGTCTCCTTGATACACTTGCTTCAATATCACTTTTTATGCCATTATTTTGCATGCTTTATTTGGCTTTTGAGTGATCTGATTTCGAGCTTGATGAAAATTGTAAGTGGGCCTATTTTGAGCCCCTCTTCAACATTGAAGAAGGGCTCCATCATGTTTGGCCTTTCTATCATGCACTTCCTTTGTAATTCCTCCATTTTACCGTAAAATTGCATGATTGTTTTGGCCTATTTGTGATCTGATTTGGAGCATCTCACATACTGATATTGTGCTTATTTTGAGCCCCTATTCAACATTGAAGAAGGGCTCAACCTGGTTTTCTTGCTCTACATATCACTTGCTTTGAATTCTTGTTCCATTCCCATTTTGCATGCTTTTTTAAGCTCACCATGCTTCGGATTTCAGTCTTCATCAGGCCTAGAGAGTGCCTTATTTTGGTCCATTCTTCATTCTTTGTTAAGAGTCTTAGGCCATTTGATGATTGGTTTTGGTACTTGTCTTGTAATCCTTCATATTTTCCGTAAAATTGCATGCTTTGTTAGGCTTGCTTAGCTTTGGATTTCAGCCTTCATCAGGCTTAGAAAGTGTCTTATTTTGGTCTTTTCTTCTAGTTTTGTTAAGGGTCTTAAGACCATCTCCAACGGAGAACCAAACCCAGCATCAAATTCAAAATTTGATGAAAAACCCACTTTTTGGAGCTCCAACCGTTGCACCAAATCGATATCAAATCGAGAATTCAGCAAATCTTTCACCAAACTGAGTACAGTTGAAGCATTTCACCAAAATACTGTTACTGACCGTTGGGATGAGAGAACCGGGCGACCATCCGGGTGACCAACCGGTTGACCAACCGGTCGCCCCGGAAAAAAGTTCAGACAGTTCACTAAACGGTTCAAACCAGTCAAAAAAATAAATAAAATAAAATAAAATTTTTTGCCTAGGTGGTCGACCACCCGGTCGACCGGCCGGTTGACCACCCGGTCGACCACCCAGAAGTTCAAAAAGTTCAGAAACAAAGGTTCAAACCGGTTAAAAAATATATATATTTTTTGGCCTTTACCGGTTGACCGGCCGGTCAACCAACCGGTTGCCCGGCGCTAATTTGGTGAAACGAATTTGATGCGAACCATTGGAGCGCGAAATATCAAATCAAGGAAATCGCCCATTTTTGACTCAAATCTGATGAAACATTTGCTGAACCGTTGGAGATGCTCTAAGTTGTTTGGTCATTGCTCATTATACCTCTCTTTATAAACCTCTTTTGACCCTTATTTTGCATGCTATGTATTGTATATCTACACACTGAATTTTGGGATCTCATCTTCTGTAAAAATGCATATTTTTAGTCCCTCTCTAATTTTGTAGAACTGATTTTTTGGGTTTGAGCATTGTAGATATCACTTGCTTTGTAAATCCTTTCCTTTTCCGTATTTTTGCAAGCCATTGTTGTCATATCTACGCTTACAATTTGGCCATGTTTTGTACTGGAAAGATGTTATTTTTGGGGCTGCCTTGCTACTGTTTTTGCTTTCATGTGTCAATTTTGCATGTATAGCATAGCTGTAGGCCATTTCGGGGGCTTAAAATCACATTTCGGGATGATTTCATGCATTGGTTGTCATTTCGTATCATTTCGGGGCTGTTTTCCCCTTCATTTAGGTGCTGAAATTTGGTTTGCATGCTTGCATATCATTTCCCGTGCCATTTCATGCCTTCGGGCCATGCCTCGGTTTGCGTGCCCGTGGGCACGCACTTCGAGGCATCTCCGTTTTATCCGACGGCATCTGATGTGAGTGTGGCTGAGGTCCACTCATGTTAGTATAAGCCCAATTTGCATTTCTATCTCATTTTATCATTGCTTCGGTTTGCGTGCCCGTGGGCACGCACCTCGAGGCATCTCCGTTTTATCCGACGGCCTCCTATGTGAGTGAGCTGAGGCTCTCCCATGTTGGTGTAAGCCCATCGTGGCATTCCGTATGCCATTTCATCCCATCACATCATCGCCTCGGTTTGCGCGCCCGTGTGCACGCATTTCGAGGCACTTCGATTTTATCCGATTTGCATCTTTCATCATCGCCTCGGTTTGCGCGCCCGTGTACATGCATTTCAAGGCACTTCGGTTTTATCCGATTTGCATCTTTCATCATCGCCTCGGTTTGCGCGCCCGTGTGCACGCATTTCGAGGCACTTCGGTTTTATCCGATTCGCATCTCACATCATGGCCTCGGTTTGCGTGCCCGCGTGCACGCTTTTCGAGGCATCGCATTTTCGTCTCATTTTCCCAGTATAGTGCATACCAGGTTGTATCTTAGATTGCATTCATGAATTTTCTCGGTATGCGTGTCCACGGGCACGCATTTCGAGGCACCTCATTTTTATCATTCCGGCATCCTATGTGAGTGTGGCTGAGGCTCCCTCATGTTGGTATAAGCCCATCATTGCATTTCGCATGTCATTCCGCATTCCTCGGTTTGCGTGCCTGTGGGCACGCATTTCGAGACATCTCATTTTCATAGCATTGCGCATGCTAGGTTGTATATTAGTTGCATTTCATGCATATCATGCATATTGCACGGGAAACGAGGCGCGTTTTGTACTCCGAGTAACGGAACGGGTCTCAATTCCCAAGTCACCGACACTCCGGATTACCTATGATGGAGTTAGGTTTTGTTGTCGCATTCATATGCATTCATCCTATATTGAGTTGTGCAATGCGGCTCCTCGGCCATCATGCATCGATATGCGTGATTGGTGGCACGAGGATCGAGGCATGCATATATTTGTGAAATACATTGCTATACCCCTTTCCTGCTCTCTGTTGCAGCAAAATGAAGAATCAGCAACTTTCCGGAGTCTGGCACGCATTTCGAGAAACATTGCGAACAGAGGCTAATCGGGGCATCCCAGTGGATTTCCGCGCCAGGCAGCCCAACATGCATCATCCGTCAGAAGCAAGGCAGTCCCTGGCTTGCATGCCAGTTTTACAGTTTTCTTAGTTTAATTTGTCAATTAATTAGGAATCTGTATTATTTCGGACTGTACTATTCTTTCATTCGGACTGTATTATTTATTTGGACCCTCTGCGCGAGGGCATAACTGTAATAAGTGTGGGTGAGTGTGATGTATGTCTTCCAACCCCCATTTCTTTCTCCCTTTTATTTACCTGCTTACAATGGTTAGATATAAGGCATATTTCAATTAGCATACAGTATGACAGCATGTTTGCATCATTCATCTGTTTTTGCACGCACCGGGCTCGGCGCATCATACAAACTGCATTTGTATTTCAATTCCAAGATGAATACCTGTTAGTTGTAGCATCTCATATGCCATATTTAGAATAGCCGAGCCTGCTATAGTTTGCATCTTTGCATGTGTTGCATTAGGCATTTCAACATATTTAGGATCATGCATGATTTCTAATGAGCTTCTGTTTTGGCTTGGAGTACTCGGTGAGTTTTATGCTTTAGCATCCTTGCATGCGTGTGAATGTTGCCATGAATAGCATGCTTACCATGAGGCTACATGCTTATGTGATATAACTGCCTTGAATGCCTGTGGGTGGAGGTTGAGTTATTTGAATTGGGACAATACATTGACTGTTTGTTTTAGGCCCACTAGATAGTGGCAAAATCACTGTTTTCTAAGCCCACCTGAGGGTGGCAAATCCGCATTTTAGCCTACCTGCGGGTAGCACCATCACACCATTTTCAAACAAACAAACATGAAATGTTTTGTTCCAATTCAGACGGCCTAGTCTATACTTGTTTGCTGCAAGCATCACATAGTAACCTAGGCTAATAACCGGAATAAGAGCATACAATGTTTTCAAAAGCAGATATCATGGTTAGTAGAGGCCGGTCTTTGACCGGGCGAGCGGGGGTGCTCACGATGTGACCTTCCCCAATCGTACCCAAGTTCCCGAGCCAACTTTGGTGATGACGGACACGTGGCCTTTGGCACCGAGTTAGGGTTTCCTAAATTTCCCATTTAAAAAATATTTAGGTGGCGACTCTGTTATCTGGCAAAGCAGTCCATGTTTGGCACTTCTTTCAAAAAAATCTGTTTTTCTTCAAAACGATTTGCCAGAGTTGGACTCTTTGGTTCAAGATTTAGAACCGCAACAAAATCGAGTCCGAACTGTAGCGAGGTCCCTCGCGGGCTTGTTACAAGCGCATACCGATTTCATATGTGTTGTAAAGTCCTTGGATTGACCCATGTATACCTTCCTTGGAAATTTCGTAATCACCACGGCCGATGAGCGACTGCTGCACCTCTGGCAGAAATATTTGCCGTGCGAACTCCACCACCACGTTGGGGTCACAGACTATCGAGTCCGCTTCGGTCATTGGCTTGTTCCCAATAAAGATCGAAAAGCTCAATGGGTACGGAGGTCTGCTCGACTCATTTCGCGCAGCGCTATGACCAACGGTATGACTCTTTGATCCCCCTCGTTGCTGCACCCCATTCCTGGGGGACTTTGCTGCATCACCTCTTCTGGGGGACCTGCTCCGACGTCTACGCGACCGACATTTCTCTCTCCCCTCCACTGTCACGTTTCCCGTTCTTTGAGCTTCGCCTCCAGTAACGCGATGCATTTCAACGTCCAATTCGGCCAAATTTCTTCCTTCTCCTTTATTATTGAAGAATAGTCTCTAAGACATTTATAGCCCAACTCAATTTTCTGCTTTTCCTCAAATTATCAATTGTCGATTGCCTTTTTTGTCGTCTGTGCCAGATTTGTTCCATAACGCCTGGAACCTTTTAAATACTAGATACCTCATTCATTAATTACAGATGCAGCATTTCTGATGTGCCCCGCAGTTAACCCCGCGTCTGTTGTAGGGCTTGGAACGATGTCCAAATTGGCACAAGCCATATGTTTTATTCGGCTTTAGAACAACATGCCCAAATGGGGCAAGGGAAAATATACCACTATATTCGGCATCTGATGTTATAGCCGAATTACAATACATTACCCCATTTGGCCAGACAAGTTTTGCATTGAGCCGAATATTTTATTCAGCAGACAAGGTTAAACGTTGCAAGTGATATGTTATTCGACTCTGGAATGACCAAATTGGTGAAAGCCATATGTTATTCGGCTTTGGAATGACTTATCCAACTGGGGCAAATGTACGATTGTACTCGTCATACGAGATTATTACTGAGTCGTATATTTAATTTGGCATATTATATTAGAGTCAAACATTGCATGGTTTGGCCATTAGTTTAACGTCAAATCGTGATACATTGTCTCGCATTATTTTGGCCATTAATTTAAATTATTTATCGCTGAATGGCGTTGCACTATCCTACTTAGCTATTAATTAGCATATACAGAAGAGAGACAAAAAGACAATTTTCATTAATAAACTAAGTACAAACAATCGTCATTTTACACATGAAAACTACCCTACAAATGACTTCTAAACAAAATAAGCAAAAATCTACAAAACCTACATACAGAAAATACCAAACATAAAGAAAAATTACATTAACACTACTTATTCTTCAGGGTCAGACTCCAACAGCTCAACCTCTAGCTGCTTGTATGGAATTGGCTGCTTCAATACCACATTAGCGGCCGCCAGGGCTTTAAGCCAGCTGTGTTTGAATCCCCAAGTTTCAAACTTGGGTACTTCCTCCACATATTTTTCCAAGGCCGTGTTCTCTCTGGCATCGAATGCCTTGGAAATCTTGGAGTCGACAATTTCTTTCGCCTTCATTGATTCTTCCAAATCGGCCTCCAGCTTTGCAATCGCCTCCTTGGCCAACTTTACCATTTCGTCACTTGCGTTCGCCTTATCCTCAGCGGCTATCCTGAGTAGATAGGAGAGTTTAGCCTTCTCTTCCTTAGCATTGGCCCTCGCTCACTCTTCCTCCACTTTCCTTGCTTCAGATTCGGCCCTAAGAGACGCCACTGCCAATTCGACCAACGCCTCTTTAGCCTTGCTCTTTTCGGTTTCGATCTCGACTTTAAGTAAGTCGATTTGCTCGACAGCGTCATAGTGATGGTGGCCGATTTCTACGATTTTGCCCGCCGCCTGAAACAAAACATGGGTAAGTTAATCGACATAAAAAGACGCGAAATAAAAAACATGGGTGTCAATTACGCACCAATATCACCGACTGAGCAGCTAGTGCTATGAATACCACGTCCAGTTCTACACGGAACACAGCCCTGTCCATCGGCAAGGAAATCAACGAGGCCACGCTTAGGGCCACGGCGAGGTCCTTCAAAGCCGACGCATCAGTAGAAACCGGCGAGTTCTTTATTCTAGGTTGGATGATAAACGGCCCTGCCAAATCTAGCGACTCTTCTATGCGTGGCCATTTATCGGTTAAGTCTTCAGAAAAGTCAGCCTCGATCTTGGCGGGGCGTTTCTCCTCCCTCTATTCGGCCACCAGGTCGTCCAATTGTTCAATGACTGACTCAACCACAACAACTTGCTCTATTTCCTCAACAGGAGCAAGTGGAGAAGATTCAGCCTCAACAAGAGCAAGTGGTGGGGGCTCAGATCTGGTGGCTTCGGCCCTTCTTCGGGCTACCATCTTCTCGACATTTTTTCTTCTGGCCATCTGTGCAAGTGATTCCCCGGCCATGTTTTCAGGATCTGTGCCAGGAAAGTCCCCTAAGTCGGTGAAAATAACGATGTGTCAACTCGGCCTGAAGTGTATGAGAGGTTAATGCCGACTTCCTAAAAAGCCAAATCAAGAGCCGCGTCGACTTCCTTCCCTAAATGACCTTCAGAACCGTCCAAGTTGGCCTGGTTTGGTTGTTCAGCGGCCTGATCGCCGACTTCACCACCTGGCTCTGAATTTGAGCCTTCAAGACCAATGTCTCTAAGGCTTTTGAAGTTTGAGAAAATGAGTGTCGTAAGCTGTTGTTCACCCCTTGGAATCGGAATGTGATCCGTAGCCAAAAAAGTAGCGTATGTTGGTTCATATCGCAATAGCACGTGGCCTACCCGCCCTTGCTTTTTGAGGTTTGGACGGCCAAAGAATTGGAGCACGGTTTTGACTTGCTGAAGCACAGCGTCGTCGGCCGAAACAAGTACTTTTTTCAAATCATACCTGCACAAATGAAACGATTAGTACATGGAATCTAAGCCGAATAAACGTATAAGAAATGCGCAAAGAAGTGGGACTATACGGCCACCTGGTTCGCCTTTTTGTCTAGGCACAGGATCTAGGCGATCTTCGCCTTTGCCGAATTCCCAGTTGCCTCAGACAACGACCATGATGTCGTCTACACGCTTACTAAAGCTGGCAAGCATAGTCACCAAATGGTGATCGATGTCCTTAGCCCTGAGAAAGTAGCGTCCCTACCAACAAAAAGATTTCGCCAAGGCATAACAATGCCGAATAGCAAAGATTCCTAGATTAATCCTAAGTCGGCGATTTAATTCTACTATTCCCATTATGATTCTGTAAAAGTTTACGTTTGGTTATGAAGGAAGTAAACCCCAGTAGTGAAGAACGGCCCTCAAAAATAGGTGAAGGGGGAAACGGACTCCGCCCTCAATGATTGACAAGAGGGGAAAGATAATCATACTCGCATCAGTCCTCTCTATGTCAACTACTCTATCTGCCACAAGTGATAGATGGACGTCATCTAGAATGGAAAAATGGTGTCGAAAGGCGGAAACACGGTCTGTAGAAAGAAGAGCTTTCAAATGTTTCGCCATCCAAATCGGAATAGAAAATACACTAAACTAAAAATAAACAAGAAAATAGGAGTTGGAATGAGGAAGAAATGCAAAGAAGAGAATAACTTACAGGTTAGAGAGAGAAGGACAATAGGGAGCAGATGGAAATTGCAGAGGTCATGAAGTGAAGGAAAGATGCTATGAGACAACCAAAGAGCCTTGCATATTCAAAAAATATTCGAAGGGACAGCGCGGTTTCACATCGCATTAAATGAGCAACGCGTACGAACGGGCGGGAAGTTACAATGATTTCTAAACCGTGGTCATTCTGACGCTTCAGTATTTGAAGGAGTGCAAGCGTCGTATTTTTTGACTTCCCATACATAAAACCAAACATGCCGACTAATTAGAGTTAGTCAGATGTTTGGAGGGCAATTGTGGAGGCCGAATATAATTAATTAAGGAAGGCCAAGAAATTTGAATAGATATCAAGCCAAAGACAATTCGGCTCTGTCTAGGGGCTCTTGAAGCTGAATATACAAATCGGCCATGTAAGGAGCCGAGTAGGAGCCAACACACAACCAGAAGGCCAAGTAAGAAACCACGTGCGAGATTAAGAATGGGCCTGACCCTTGGGCCCAGAGGTAATATAAAAAGAGGAATGTCAACCAAAAAGAGGTATGTGAGAATAGATGAAATAACTTAAGATAGAAGTAAACTTGAGAGAGTACTAACTTGTCCGTCGGAGTGCTAATTCCAACACCATCGACCGGAGTATTCATCCCTTTTTCAGGTAGCAATTAGAAAATCAAGAATGTCTGACTGGATCCTGGAGTATTTCCAAACCACTTTTCCACACATTTAAATAATTCATGGGTGTGCATATAAAAAATGAGAAATATGAGGAACTCTCCATTTTTTGGTCACAACCGCTGTGATTGTTATTGTCTCCGTGACACTCACAATTTGATCTTTAGCGCTGAGTTACCTGGAATGCCCAAAATGAAGATGGTTATGTTTGTTGTTGACTCTCTCTCTCTCTCTCTCTCACACACACACACACACACACACACACATACACACACACACACACATACAAAATTAACTCTATTGTTGCTCCCAAAAACAGGTTACCCAGGAGATGTTTCTATAACTGCAATTTACACTCTTACTTCAAGCATGACAATGAGGCTTGACATGGAGGCTGTAATTTAGCCGGTCACAACTGTGGGAACATACTCGACCATTCAATTCACAAAATCAAACAATTTTGGTGTCGTGTATGAATCACTTGATTAATGATAAATGTAAGAAAATATAAACGAAACGGGTTCGATTTTCAGAATCCATTCTTCCTTTTTCTGAAAATCCATTCGCCATCTATTTTTTTTAGTGTGTGTATGTACTAAAGGTTTGGTTATGTTATTCCATGTGTCAAATCAGATTGAATTGAAATCGTATAATGCTTTTTTGGGTCATGTATTGAAGAGAGTTTGTTGCAGTAAATAACATTTTATCAATTATTAAAGTTACAGTTAATTGATTTATTATAGAAATGAATCAACTATTTTTTTTTTTTTTTCAAAAGCTTTGATTGGAAAGGAATATGCAACTACATTGTCAAGACTCTTGCTATAAAATCTATTTTTAAACATTGGTCTGGTCAAACAATGAACATAATTTTTTCTATCAATAATGTTGGCATCCCACATTGATTGTCAACCATATTTAGAAGTTGGCCAAAGGAAGAACTTAAACAAAATACAAGTTCATGCAATTTTGATTAAAAGGTGAATGAAAGTGACAATCAAACATAGTATGAAATTAGCAATAGCCACAAAATCAAACAATTTTCAAGTCAGAACACTACACACAAAGACTCATTTCATGTCCTAGGCAAACCACCAACTTAAAACCCCTTTCCTAATGCATATATAGCTCCCACTCCACTAGTCATTAGTTTCTTTAGAAGTTGAAGGCGATGTCGAAGGTGTGGATGAGGTATGAGAGCACCAACGCTTCCAACATCAGCACGTATGCGCTCCGTTGGTTAATTGTTGTTCTTGAGAGACCCACAACACCATCAACATTTGTGGCACTCAATTAGTACATCAGGATTCAAGAATAATCCATAGTCCACAAGATTATTTATACATAATTATTTTTTAAAGGTACAAAACAATTTTAAAATAGATTTTTTTTAACAACTAATATCATTTTCTTTTTTCTCTCCACAAATTTGACAAACACCATTACATTTGAGTGTTAATCACATTCTAATCATAGAAAATGGAATATCTAGGAGGAGAACTTGGGCTTAACAGTAACACTGGTTTAAAAGACAAACACATTAAGTAAGGAGTTAATACCTAGAATAAGCCATAACCCATGACATTTAATCCAAATCTATGAAATTCTGTTTGGTTTTTGTTAATAAAAATAGATTTTTTTTAATAACTAATATCATTTTCTTTTTTCTCTCCACAAATTGGACAGAAATCTTAAATTAATTTGTAAAGTACCTATTCAAAGCTTTTGGTGCCCATATATATATATATATATCAGCAGAAATCAAATCTATATATATGTGTGTGTGTGTGTTGGGCACCAAAATCTACATATATAATTTGTAAAGTACTTGTTCAAAGCTTTGTTACATTTAATCATATATTATATATCAATAGAGATCAAATATGTAGAAATCAAATACACACATATATATAAGTAGAAATCAAATCTATAGAAATCACACACACACACATACACACACACATATATATTAGTAACAAAAATGAGAATGAAGACGTAAGGGACGACAGGGACGAAACGAACCTCGTTGTCGCCTCCCCTCACGCCTCATCGCTGCCTCTACTCACCTCGTTGTCATCACCAAGCTGCAGGAGTCAGTCGGCTACCTACGTCATGCCTCTCTATTTGTCTCTCTCAAAGAGGGGTTAGGGTTCACAAACAAAAGGCAAACGAAAAAGAGACTGAAAAACAAAAGAAGAAGAAGAAAAGAAACCAAAAAAAAAAAAAAGGAATCAAAATGACGTCATTTTAAACCGCCGCAGGAAACAGTGGCCGAGGATTCGGACTCGTGTCATGAATACCAATTTTACAGACATCCTATCAAGTATTGACACGTCATGTATAATAAGGAAATATTGGGATAGTTTATTTTATTTCATGCCATAGAGAGAGAGAGGTGATTATTCAATCCTTCTGGAGTATGAATACGTGGTGCTCCATAAATTTTTGATTGGTGGAAAAGCGTAAGGGTCCACAATTTATGTTGGGGATGGGAGAACTGTAGCGACCCTAATTTCTTCGTAAGTCTTTATTTATTTATTATTACTTGATTTTATTTTTGGCTTTATTAATTGCGTAGTTATATAAGAATTTAATGTGGTATTTAATTAATTTAATGTGTTGGTTAATTATATATAATTAATCTGAATATTTATATTATATATTTTATATGTATTAAAAAAGAAATTATTAATATAAATTTTATATAAAATATTTTTATTTATATATGTGATTTATTTGTATAATATAATATAATAAGAAATTAAGTTATTATATATATAATATAATATAAGTAGTCAACTAGGTTTAGAAGAAATAAGAAAACAAATAATAAGGAAAAAAGAGAGGTGTGCAAGCCGCGAGAGAGAGAGAGAGAGAGAGAGAAATCAAGAAAAAAAAGTGTTTAATCAACAAAGAAAGTGCTGTGTGTGGCGTAAGAAAGAGAAGGATGGCGGTTGGAGAGGAGGAAAAGAAAAAAAAAAGGTTAGAGTTTTATTTTGGTGACTCCATTAATTCTCTAAGTGATTTTTTGATCTTCAAAAATAATTGTGAGAATAAAATTTACTTCCCTTGATTTATATTTAATTTGTTTTATTTATTTATTTATTTTTATTTATTTGATGTTGAATTGATTTCATATTTTCATGTAGATGATTGATCGATTTTAATTATTTTGATTAGTTGTGTATGTAACGTTTAGGGTTTTTAGATGATTGATTGATTTTAATTATTTTGTTTAGTTGTGTATGTAAGGTTTAGGGTTATTAGTTAATTGATTAGTTTTAATTATTTTGATTAGTTGTGTATGCCATGTTTAAGGTTTTTATATGGATTTATTTTATAGTTGTAATCACACTCATGGTTGTATGAAATTAAAATTAATTAAAAACCCATAGATAAATTCCTTTTACTCCACCATGACTCCATGGATTGTTGTTTTATTTGAGTGATGGTGAGAAAGAGTATATAAGAAAAAAAGTGAGGATTATGAGATTTATTTGAATGCCTTAGGCTTGGCATTGTTATGTTTGTTCTCATGAGTGAGATGTTTTGTATATATATATTGTTGCCTCGTTCTCATGAGTAGACAAGTGTTTTGATTTACGCGCTTACGTATATGCTAACCATTTGGGGAGTGTGACTCAAACTCGGGATGATATCCCCATGCAAGGTTGGCTTCGGAGCGGTGTTAGCTATACGAAAGGCACATGGGATATATATGTAGGTCGGAAGTGGAGGCCGAAGTGGTGGAGTTAAGGTACAAAGAATTAAATATAAGTTTATTGTTATAGTGTGAATTGTATTGATTTGTACATTTTGAAAAATAGTAATCGACCTCGATAAATTATGAAATTTGAGTAAAGGCATGTATACGTGATTCTAGACAACTTTTGTGTTTAAACTTTTTATTAAAAAGATTGATTATAACTTATAATCGGATGATCTTGATTATAGTAGCTTTAATTCATTTTAGCAATGCAGATTTTAGAGGCTGTTTTAACCCACGAAACGAGCTCATTTTTTATTGGTTTCGCGTAAATTGAAGTAAAACATTATTCTGCACACTTTTCGTGTTTTGAACTTTTCTTAAAAAAATCATCTTAGGGCAGTTTCTGTTCGTTTTCAGCTTCAGATTTTTCGATTGAATTTCATCTAGGTTCTTCTATCAAATTTTTCTCTCAACCTGTTTAGTTTCTGTTAAATTCGTTTGCAATGCCTTTTAAGAAATTTGATTCTGTACAACTTTTGTTCTTTAAGTTTTGATCAATTCAAATTATTTAAACATAAAACGATATATTTTTATACTTCTGCAGCAAGTTGCTCATGATTAAAGTATACTAACTTTATTTTTTTTTTAGGATGGTGGGTCTTATTAATTTTTTTATGCAGGGCTGACCCACCATATTTTTATTTCTATTTTGTTTATTTTATAATCAATTTATATTTCGTTGTGTACGGAAAAGAAACTAAATGCCACCGTATCTCAAGAAACTACTTATTCGTCTCGGTGCGATTGGAACTACTTGTCTTGTCCCGTACCAAGAATTAAATGTATTTTTGTTTGTCTGATGGACACGTGGGTGTTAAATCTTGTACTCATACCAGTATACCTGTATACTGACCCGTTTTGTCTCTCGGCAACTTGGGTGCGTTCTGTTTGAGCGCAGCTGAACTTCCTTTTGCAGGATTAGTTGGGGCTATGGTGGTGACAAGAAATAATTATGATCGTAGGACATGACATTGGACTTCTTTTGTTTTCTTGAACTTAGGGTTGATATTAGTTTATGTATTTATTATTATTATTTTTTTTTATGACCTTGGTATTTGACAATTTGGTATGGTTTGTAACTTTACATTATTTAAGTTGTTTTGACTAGTTGTTGCTACCTTAATGTTGAGATATTGGTTAGTTATGAAATTATGGAAGATGGTATGGATTGACTCACCAAGTCTGCTCATTTTATTTCTATCAATGTTCACCGAACTGCGGATAAACTAGCTAGGCTATATATTCGGGAGGTGGTGCGACTTCATGGCGCACCAGTTTCTATAGTTTCGGATCGTGATCCATTGTTTGTGGCAAAGTTTTGGGAGAGCTTTCAGCATGCTTTGGGTGCTAGGTTAGACCTGAGCACGACTTATCATCCTCAAACAGATGGACAAACTGAGCGGGTAAACCAGATCTTGAAGGATATGTTGAGAGCTTGTGTCATTGATTTTGATGGTAGTTGGGAAGAACACTTGCCATTAGTGGAGTTTGTTTATAATAATAGCTATCACTCCAGTATCGGGATGGCACCTTTTGAGGCTTTGTATGGGAGGCCATATCGATCACCTGCTTGTTGGATGGAGGTAGGAGATGCCCCATTGTTAGGGCCAGAGTTGGTGAGAGAGACCACGGAGAAAGTGAACATTATTCGGGAACGTATTAAGACTGCATAGAGTCGTCAGAAGAGTTATGCTGATAGAAAACGTAATGGGGTTGAGTTGAATGTTGGAGATTTGGTGTTTTTAAAGGTCTCACCGATGAAGGGTATCATGCGGTTCGAGAAGATGGGAAAGTTGGCACCTAGATTTGTGGGACCATATGAGATCCTTGAGAGGATTGGTAATGTGGCTTACAAATTAGCCCTACCACCTGCTTTAGCTATGATTCACAATATGTTCCATGTATCTTTATTGCAGAAGTGTGTGCAAGACCCTTCCCAAGTAGTATTACCAGAAGTGTTGGAGATCAATGATGATCTAACATATGTGGTGTGACCTGTTACTATTCTAGACTGGGATGTAAAGCAGTTGCGGCACAAGAAAGTAAACTTGGTTAAAGTGCAATAGAGCGAGGATGGAAATGATATCACTTGGGAATTAGAAGAGAAAGTTCGGCGTATGCATCCGGAACTTTTTATTTAGTACTTTCTCCTATCGAATCTTGGGACGAGATTCTTTTGAGGTGTGTATATTGTAGCGACCCTGATTTCTTCGTAAGTCTGTATTTATTTATTATTACTTGATTTTATTTTTGGCTTTATTAATTGCGTAGTTATATAAGAATTTAATGTGGTATTTAATTAATTTAATGTGTTGAGTAATTATACATAATTAATCTGAATATTTATATTTATATATTTTATATATATTAAAAAATAAATTATTGATATAAATTTTTAATTATATATAATTAATCTGAATATTTATATTATATATATTATATATATATTAAAAAAGGTTACATCAATAATTTTTTTTAATATATATAAAATATATAAATATAAATATTCAGATTAATTATATATAATTACTCAACACATTAAATTAATTAAATACCACATTAAATTCTTATATAACTACGCAATTAATAAAGCCAAAAATAAAATCAAGTAATAATAAATAAATAAAAACTTACGAAGAAATCAGGGTCGCTACAGGAACAACATGGGACTATGCAATTAATGATTGGATTGGAATATGACCACATAGTGTTTCGGGAGTATTGAATAATTTTCCTAGAAGAGAGTTGGAGCTTCCAATAACTTAACTATAATTAGAGTTTTCAATAATATAAAATAAATTATAATGAATTGAATAGGGTTGAACCCACTTTCAAAAGCTGCACAAAAACCCATTTGTCTTCTCCGGCGATCGAAAACTCAGACCTCAACTCCGTCTTCTCCAGCAAGCAAAAATCGAGACCAGCAAACGTGCATATAATCTAGTGATTTGTTTAATTACCTCAGTTCTTCTCCCTTTCTATTTTTTGAAACAGAATTGTTTGATTACCCGTTTATCTTTCTATTTTACTTTTTTGATGGTCTCGATTTGGCCATGTGGAGCCTATCATAGTTTTCATTTCGATAATCTAAACCGTTGAATGTATAAAACTTGCCGAGTACGTCATTTTTGCAAAAAATATATTGATCGAATATTGATAATCTCTTGATCTAATCATATTTTTGTCAATAATAAATATGATTTTAAAAATAAATTATTGACAAAAATATATTTTGATCAGATATCTATCGATATCCGATTAATTTTATATTTTGAAAAGATAAATTATTTGACAAATTCTACATATTAACGGTTCGAATCATCAAAATAAAACATGTGACAAGCCTTACATGCCCAACAATACTATCCAAAAGCCTTACCCTTGTACTTCATACTTTTTGTTTAGTGTAGATAGAATCCCTATCTTAATCTCACGGCTTAAGTTGTTTGGATTGGATTTCTAAAAATCTTGACCCGTTAATTTAATTATAATTTTATGGAAATATACTGTTTTTTTTACCATTAATCTGTAATTTTTTTCCTTCATCTTTCAACTGATATTATTTTCCATTTAATAATTGAGCCATGGGCCCAACGCAAGAGCAAAAGCAGAGTCGGCCACACGTTCCTTCAAATGACAAGTGCACCTTCCTTTAAATGACAAGTCCTTTTATTTTATTTTTTCTTTCAACTGATATTATTTTCCATTTAATAATTGAGCCATGGGCCCAACGCAAGAGCAAAAGCAGAGTCGGCCACTCACCTCACATGCACCTTCCTTCAAATGACAAATGCACCTTCCTTTAAATGACAAGTACTTTTTATTTTGCTTTTTCTTTTAAAACTAAATTAATTTTTAGCTTTAAACAAATAAAAACTAAATTTTAAATAATAAACTATAAGCAAAATTTATATCAAACAATCTAACATCGTCTCTTACAATAATAAAATATAAACAACTCAAAAATATTGCACCAAATAATTCAAATTATAAATAAATTGTGAAAGCTAAATCAAACTAAATCGTGCATCTACATCCATGTACAATTTACTCGCATGATATTTGAAAATAAACGTATAACTCTTATGATTTTTCTCACAATTATTTATCGGCTAAAAACTCATTTTTTTTATAATAAAAAAAAACCCTAACTTCTTTTTTTTTTTTTTTTTGATAGGAAAGCACAAGACTTAACATATTTTGCATATCCAGTAATAAGTTGTCTAATAAAGTATATTGAAGTACTTAGAAAAGTAAAATATTTGTGAAGTAATTTTTGAAAATTCAATAAATATGAATATGTATTGCATTTTTTTATATATATATTTTTGTACTTTTTAGTATTTAGTGAATATAAATTAAAAATTCAAAAATTGTTTTTAAAAATTTCAAAACAAAAAGTTTAATAATTGGGCCATGGGCTGGTGAGCCTCCCACTTAACATGGGTTGTGGATATTTCAAACAAGTGAATGGTATTGAAATTTATATAATGGTTTATTGCGGATATCTCACTTTAATTTTTAATTTATCAAAACGACGTCGTTCGTCGTTTTGGGTGTTTCGAGTTAAGAAAATTCAAATCACTTAGCATTGTTGTAAAATAAAACACTATTGAAGATAAATTTATTTACAATAATGATGTTATTACTTCATTCTTATTAAAAAAATAAAAAAATGGGATATATTTAGAATTTTCCAAATCAAATACTTCCATGGGCTGGGTCAAAAGAAAAGTGGGCCACCTGCATCACATAAGGTTGTTGGGTTGGGTCTCATTCTTATTCAGCTTGCTTTGTTCTATTTTTCTTAAAATACTTTTCAGAAAATTCTACTTTCTTATTTTCTGTGTTTTTTACTTTTACTGAATTTTTTATAATATTTTAAGAAATTTTTTATTTTTTTAGACACACCTAACATAAATACACCTAAAAAGTAAAAAAAATTATAAAAAAAATCTTTTAAAAATTTACTAAATGCCAAAAATACAAAAAATATATATATATACAAGAATTCAGTATATTTTTTTATATTTTTATGTATTTATTAATTTTTTAAAATATTTTTTCACAAATTTTTTACTTTTTAGATACATCTAAGTAAAATGCATCTAAAAAAGTAAAAAAAAATGTTTAAAATTTTAAAAATATTCACTAAAAAGAAAAAAAAAATACAAAAATAAAAAAACTCAATTTTTAAAAAATTTAATTCAAAAAATTTAAACCAAACACACTGTAATTTATTTATTTATTTTTTGGTATATTTAGAATTTTCCAAATCAATTAGCTCTCCAGCGACCCATCCATCTGGGTCAAAAGCAAAGTGGGCCACCCGCATTAGCACAAATGCACCTTCCTTTGTCCGGTCAGTAGGCACAAACAAATTGTACGAAAATGACAACTACTTTTTATTTTTTAAACTAATTTTTTTAGCTTTAAAAAAGTAAAAGACTAAATAGAAAAATTGCAAAAAAAAAATTCTAAGATTTGACTTTTGTAATAAAATAAATCATAAATTTTTTATTTTATCAATTTAGATTTTAATATTTTAATTTATTTTCAATATAAGTTATTCGTCTATTTTCAACAAATAAAATTAACGAAAAAAAATATTTTAACCATTAAAAAAAAGGTACGATTTACTCACTGATATTTAAAAATAAGCATATAATTTTTCTGATTTATCTCACAACCACTTTATTGGTTAAAAAACTGATTTTGCTAGAAAAACTTTAACTCGATTGAAATATCTATTTCCCTTTAAAAACACTCACTTTAGCCATTATGAAGGCAACTAGAAAAGTAACACCAAAAAAACAAAAAGCTTAGGTTGGCATTGTGTTGTTTGGGCCATGGGAATTTTTTACGGGTCTCATCCTAATCCCAATGATTTGAATTCTTTTCTTTTTAGGCCACGATATATAAATTATTTATGAAAAAAATTAAATTATTATAACTATATTAGCTCATGACAAAATATAAACGATAAATAATATTTAAAAAACTTAATTATTTATTTTTTAAGAAATAAATATAATGAACTAACGTGATTACGATTATTAGATTAATTTGATTTTTTTCATGAATGATTTACACGTTGTAATTCAAAATATGAACAGTTCACATTATTCAGACGGTAATAGATTCCACGAACCAAAACAATACTATCTAATCCAGAAGCTGAGCCCAAACTATAACATGTCAAAACAAACTAATTATTTTAGTATTAATTTTTTGAATAAATTACATTGACACCCCCTGAGATTGGGTCCGATTACATCTCATTCCTTGACGTTATAAAAATTACATTCATACTCCTGTGCTTAATAGTCTCATTTCACAAACTCTCCTACTTATATAAAAGGTAACAACTCTTAATAGAAAAATAAAGAAAATTATATTGAAAATAAAAGTAAAGTAAAGGAAAGAAAAAAAAAAGAAAAGAAAAGAAAAGAAAAAGTAAAGCAAAGCCAAGTAAAAAAAGAGAAAGTGTATGAATTTAATGTCTTTTTTATACCAACATTAATTTCGTCTAAATATTTACAATGACAGGGAGATTAGTGTAATTTTCTAAACGTCAGAAGTGATATTTATTAAACTCAAATCTCACGGAGTGTAAATATAATTTATCCTAATTTTTTAATAGGTCACGTGCGTATTAATTATCGATAGAAATAACAGAATTTTAATTCATGTGGAAACTTATCAAAAATTACAAATTCAAACCCACCAGCCTTTTAACAAATAACAAATACATTTGATCATAAATTTTCTCCACCAATAAAAAATAACGGTGGACACCACAATAAATCAAAATCAAATTAATTGCAAGAAAAATAGTGTAAAATTTAATCACAATAAAAATAAAAATAGAAAAAATCAGAAGAAATGTCATATAGGAGGAGTTAATTTTAAGAAATATACTGAAGCAAAATACTATACTTTACCTCCCCATCCTAGTAGTAGTATATATTTATTATAATCTATACTGAAGCAAAAGGATATGGAATTCTAACATTAACATCTCCGCAGTATGCTTGACAACCAGGCTTTGCATAAGATTGCACCGATTTTTTTGTCAGCCATAGAAGCAACTGCAGCGCCAGGAGGAGGCAGAGGGGGAGGAGGGACGAGCAGGAGTTTTTCTGTAAGGCCGTGGTTTTTTTTTTTTTTTTTTTTTTTTTCTAAGTTATATATATATTTCTTATGGTAAATTATAAATAAACTTTCTGAGATTTGCTTGTGCACTTATATAGTTTGGAAAATTATAAATATCTTATTGTTATACTTTTTATTTAACAGAATTAACTAAAAAAGTAAAATTCATAATTACTCTACTGTACAATAATAAAATTACTTAAATTATTAATTGAAATATATTTCTAACATCATTAAAAAAATATTAATTAACTAGATAATTTATTAATAAAAATGACGATTTGTTATGAAATTAAAAACCGCAGCGTATGGAGTGTAATTTCTAAAACTACTAAAGACAATTCGTATTTTAATCAAATCTCAAAACGTATATTTATAATTTCCGCTATTTCTTATATGGGTAAATTACATTGACATCTCTTGAGGTTTATGTTTATTACAGTTCCCCTCTCACGTCTAGGAAATTACACTGACCCCCCTTGTCAGTGTAATTATTTGACGTTGTTAACTTTTAAGTTAAAATGACATATTTATCCTTAATCTTTACATGTACTTTAAAGGGTAAATTACATTGACACCTCATGAGGTTTCAATTTAATACGGATCCCCCCTGATATTTAAAAAAAACTAATTTAACAAAAATAAATATGAAGAAATATATTTAATTTGTAAAAACTTATTTCCAACCACTCGAAAGATAAAAATTATATAAAAATGATAATTATTTTTTATTTTTTATTTCAAAGCCAAATTAATTTTTAATTTTAAAAAAAAAATTCTAAAAATCAAACCATACATAATCTAAGAATCTTTTGATAAGTCATTTATTACGTTGATAACTTATTTAATTATTTATTAATTTTACGATATTTTTACCATCGATGCTTGTTTGGTAACCATTTCGTTTTCAGTTTTCAATTTATATTTACAAAAATTAAAAAAAACTGTCATAAAAACTTGTTTGATAATTTTTTTGGTTTATAAATGGTTGTCTCAATTTGTACATTTGAGAAAAAAATGTAAATTCAAAAAATGAGTTTATATTGGTTTTTAAACAGAAATTTAAAAATTTGACTAACAAAATTGTTTTTCAATTAATTTAAGAAATTATTTCTCACCACTCGAAAGATAAAAATTATATAAAAATAATAATTATTTTTATTTTTTATTTCTTAACGAAATTAAATTTTAATTTTTTTAAAAAAAATTCTAAAAATCAAACCATACATAGCCTAAGAATCTTTTGATAAGTCATTTTTTATGTTGGTAACTTATTTAATTATTTGTTAATTTTATGACATTTTTACCATCTGAAACCTGTTTGGTAACCATTTCGTTTTCAGTTTTCAATTTATATTTACAAAAATTTTAAAAGCTGTCATAAAAACTTATTTGATAATTTTTTTTGGTTTATAAATGGTTGTTTTAGTTTGTAAATTTGATGAAAAAACGTAAATTCAAAAAATGAGTTTACTTTGGTTTTTAAACAGAAATTTAAAAATTTGAGTAACAAAATTTTTTTCAAATAATTTTTTTTTTCAATGATTTTTTTTTCAACTAATACTAATCGAATGGGCAATTGGTAATGTTATTTTAAACCTTAGGGAGGGGATTGTAATTTTTAAAATATGAGGGGTGTCAATGTAATTTACTCAGTGAGGACAAAATTGATATTTAAAAAAATTAAATTGCTGACATCAGTAAAATTTATTAGTTGACTGTTAAGTCAACTAACTGAATGAGCAATCTGTAATGAAACTTTAAACCTCATAGAGAAAGATGTAATTTCTAAAAAGTGAAGAGAAGAACTGTAATAAATATAAACCTCAGATGGTGCCAATGTAATTTACCATTCTTATATTTATAAACATTTCCCTCACCCTACGTAAAATGTTTACGTAGAAATTTTGAGATTCCTAGTTGTCAATGGAGCGTGCGCGGTGTGGTTCGGGCGGTTTGAGAGTAAAATTATAAATCAAATGGCAGGTTAGCGGATTAGCGGATTAACAAATTGCGGTTTGGGCGGTTTTGACGGATTGGCGATTCGAAGAATATTCTACCTAATTATCATACATTTACATAATTTATAATACTAATTTGTATAATATTTTTTAGATATATAACACAAAGTAATTTTACATAATATGTTTTATATATATAACCACTAATTTGTAATAAATTTTATATCTTAAATCTTTCTCACATTTATTTTTACATTGATATTTCATTGGAAGTTAAAAATATATATGTATTAACTATAGTAGAGCGGAACGGTTCGACTGACGGATTATAAATTTTAAAATTTAAATTATGGTTAACGATTAGAACGATATACATCAATATGAATCGATGTGATTTTAACGAATTAAATAGTATTTTTGTTGGTTTTTTGGCTTTTCGAAGGGTATTTTTGTAAATGCGAGCGTGCCAGCAAGGATCAATCAGTCCTTACAGAAATTATAATTGCCAACCAATTATCAGACGATTGTGTTTTAGTTCTTTCAGCCTCAATGAAGAGGACTTTTACTGGTGGCTTGACTTAGGAGAAATTAAGAGAAATAATAGTTAATATAAAGAACAATGAAAGTATTTCATTAAAATAAACACTTACAATGATTCAAACTCAGCCTCGAAGAGGTTTACAGTGACGATCTACTTGAAACTACTCCTATGAATCGAAGTGCAGAACAGGTATTTAAAGTGCAAGAAAGGTAAAGACTGAAAATGTAAAAAACTGGAAAAGAAAATATGTAAAGTAAGACTGGTTTGTATGATCTGAGCCTGGGGGCTTTTTCTGGGGACCTCCTTGCTATTTATACTCCTCAAGGATGACCATCGAACTGCACTTCAAACCGTCGAACTGCCCTTCTATGATCGCTGATCATGCTGCCTTAGAAGTAGTTCCACTACGCCATCACTTGCAGTTAGGCTTCCCTCTGTATTTGAATTTGAATATGAGTAACTGTTGAAGCCACGTCATCCTGTATCTCTTTACTGATCCAGTGCTACCCAAATCACGTGAGAACCAATTTTCACTGCCACATGTACGATCAGGATCGAAGACTTGAGTAATCTTCCTATATTACCCTTACTCTGCCACGTGTCAAACTGTGATTGGCTTTTACAAAATATATAGCCAACATTACCCCCCGCACTAATATACCCAATATTTGGTGATATTAGTGGATCACAGTTTTCTTCCCGCGCTTTCAGAACATGCATGGAGTCCATTTTCTGGAAACATAACCGTCATCTATTTGGTGATCATTTGCATTAACTCTCTTTCAATTTGTTGAACATCCCAATACCTCAGCATTCGAACGGACTATGGCTAAATCAACTTCTCTTTCTATTGATCAAGCATATGAAGAGCCATTGAGTAATGCTGCTTCCCCTCGAAAGAATCTCCACGCATTCATTAGCCACCTCTACCTGCCTTCCTATATTCAAGTTATGGGAGTCTTTGCAAATTACCAACCTTCGGACTATGAACACATTGCTCTTAATCCTTCGATTCAACAAGTTGCAGACATAAATACAAGAAGTTCTTCCTCTAACTTCCCCTTGTACCTCGAACCAACTGCTCTTAAACCTTTGATTTGGCAAGTTGCAAATATGGACATGGGAAACTCTTCTTCACAAACCTCTGCATGGGATGAAGCTACAACTTCTTCATCTTCTGGGGTTTCCGGCTGGACAAGCTGGTCAACACCTGAGACTTATGATCTGTGAGAACGAATCAACCATCATTTTGTTGAGTTCACTGACCCTTTGGAGTTTCCTTTCTATGCTCGAAGTTCAGTGGTCTACCCTTACGTGCCCATTGACCTTCGACGTAGTTTGGAGGAGAATCTGCTTGTGGCCTGGTACACATCCTCCATGCCCACAACGACAGTGCTTGTTGCCCGACGCCCAGAAAAGGCACAAGGGTACAACCCATCATTCTTAGCCAAGAAGGCGAAGATTTGGTCTTCTGACTGACTTGATTACATTAATGTCTTTGTTCCTTCTGCTCCCGTGCCATCTCCCATAATAGAAGCATCCACACCTTCTTCTCCGTCTTCTGAAACAGAAGCATATGTTTCATCTTCTGAAGCAGAACCATCTACTCCTTCTTCTTCACCAACTCTTTCTTGGACAGAGAAACTGAGGCTTGCCCTTCCCATGGATAAGGTCTTCCCACCTTACAAACCTCCATCTTCCCCTACTCCAGCTGAGCGGAAACAAGCTCAACTTCTGCTTGCAGCTTTCTCTCACTTGCCCTTCAATGTTCTTGAGGACGACGTCCCTCTCAAGAACCTTCGATGGGCTTGTGATATTCTGACTAGGGGCCATGTCCTTAATCTCCTTGCCCAAGCAGAACTTCATATGTTCCTGGACCAACTTCCGGTGCTCCTCTACTGGCATCGAAATTCTATGCTCACTACACAATCTTTGGATCAACTTTCGTCTCTCCGAATTCATGCCCAATACGAAGCAGAGAACTTCATCGAAGAATTCGATGATTTCAAGAATAAAGATTCTGCGTATTGGGATGATTTGGTCATAGACGAATTGGAACAAAGATTGAGGGAGGAGGCTTTCGAAATAAAGGCTGAAGAGCTCTACTATGAAGTGAGAGCACACCAACTTATGCAGCCAACATTAGAAGAAATAGAAGATATAATAAAGAAAGAACAAAAATTCATTGATCACTGTTGGACCAAATTTCATGATCTTGTTCTTTATTCTATTCCTTATTTTTATGAGCTTGAGTTTGTACCCAAATAGGGTTACTTGATATAATTGCGTTGGCTTGAATACAAACAAAGTTCTTCTATATTTGACATTGTTTGACTCTGTTTCCTTTTGCCTTTAAAAGCCAATTCAGAGCCTCGAATTGAACAATCTCATCCTTCAAATCTGGACTCAATCGTCTTTAATGAAAATACTAAAATGAACCAACATGTCTTTTTCTAATTTATGGAGTAAAGTTGACAATTTTAGCTGATATCATCTAGAATTAGTGCTTCGAATTTAACAACCTTACCCTTCAAGACTAACTATAACCAATATATGGTCATGGTTAATATAGCCAATCAATTTTAAATTAACCACTTTTGCTTCGAAGAGCAATCTATGCTGTTTTAATTCAATAGACAATCTCCTTTTAAAAAAAAGCCAACGATTGGTTTTGATGTTTCGAATAGTAATTCTCATCCTTAAAGAATCCTAAATTTTGCTCCAAAGGTCATTACTTTCATTAATAACCCTCAAACAGGTCTCTAAACCCTTCGCAGTAGACCAATACTCGAGCATTCTAGCATCTTTAAGCATGTAGCATGCTTCGAAGCCGGTTTCTCTGTTTCGAAGCCGTTGTCCTTTGGTTTTTGGGGCCAAAATTTGGCTTTCGAAGCCAAATACCCTACTTCGAAGCTAGTCTCAGCACCTGGGTTGTGTTTTTCCCTCCAAAAGTATCAACATTGAAGGAAACTCTTCGTATTCGTACTTTTAGTACTTAACGACTTACGCAATATATTTTTCAGGCACAAAGCTTTTAAAAACCCCTTTGTTTCGTGTTCTGAAATCACTTGCTCTTTCAACACACAAACCCTACCGATCTTCTATTAACCCTCTCTTCCTTACTACTCGCTATTAATGGATCCTTCCTCACTAAAAGTGCCCGCTGGCGATCGTCTCAGCCCTACCATGGCTTTGAAGAAATATATTGATGAAGAAATTACCAAGCTCACGACTGGTGGGCCAAGCAACATAGATGGGCGTCTCTTCGTTCCTCGCCACGGCCGCCAACAAGAGTATGTCCTAGGACCCATCTTTCGGGAAGCTCCTGACCAACTTCCAGCTTTATACCCTCGTTTGGAGGATCACCTTCTTCTATACGAAGGAGGGCTTGACTGGAGCAACTGGAGAATGACCCGGCCTCATCGCTGCTGGCCGACATTGAGAACCGAATGGGAGGAATGGTATGACAGGGTTGTACCTGCGAGAGAAGATGACTTACAAGAGCTCTACATCCTCGACGCTCTTCGCCTTTCCAGGTTCATCATTCCTGAGGACCCCTTTTTGATTCCAGCTGCTTTATGTTTTTGGAATATGGCTTTTAATTTTTTCCAATTTCGGTGTGGCATGATGGCAACCCTTTGCATATTCTATGCAGTCTTTAAGGATAGTTGGCCAATAGTAGGAATGCCTTTGAAGCAACCATCTCATCTTTACACCAGGCTGATGAGCACCACAGATGTCTTCATGAACTTCAGCCATAGCTGTTAATGCTTCTTTTGGGTTTAAACATTCCAGCAATAAGCCATCTCCCCCCCTTTTGTAGAGAGCATTGCCATATATCATATATTGCATAGACTGCAGTTTGATTTTTCCGCTGGCCTTCGAAGATGGACCAGCTAAGTATTGCATTATTGGATGCCTCCAATCTTGTTCTTGTAAGTCATTATGATTGACTTCCAAGACCACATTCCTTTTATTCAAAGGCTGTATTAGTCTTTGATACGTTGTTTGACTTATGTCCCTTTGGGTATTATCCCTTCTCTTGAAGTTTGAAGCTTTCTGAGCTACATCATTAGCTCTATTGTTCAAGAATCTTGGAACATGAGTTACATTTGCTATTTGAAACTGAGAAAGCAGATGTAATGCAACAACATAGTATGGCAAAATACTTATGCTTTGACACTTGAAAATCCCTTTTACTTAGTTAACCACCAATTGAGAGTCTCCAAATATGTCAACTGCATGTACTTGTAATCCAATAAGAATTTCTAGTCCCACTATTAAGGCTTCATATTCAACCTGGTTATTGGAACAGGTGGCTTCATCCACTCTGAAACCATGTGTAGTTTCTAATCATTGTGGAGATTTAATCACAACACTAATTCCAATTAAGCCATTGGCTTTCGATCCATCGAACCACTTCTGCCATGGCTCAACACTAGCCATACCAAGTTCCATTATCTCTTGGCTCTCTGTTTGAGATGGATGGTCTGCCAGAAAATTGGCTAAAACCTGCCCTTTTACGGCCCTTTGGGGGATATACTCTAGATGAAATTCTGATAAGGCTAGTATCCACTTGCCAATTCTCCCCCTCAACATAGGTCTAGATAACATGTATTTAACCAAATCTGTGGTTGCAATTACCAAGACAGTTGTGGGTAAAAGATAATATCTTAATTTCATTGTAGCAAAATACAAAGCAAGACACAGCTTTTCAACAGCTGAATATTTACATTCACAAGAATTTAAAAACCTACTAAGGTAATAAATATCTTGCTCTTTGCCTTCTTCATTGTCTTGGGCCAAAAAAGCTCCCAATGAATCTTCTGCTGCAGCTATGTACAACTTCAAGGGCTTGTTCCCCTTTGGTGGCATCAGCACTAGAGGGTTGGCCAAGTAGGCTTTGATACCTTCGAAAGCAATTTGATGCTCTACTGTCCACACAAATTCATTTTCATCTTTCAGCCTTAACAAGGAAGAAAATACTTTAGTTTTCCCTGCAGTGTTAGAAATGAACCTTCGAAGAAAGTTAACCTGCCCAAGGAACCTTTGTAATTCTTTCTTACTTGATGGAGGCCTGGCTTCAATGATGGCTTTAGCTTTATTTTGATCAATCTGTATTCCTTTCTTGTGCACTACATAACCTAAGAAGTTTCCAGATGATACACCAAAAGTACACTTAAGAGGATTAAGTTTCAACTTGAACTTCCTCATTCTTTCAAAAACTGTTTCTAAGTGAAACAAATGCTCCTTCATGGATTGGGATTTCACTACAATGTCATCAATATAACACTCTAGATACCCTCTAATGAGATCATGAAAGATGGTGTTCATAGCCCTCTGATATGTAGCCCCAGCATTCTTCAGACCAAATGGCATTTTAACCCATTCGAAGGTGCCAATATTCCCAGGACATCTGAATGCTGTCTTGTGGATATCCTCATCTGCAATACAGATTTTGTTATAACCAGAGTGCCCATCCATCATTGATAAAATTTGATGCCCTGCTGAACTGTCTACCAGCAGATCCACTATAGGCATAGGGTACTCATCTTTAGGAGTTGCTAGATTCAAGTTTCTGAAATCGATGCATACCCTCATTTTTCCATTCTTCTTAACTACAGGCACAATATTAGATAGCCATTCAACATACCTGGCTGTCCTAATAAAGCCTGCATTGAGTAGTCTAAGAATCTCTTCCTTGACCTTCTAAATTACTTCTGGACTCATTCTTCTTGGTTTCTGCTTGTATGGCTTGAAATTAGGCTTCATAGGGAGCCTATGTTCCACTAATGACCTATCCAATCCTGGTAGTTCATTATAGGACCATGCAAAGCAATCTTTTTATTTCTTCAGAACAACCAACAACTGGTCTCTGTCCAGAATATTCAAGCAAGCGCTTATATAGGTGGGCTGTTATATAGAACCTTCCCCTAAATTTACTTCTTCTAAGAGGTCTTGTGTCTGAGAACTTATTAAAGCTTCTTCCTTGGTTTCTTTGACCTTCGAAGCAACCTTCTTGCTTTGTTCTGCTCCCAGGTTCTTTAGTTCAACATCTTTGCCCTCCTCCTCATAGACAAAATCTGTCCATAAGGCATCCTCCTCCTGTATCTCCTAGACTTTTGTCTCAATGTCCAATGCACAGTATTTCCCAAAAGGTTAAAATTCTGACCTGCTGCTGCTCCTGTTTACAGCCAATTATCATGGCTTCTCTTTCTTGCTCTTGTACTTTCTGGACTATAGCTTTTACATCCAATGTTGAGAATTTAATCAGAGCCAAGGACTTGGCTTCTTGTTCTTCATCTCTTTGCCTACAACCAGGCATCATTGTCATCTTTAACGACAATCTCTTCATCAGCACTCTCTTGGACTAAGTGCTTCAGGTGTGTCACTTCCTCATCAGCCGTCACTTCGGCTGAGCCATCAGCTTTCCTCAATATACTGAGTGGTGTCAGTCCCTCAATATACAGCTTGGCCTCTGTAAAGTCTGCACAGGCTATGAAGGGTTGAGGATCTGCATCTATTTCCTCTGTCTCTCCATTGCCTAAGGCCATCATGATTTTCTGATGCAAAGAGGAAGGCACACATTTGTTAGTGTGGATCCAATCTCTCCCAAGTAAAGCATTGTATTTAGCATTACTGTCGATTACGAAAAATGCTGTCATGCAGTCCCTGGTTCCCACACTCAAGTTAATGGGTAAAATCCCCTGAGCCATCTGTTTGTCCCCAGCAAAACCAGCAATGGTTGTGCTAGTTGGGATCAACCTGGGATTCTTTTTTCCTAATTTCTTCAAAGAAGATTTCGGTAGTAAGTTCACTGCTGCTACATTATCTATCAGGACTCGATTTAATTGAATTACATCGAAGAAAGCCTTGATGTACAAAGGCTTAACATGTTGTGTCATAAAATTCGAGGGATATTCAAAAGCATATGAGAGGTTAATGCTCACCTCTTCTCCACTCTCATAGTCAGTTTCCATTGGGGCAGCCATGCTGGAGTTATCCTGTACCATACTCACTTGCGAATCTTCACTAGAGACTGGAATTGGATCAACTCCTTGATCATCTTGGTTCCCATCTCCAGCTTCGAACTCATGAGGTAGTATATGTACCATGTTGACTGATACTAGAGGAAATGAGCCAAACTGGATGGCTGGTTGTGCCTGTTTCCTCTCTTGACTACCTTGATCAGTTACCTCAGAAGCGTCTTCCATGCTGCATTCTGACACTTCACTGCTAACAGGTTCCTTCGAATGGTTTTCCTCAACTGGTTTTTCAACCAAAAACATTTGCTCAGCCATTAAGGCTTCGAACATTTCTTCTTCCACCATTTCTTTCTTTTGGCCTATGCCAATCTCTTCTTCTGTCTCGCTACCACTTTCCATCAGAGCCTTCTCCAGCCCTGCTAAACTAGCCTTCTCTCTGGCTTTCAGTTCAGAATGAACCTTAGCCAACTGCTCTCTGCTGCAAACCACTTTGTTCTGTAGAATTGGCTTTGGAGCATGGTCTGACTTTGGATTTTTCTTTCCTTCTGTCTTGACCGGTGAAGAACTCTCTCCACTTTCTTTCAGATCTTGCTGGTACTGGGTGTACCTGCGTTGAATCTTTCTCCTTTGTGATCTTGAAATGACTGGGACCATATCTGGTTCCTTCGTCTTTGGGTGTTTAAGCAATACCCAATTGTTCGGAGCCACCAAAAGAGGCTTGACCATCCTGCCTGGAATTCCAACATCTTTCCTGGCAGGCACTTCCCTAGGTTTGTTTTGCATCACAAACCAGTCTGGAACTCCAGGTACCCAAGAGCTTACTGACTCAGATGTTGAACCGCCTTTTTCTACCTTCGAAACCATCTTCGAAGCTGGCTGTGGAGGTAAGTGCTTGGCTCTGGCCTCCTGTTTCGAGCCTAATTCAAGCCTTTGATGAAGGTGGCCACTTTCAGTTCTGCGTGAGGTTGGTCTAGGGGGCCAATCTCTGGTTTTGGTCCCATAACCTGAACTCCTCTCCAATCTTCTTTCAGAATGACTGCTCTCCATTCTGTAGTAGTTAGGTGGCCTAGACTCATACAAGGGCCTCTTGCCTTTAGCATGCATTCTGTCCACTGCAGGCTCAACCGCTAATGACCGCTGCCTATCGCTAGCCGGATACGGCCTTTTGTTATAAGCATTGGTTGATTTAGAACGTCTCTGAACATCCCTGTAGTATTGTTTCCCATCAATTGGAAGCCCCTTCAACCATTTATAACTCAGTCTGCACTTGGGACACATCCTCTGCATTACAGCTGCTTCCAAGGATTCATCATCCAGTGCCTCTTCATCAGAGTGTTCCCTCTGGTGTGAGAAACCTTGTCCAATAACTGGTGGGTTTCTAGTGTCCTTCTTGATGGTTGTCTGGTTAGCAACATGCATCTACACATTGACTTCTTCCAATTCTGTCAAGGACAAGTTCTGGAAGTCTGACGTAATGACATTGGCTGTCGCCTCTCCAACTTCTGGAAATGGATTACTGTCGATCCCCATGGCCTTTTCTGTTTTGGCTGGGAACTTCAAACTTCCTTTCCGAATTTGTTCTTAGATCCTGTCTCGAAAAACAATGCAGTTTTTAGTCGAGTGAGACCAGGAGTTATGCCATTTACAATATATTTTTCCCTTAAGTTCATCTGGAGAAGGCAGTTTTACTCCTTTAGGTAACTTAAGGAAGTTGGCCGCAAGCAAATGATCAAAGATGTCATCTGCTTTTGTTAAATCGAAAGAGTATTTTCTGTGAAAGTCTTTCTTTTTAAACTATTGGTCAATTGTTGTATCCTTATGAATTAATGCTTCACAGATTACAGGTTCTTTGCCCACAATCTCTGCTGCATCGATCTCATAATTTGGATCTCTATAATATGTCTTATACGAGGCATTATTTCGATCTTGTTCTTCCTCTGGTAATGCTTCATATCGAGACACAGGTTAGTTCGACCAAATCTCTGAATTCAGTTGAGTCAAACTTCTTTCGAAGCCTGAACTCTAAACCGTTTTGAGCCAATCTTACAAATTTTGGCTCTGGTAGGATGACTCTACACTTATTTCGAGCCCTTTTAAATCTAGCAATAAACTGAGTAGCTTTCTCTTCAGGCCTTTGACTCAATCTAGCCAAGTCTGCCATAGAAACCTCTGGCTCCGATTGGAAGAATTGGGCATGAAATGCCTCTTCCATTTGTTGCCAATTTTGAATGGAGCCAGGTGTAAGGTTGATGTACCATACAAACGCTCCCCCAATTAGAGAATTTGGGAATAATCTTAGTTTCATATAGTCATGATTAGTAAATTCACCGCATTGAGCAGCAAACCTAGCAATATGCTCTATTGTTGATTGATTCTCAGTTCCATAGAAGAGGGTAAAATCTGGTATCCTGAACCCTCTTGGGTATTCATGTACCCTATCTATCCATTATGGGTATGGTTTTCTGTATACAGGAGTCTGAACCCCCCGAGCCATCGGTCCACACATCTCCTTAACAATATCAGCAATTTGATCCCTAGGGACCACATTTTGTGCTTGCTGAACCACTACTGGAGGGACAAACACAGGATTTGGTGGACAAACTTGTGCTTGCGGTCCTCTTAGTCCATAAGGAGGTACATTTGGGACTGGTTGCCCCTGTGGTGCAGGTTGCTGTTGGGGATGTGGGTAACCCCTTTGAGTCTGTCCTGCGAAAGGACCTGTGAAAGGTGCAGGAACAGGCGTCGTGTCCCTTCCATTTGCAGGCCAACCTTCCAACCCCCCGAGTATAAATTCAAATAAGGGATTATTATACCCTCTAGTGCCTGGTATGGCTTCGAACATGGGATTTGTAACCATCCTTACGCCAGTTTCTTGTACTTGGCCAGATCCACCAACTTGTGCGGTTTCATTGTTGAGTACTGAGGCATTCTGGCCTGCTATAGGCCTCAAAATGGGTTCATACCAAGACTGAGGTGATGGTCTTTCATAGTTCTGGTTACTAGTTTGACCATTAGAATGTCCATTAACTTGCATAGGCTGTTTGTCTCTAGCCAATCTTTGTTGAGGGACATTTAGGATTTCCTCTGTGTGTCTTGTGTTTGTTGGTTGGTGGTTGTTCATTCGATCCAAAAAGGATGTTGCCCACCTTTCCATTGTGTTCATCAATTGTTGTCCCATAGCATCTACTAGGCCATCCCATGGATTGGTTGGCTGAGTAGATGGAACAGTGGATGGTCTAATTCCTTGGTTTCGTCCAATATTATGAACATATGGTTCTTGTCCCGAAGTACTGGTCTGTTCGACCATAGGTTCTGATAACATGGGAGTTTCCACAGGATGTGTTACCACATTATCCTCTGTATTAGGTATTTCTACCTCTCCTACGCCTTCTTCCAAGCGTTCATTTTCTCCTTGTCGTCTTCGTCTAGCCATTTTAACAAGTCCCACTGGGCGTGCCAAAAATATATGTTGGCTTTTTGGCTTTTCGAAGGGTATTTTTGTAAATGCGAGCGTGCCAGCCAGCATCAATCAGTCCTTACAGAAATTATAATTGCCAACCAATTATCAAATGATTGTGTTTTAGTTCTTTCAGCCTCAATGAAGAGGACTTTTACTGGTGGCTTGACTTAGGAGAAATTAAGAGAAATAACAGTTAATATGAAGAACAATGGAAGTATTTCATTAAAATGAACACTTACAATGATTCAAACTCAGCCTCGAAGAGGTTTACAGTGACGATCTACTTGAAACTACTCCTATGAATCGAAGTGCAAAACAGGTATTTAAAGTGCAAGAAAGGTAAAGACTGGAAATGTAAAAAACTGGAAAAGAAAATATGTAAAGTAAGACTGGTTTGTATGATCTGAGTCTGGGAGCTTTTTCTAGGGACCTCCTTGCTATTTATATTTCTCAAGGATGACCATCGAACTGCACTTCAAACCGTCGAACTGCCCCTCCATGATCGCTGATCATGCTGCCCTAGAAGTAGTTCCACTACGCCATCACTTGCAGTTGGGCTTCCCTCCTGTATTTGAATTTGAATATGAGTAACTGTTGAAGCCACGTCATCCTGTATCTCTTTACTGATTCAGTGCTACCCAAATCACGTGAGAACCAATTTTCACTGCCATGTGTACGATCAGGATCGAAGACTTGAGTAATCTTCCTATATTACCCTTACTCTGCCACGTGTCGAACTGTGATTGGCTTTTATAAAATATGTAGCCAACAATTTTACACGGCACTAATTGTCATACTTGACCACAAGTCTCTGCTATATGTTTGACTCTTTTAATTTTTTAGTACTATGCTTGTACGAGAATGAAAATGAAATCCGTGAATAATATTAAATGTAATTAATATCCTCCACAATTTTAAAATAAAAAATATCACAAATTGATAAATACATACTCTCTCCGTTGTATTTTATTGGTCTATTATTTTATTTTTTATTATTTCAAAATATATATTCACTTTGAAAAGTCAAAATTTTAAATTTAAAAGTCTTCAAAATTATACCTTATAAAGTAATTATAAATGTATTTAAAAATGAGAATAGAAAGATATTTTTATAATTTTATCTTTTAAAATTTGAATTCAAAATGTAATAATTATATCTCCTTAAAAGGTTTGAATTTTTAAAAAGGATTATCAATTCAGGAGGAAGGGAGTACCACACAACACAATTGCACATACGACACACATTTATAATATAAAAACATCATGTATGATTTCGAATTGGGAAAGATTAAACACAACAAGAAAAATAGGTGGTGACATCTCAAAGAAATGTTACTAATAGAACATGTAGGAATAATGAGGGCTATTCTTTTTTTTTTTTTAGTTGAACTTCATAAGTAAAAAGCGGAAAAAGATAAATCACTATCTATTACATACCTCTATTTTCCATTTGATCTAATTTATACCGTCTCCCAATTGTCTCTTTGAAAGAGTCGAGAGCCTCCTGGCCCAACCCTAGACACTCTAAGATCTTTTTTCAAACCTGCTCCTATTTCGATTTCGAGTCGAGAGATAGATAAATAAACACATCCCATTGCACTAATCGGGGGCGTTCGTAGTGATTGAGGGGGTCGAAGACCAAGAAGTGAGTTATTTATACCAAGCATTCTGCTTATGCCTAGATCCAATCTCCTGGTCTCTGCGAAAAGGAAAAAGATTTTCCACACGGCATATTAATACTATGAAAAGTATACCTTGAACTCGTTTTTCATCTGCACTATGCACGGGTTGTATTTGAATTTTTAAATGAATATGATTTATTCAGTATACATTAATTTGTTACAAAAATATTATGTATTTATGGATTTTTTTATATAAATGGTAAAGTAAGTTAACTATTATTTTCTCTTCAAGAAATCTATTTATTGGACAAATTTAGAGTTCAAAACTTAGCAAACTATCTTAAAGTTACTTTAAGATTCTAGATCAAACAGTGTAAAATTGTATATAAGTATATGAATGGCTTATGTTCTACATGTGTAAAATGGCTTATGTTAATGTGAAAAACCATAACACAATAAGAACTCTTTAAAAGTGAAGAAAAGGGACACGTTGCAATTATATAGTTTAGAGTATGCTAACCTGAAGCCTTAGTAAATTATAATGGATCATTTTTTCTAATTCAGATATAATTATGGCGTGTCACTTCAACACAAATAATAAATGATTTAGATTAGTGTCGCTTTATACTAAATTGACACAAATAATCTATTTAATAGAAGATTAATTTATACATTGTAATGTTATTTTCACCAAAAATGTGCCTTGATATGTTTAAATCCCATAGGTAAGGAGGGTGAACAAAAAATTTTTGTTTCCATGCAAAAAATATCATAAATGGGGATTAAGTGGACAAGTCTTGTCTCTCAACTTATCTAAATATGTTTTGTTTTTCATCACAAAATGAGATTGATATAATCACGTGTATCACATTATATCTAATATTTACTTGTTAGGTACATAAAAAATAATTATAGAGTTAGGCACATAATATACAAAAAACAATTATATCTAAAAAAAAAAAAAATCTTATTCCTTCATATAGATTATATATATAATTTTTTTTTCTTTTTTTAATATGCCTTGAATGAAATGAAAAGAAGAATTTTTCTTGAAAGTACTACTCTGCTTGCAATTGTCATCTTCATTTGAGGTGCATGATTCAAATTAGTAATGTGTTTTAAAAAGTCTTCATCTTCATTTTTTCTGAGTACTTGAATGAAAAATCAAAAGAAGATTTTTGTCGTTGAAGTATTATTTGTCACAACTAGCAGACTTTCATATTTTTAAGTTACTTTTAAAAGTCATCATTTTCTCGATGTCTTTGTTACAAATTTTGAAAATTAATTTTTTTGATGACAAGAAAATAGAGAAAATTATTTATACATACATACATCTTCTATTTTAATCACATCTGCTTCAAATTTATATTTATGAAGATGAATATGTATGCAATGCATGTTGGGTTTTAAGGCCAACCCACTTAAACTATTAGAAATAAACTATACAATAATGACACATAAGATTTACGTGGTTCGGTCTCAATGCCTACGTCCACGAAGAAAACAAGAGATTTTCACTAAAACAAATAAAGATTACAATAGAGGAGGATACCTCTCTCACTCAACTCATACACTCTCTACTGTCTTACATTCATGCTCTCTTCTCACCTTTTCAGAGATATACACTTATGTATTCTTGCTACTCAATCACTTATGTTCTACTTATCTCTTGTAAGCTAACTCAATATATAGAGGGAGATGGAGACCAAAGTCCATCCCAGTCCCATATGAAAGCATTAACTTGCCACCTCCCTACATGCAGCTTATCTCCCTAGCTTCTCTCCCACCATTGTCAGCCCTTGATAGCTACTATGCATTCATGCCAAACAATGTCAGCAATGGTGACTACCTCTATACACATGAGTGGACTCAACAATGTAGGTGAACTCAACAATGCACAAATACGTGTGAATGTTGTTATGCACAAATCAAGACTACTTTAGCAACGAGTTCATTTAAATAAATAAATAAATAAAAGATTGTACAAAAAAATAGCTCGACAAATTAAAGTTGATTTAGACCATACTATGCTACAGAATTGGCATGAATTGTCAAAATTGAAGAGCATTGTACATAATGGCCTTGTTTCATTAACATGATTAATACTGTCAAAAATGTGCCTTGACATGTTTAAATCCCATAAGTAAGGAGGGGTTGAATAAAAAAGAAAAAAAAATTGTTTCCATGCAAAAAATATCATAAATGGAGATTAAGTGGACTAGTCTTATCTCCCTACATATCCAAATATGTTGTATTTTTCATCACAAAATGAAATTGATAAGATCTCGTGGTATCATTTATATCTAATATTTACTTGTTACGAACATAGAAACTAATTATAGAGTTAGACATATAATATACAAAAATTAATTATATCTAAAAAAATCTTATTCATTCATATAGATTATATATAATTTTTTTTTTCTTTTTTAATATCATGCCTTGAATAATGAAAATGAAAAGAAGAATTTTCTTTGAAAGTACTGCTCTGCTTGCAATGGTCATCTTCATTTGAGGTGCAAGTTTTAAATTCGTAAGTCTATTCATGTGTTTAAGTTAGTTTTCATCTTTATTTTCACTAAGTACTTGAATGAAAAATCAAAAGAAGATATTTCGTTGAATTATTAGCAAATTTTCAGATTTTTAAGTTGTCACGCCCTCAAAATAAACCCATAATATCATACATTCGTGGTACTAAAAAGAGATATTAACTTACAATCAACAGAGTATTCTTACAAAATGTATTAGATGTTAACAGCAAAAATGAATGCCCTATGGGCTTACAACTTTCCAAGTCACTACTTGGGTTGCAAAAGTAGAGTACTAACTCAGAGTACAAATTAAGCCCTTGGCTTGTTATACACGTAATACAACAAAATTGACAGAATAAAAGTCTTCAACTCCCTCAACCATCCAAGCTAAGGTCTTGGAAACGGCATAATACCTGAACCTGAAAATGATGTCCCATATAGGATGAGCCAACGCCTAGTAGATATATGCTAAACATAGTATGAACGATAACTAAAATGTTAGCAATTGATAAATGTTTAACTCTTACACAACAACTTATAACATATTTCAAATCCATGACTAAAATGTTCATACTCTATTCCAGTTCCCATTCTTTACCCAATTCTCAATTCATAACTATGACTCTGAACTTGACCAATCAATTAAAAGGAGATCATGTCTCATATCAACAGTGTTTCTATCTCAGGTGAGATAATACTCATATTAAACATTTTATACTTCATAATAGATACACATTTTGGTACTGTATCAATAACACACGTAACAACACTTCCATACTTCACAAATGATACACATTTTAGTGTTGTATCAATGTCAAACAAAAACACTTCCATACTTCACAAATGATACAGATTTTAGTGATGTATCAATGGAGTCCATCCCCTATCTCCTCCCAAACAATATTTGGTTTAGAGGTCCATCCCCTATCTTCCCATAAACCGTGGAGTACATCCTCTATCTCCCCTCATACAACACAATGTATATAAACACATATCATATACATAATCAAATCAATACATAAAATTCATGTATTATATCAACCGCCATATTCGATGGCATACTCAATTGATTAGTTTTAGTTGCCTAATCATCATGCATTGTTTACAACAATTAAGACTACCCTCCACCGGTAGACCAAAACAATTATTTCTACACAGATAATAATTACATTAACAGATAAATCGTCAATATTTTCAAAAGTGAGTGGTTATTAAAATCCAACTCCACCGTTCCCAATCATAATGAGGCAATTTAATTATAATAAACTCAATTCCATATTTCCACAACAAAAGCCATTAATTACACTAATGACCCAAATATACCCGAACATGACACTTTTCTCCTTTTCTCAATCTTGATCCCAAGGGTCCAAATATTACCCACGACATCCATATACTCATTTTGCAACCCAAATACACATTTACGGTTTAAACAAACAAAATCCCTCTTTTCGAAATCACCCATTTGAAACCCGAGCTTCCAAAATCCAAAACCATTTAAACAAAAGCTCAATATTTAGGTTAAAGCTCATAAAGATGAGTAGGAATCCCTACCTCAAGTTTGACGAGGAAACATGCAAAACTCCAAAGTACTTCAATTTACGACCCCAACAGAAATTGTAGCAGCCATGCACGTGGGGTCCACTTCAATTACCAAATCTGACGGCCCATAACACAATCTCACAACAGAGATATATGGGCCAAATACCACCTATGCAAACAAGGCCCACCACTACAATTATAAATATATATATATATATATAATATACTTGGCAATCACTTGCCAAAAAAAAATAGAGTTTGAACCTTTACCTATTTTTGGCCTACGAGAATTGGGAACTCTTGTGGTTTGAAATTTATCAAACAAATACAAGTCATCTCTAGTGTAGTATTTCACAACACCCTCAAGTGCAGGCAATTTTCTTTTTAGTTCATCTCCTCGAGCCTCATGTGATTGCGAAAAGTCCACTTAACTTCATCACCCAGCCCAATATTAGTGAACCCAAATGAGACCTTGTGTGCACCATCCTTGAGACGTGGCCGTCTCATGTCCATACACCTACCCTTAATCTATTTTCACCTACTGCTTGAATGAGAAAAGGCATGGGCACTACGTGGTTTGCTTCAAAACCTTTGCCAATTATCACACATGCTACAATACACTGCCCCAGGTCATCCTTTTGCCTCTATCCACGCACATACATCACGTGACCTGCAAGGAAAGCCTTTAATCTTAACCGAGGTTCATCGGAGGACTTGTTAGCATTGTAGAGCCACTGAACGGCTGATATACTGGTTGCACCATCAATAACTCCAGGTCGAAAACCTAAGCCCTGACCCATGCCACCAAGTAAACTGTTATAAACCAAAACTCCAACATAATGATCAGTGCCACCCCTATCCCCACGACTTGAAGAGTTACTAAAGCCACGAAACCTGGATTCTGTTTTCTCCTTATTCTTGAGAAAGAAGGCAGCTAACAGCCTCATTAGGGTCCATATTACAATCTTTAAGTATGGCGTAGATCTCAAGCTCGGAGCAGTTTACAATCTCCTTCAAGCTCTGAACCATCTTCCTCGACGCCATAGGGATTGATTGTTTTGTAACCCACCACCATTGTTGCTGCTGCTCACACTCTCTCTCTAGAATCTCATATCTAACGTAATAATTCTCCACCCATACACATGGAAGCTCTTCCCGAAAATCCATTCCAGTCGTTCCATATTCTTCTCCATGATCTGGAAAGTTGTTCTAAATAATTGAATATGGGAAATCCTCACTGGATATGTAATTTACCACCGAAAGTGAGTCCAGCTGAAATGTAGTGACTCTCTCCCAAAGTGAGAGGGAGATATATTAAAAAAAAAAAAAAAAAAAAAAAGAACTTCCCACTCACTCTTGTCCCAACTTTTCTCTCAAAAGCATATATTCCATTGCTCCACCATTTTGATCATGTTCTCTAATAAATTTATTTATTTATTTATTTATTTTCTTTATATAAACTTAGGTCATCACATAAGTTTACTTTTGAAAGTCTCCAAATATTTGTTAAAAATTTTAAAAATTAATTTTTTTTCGATAACAAGGAAATTAAGAAAATTACATCTCCAAATATTTGTTAAAAATTTTAAAAATTAATTTTTTTCGATAACAAGGAAATTGAGAAAATTACATGTACATATGTCCGTCTTCTATTCTAATCACATCTGCTTCAAATATATATATTTATGAAGATGAATATGTATGCAATACAAAAATGCATGTGAATATTATTATGCACAAATCAAGACTGCTTACCAAAAAGTTAATTTAATTTTTAAAAAAAGGTTGCATAAAAAATAGAATTACAAATTAGAGTTTCAAGAGTTTAGAAGATGAACATGAAAATTGATTTAGACTATACCATGCTATAGAATTGGCATGAACTGTCAAATATGGAGAGCATTATACAAAATAGTTCCCAACTTGTGTCTATCAAAATCAAAGGGAAAATGATCTACAAACAAAATTGTTACACAGAATTAATCTAAAAAATGATGCGGCAAGGGCATTCTTGGAAATAGAAGCCATTCTGATGGGCTTTTTCTATTTTAAAATGAGAGGACCTAAAGCTGCTACATCATTCTAGATGAAGATTCTATATATATATATATATATATATTTTGTATGGCCCTACTTAGATCAAACAGATAGCACAATGCATCTAAAAACTGCTTGGAAAGTTTGTCCCGCATTTCGCACAACCTTCTGTCCTTCCTCAGTGGCACTACTTAAGAGCTTCACAACAGGATCAACTTCAAGTTCTTCATCTGTAAGAGCTTCAAACATAGGGCGCCCCTCCAAACAAGCCTTCATCCACTCTCCAAGTTCTTCCACGTTCGTAATCGTATATATAATCCCGCCAACTCCAAGAACATAAGCATATTCATCTAGCAAGTGTGGGCTGATCACACGACGCCTATGATTCTTCTCTTTAAAGTGAGGATCAGGGAACAGGAAAAACATCTTCGATAATTGTCCTTTCTGAAAATAATTTGGAATGTATTTCATGGAATTAGTTCTAACCACTGATACATTTTGGTATTGACCAGGATGTGCTACCCTCAAAGCTAAAACTCGTTCCTTGACATACTCCGTCACTTTGTCCCTCAGCTCCATCTCGACCATTAGGATGTCAAGGAATAGGGTTGAAAGACTAATTAGGAGTCCTTCAAAACCACAGCCGATATCTGCAAATTGGATCTTCTTGGAGTTGTCAACTTGATTGGATGATGGAAACAGTTGAGGGAAATGGTGGGAATAGTCGACATGGCAAGGGGAGATAGGCACAGGGAAGTGGGAGTCACTTAGTGGATTGCTATGAGCTCGAGCCTGATAAAAACGTTTCCGTGGCAAACGAGTCGTCTTGCTGATATAAGGGTTTGCCTCGTTCTCCAGCATCTTCTTTTCTCAAAACTGCATAGTAGCAGCAACTCATAATTTACAGGATAGGGCGAAAAGACCCCCCTCCAAAAAAAAAAAAAATTACAGGATGCAGATTTGAAGTTTAAAGTAGCTCTGTTGTCTAAAAGAAAGAAAATTATAACTGGATATTGTCAACAAAGGCTTCTCAATGTTCTCATTTTTCTTTTTCCAAAATGATGACTTTTTTTCCACATTAAGCAATGTTAAATCAAAGTATCATATTAGGGTTCAATGTTTCCTTTTTCCTAGTTTTTATTTTTTTCCCCTTCTTTTCCCAAATCTGGTCAAATATAAAAAATATGCACTACTACAAAAACAGATAAAGATCACACTTTTTTGGTGTGATGTATGTTATTTAATCACACCTTTTAAGTTTTATTAAAGTGTGATCTTTGGGAGTGTGATTAAAAATGGTCATTTTTAATCACACTTTTTAAGTGTGATTAAAAATGTTTAGATCATACCTTTTAAGTGTGATTAAAAATGTTTAGATCACACCTCTTAAGTGTGATTAAAAATATTTAGATCACACCTTTTAAGTGTGATCTTTAGAAGTGTGATTAAAAAGGATCATTTTTAATCACACTTTTTAAGTGTGATTAATAACATTTAGATCACACCTTTTAAGTGTGATCTTTGAAAGTGTGATTAAAAATAGTCATTTTTAATCACACTTTTTAAGTGTGATTAATAACATTTAGATCACACCTTTTAAGTGTGATTAATAACTAATAAAATCTGTAATAAAAAAAGGGTTCGACATATTTGAAAAATAATCAATATTATTTTTGTATGCACATTTGAAGAATGTAATACACACTATATACTATATTTTGAATCATAACCACATATTGAATAGAATAACGTCATATATTTCATAAATGAAAATTAAATATTCAAAAGTATATACAAAGGAATTAAATAAAAAAAAAAATTAACTGTGCTTACATATATTAAAAAATGAAAAAACTTAAAACACTAAATTCTTTAATTCTTGGACCATATTTTGCATCTCTCCAAAAAATTTCTGACCTGAAAAATAAAAACACAAATTAATCCAAAAATCGTTGAGGCACATGAATAAACTAAAAAGTTAATTCAGCAAACCAAAATAGGAACATTAATCATTTCTACTTCAAATTAAAGCAATCTGCTGGCTTTTACATGTGGCAATTCGTCGATTGGGAAGCAAATAGCACGACATGAATCTACAAGCAAGTGCTTTAGAAAAATGTACTAAAAATTTCAGTTGGTCATCATTGTTGATTTTTGTACAGAAAATGGTAGTTTTTCGGTCATCACCCGACCTTTAGTTTATTTATCGAGGATCAAGAAGTGTGAATGCAAATCCCATACACAAAAATGAACTGTTCAATTCTCGGAGGACGTAAAACTCCCCTTTTCCCACGTTGAAAGGAGGAGCATTTGAAGTTTTTTTCTATCTTCTCTCAGATCAGAAGCGCAAGTCATTACTACTGCCTCATGTGAACAAAAATGCCTTCGTGTCCACGAGCTCTAAAGAGCACAAAATGCTCATTCTGTTAAATAATATACACATAATGTCTTCGCAACCCAGAGAGAACCCCTTTGCATACTCTCTCACTATTAGTAATTATAATTCCCCAAGAAAAATAAGAATAAAGAAAGAAAGTAAATTGGGAATCAGGATAATTTTGTTGAGTCCCTTAAATACTTAAAAATCATGAACAAAAAACACCAAATCCAACAAACTATTCTTAACTGGCACATCTAAGGGAACACAGTAATTTATGTGAGGGAACAAACCCTGCAACACTCATCATTGGCCAACTTATCTTTTCCATCTTCCCAATGCTAAAATGTGTTTAACTAAATTAGAAGCATGCCAGATTCAAAAGTGACCCATTTATTTGAATCAATTTCCCAAATTGACTACAATATCAAAACTAATTTCTTAAAAAATAATAAAAAATTAAATAGAATGACAAGAAAACTCTAGAAAGTAGTCATGCCATTAATTGGTTATGAGTCTTAACTTTCTCATTATTTCATGACAATAGAAAACAGTATAGAACAAAAAAATATATTATTTCCAGACCAGAAACAGACCAACTGGCAACAGGATGAATGAAAGTGTATATGGTTTAGCGTTGTGCAATAAGGGCCAATGAATTCACTAGTATGGAGTGATTTAGTTCAAACATATTACTGTAAAATGGCCTGTAACAACCATGCTACTCGCACTGCCATCAGGTAAGATTATACTATTTATGGGCATAAGCAAAAAGTTTATTAACAGGAATTAGAACAAGAAAGTAAAACATAATTATTTTAATTCTTAGAAAGCACTGAACTTGAACCATACACAAACCCGTACCAGTACCATTTCACTGATGAAGTTCAACCCTCCTGGACCAATAAGTGAATCCGCAAGAAGATAGCCAACAATCACCTAGCATAGGTACATAAATAAATAGTAAGTTCTATAATTTGCACGTGCATAGTTCAATTTATGTGGCTATAAAAAGAAAAAAAAAAAGAAAACATGCTCCCCTGTAAAAATAAGGTAGCAGAAGGCAAAAAGAACTTGATTCCAATTTTCCCGTGGCTAGAAAAATTAGAACAGAGTTTACCACTCATATTGAAAGAACTAGACAGCAGGATGAGTGAATGAAAAGGACAAACAAAAATCATGGGAAGGATTACAAGCTTGCAGAGATTTCCAACAGAACTAGATTAGAGGACATTGTTAACACAATCATTAGCAAAGAGAGTTTGGACCCAGTTGGTGGTACTATGACTTTTAGTGAGGTGCTTTTCAATTAAGAACTATGCAGACAAGAGGCTGCAGTAAAGAAGTATGTGCTATTTGGTTACACAATTCAAGAAGAGCTTGATTTCCTCTCTCGCCAAAGCATCTCATCACTGCTTCATTGAAGAGTACTTTCTATGCAATACCACTAAAAGTCAACGTACTTCACAGATACAGCTAAAGAAACCATGAACCACTTCAAGCAACCGTAAAGATCTTCTAATGTAAACTCACCACAACACCAAATGGGGCCTTCATATCTTATTTCACCATTTCTTTCTAAGAAAACTAGTGAATTTTAGGTAGGCATGCCTACAGTAGGCTCTTTGTTTAAATTTCAAGTTTTCTGATTTACCCTGTGGATTTGGTGGCTGTCTAGTGTCTAATGAAAGTACCTCAGAACTTTGGAAAAATAAAACTACAAGCACAGGAGCAATATAAAAAATAAACTAAAACGAGCATGGGCAAATGCTAATGCCAATAACTTATTATTGATGCATTGTGCTTGATGTCATTTGAAGTTAACAAATTGTTACTTAAAAGATCAGTTTGTCAAGAAGAGAACGGTTCAAAATGCAACTTTGAATAAAATAATTAAAAACACCATCAATGGATCCTGCACACTGTGCTACTGCAACTTTCACCAAGCTATTTAGGAGTATGTTGCAGATTTTCGCATAAGCAAGCCACATCCAACTTGCAGTCTCTTTTCAAATGAGAGTAGCATATAAGACAAACATACCTAGATGCCATATATTTGCATACATAGACAGCTTTGCAAACTAATCATTTAAAAGAAATCAAAATGCAACAATTATGCTTTTCAACAACAAATCAACAATTCTTGGGACAGAACTGCGACTATCAATTCAGAACTAAGATGAAAACTCTCGAAGAATAAATAGTCAATAATGAATACCTGCCCTCCAGTAGTTCTTGGGATAACAGAGATTGAAGCAATGTCTACATAAGATTGGGTAGTAATAAATACATCAACACAGACCTGAAAACAGTGAGATTGAATCACAGAAAAATTATGGATCCATCATAAGTCCCAATAAACACCATGGGGAAATTTCAGAACTATATCGAATAGGAAAAAACAAATCAGTCAAACTCCACCTGGTACTCTGCAAGTTCAACAGCCAATGTCTTTAAAATTTTGTCAGCTGGTTGGAATAATTTATGGGCCTCCTAAAATTCAACAACAAACATAATAGTTAAACTTACAGCAAGGAGATGGAAAAAAAGGTATTGATTAATTGTTCATCGGATTTGATGCATTCTCTCAAAAGCCTTGCCAGGTGACCATATTGATAGAAAGCACAAGTACCAAAAAAAAGAACTGCTAAAGCTGCATTTCGCCAAAAATATTGTGTAACGCAAGCAGAATAGTCATAATACTAAACTCGAATCTTCAATTCAGGGAAAACTCGTTATAATACTAAACTGAAGCTTTTGAAAAAGTACCAAGGTGTGTTTACCTCCAAATTAAATGAACACAAGAAATAACAGAACTAAGATGACAAATCTCATCTTTGCAATGCCATTGTGACATTTTGTCGAGCACCTTGCAAACACAAAAAATATATAGCATGATTCATCTTTGCTATACACAGAGAAACTATACAGATGAGAGAAAAAACAATCCAAAATCAGCAAATAAAGATCATTTCGAAACCGCTTTCGGAAAATAAAATCAACAAATACAGATGACAAACCATTTTTGAAACGGTGCAATGATAGAAACCATTCCAAACCCCTTTCAGAAAATAAAGATCATTTCAAAAACCATTTCAATCATAGAAGAAATTTAAAAATCAAACCATTTCAGAACTGAATTCAAAACTATTTCACTCATCAGATCAGAGAAGAACTAGATTTTAGAAAAATTGAGAGAGAAATGGAAGTTTTCTTACCTGTGATAATGGTGGCCCAGAGCAAGAGCTACGAAACCTAAGTCCAAACTGCGGCTGTTCTTCTCCCTCTCCCTCATTCTCACGGCTGCGTCTGCTGGGTTAATAAGAACTTAGGTTTTTATTTATTTATATTATTAACCCTAAAATAATTACTCCCCTTGTTTTTATTATTATTATTATTATTATTATTATTATTATTATTAGCCTTGTGGACTTTCATAATAAATTTTTTTAAAGTTTAAGATTAATTAAATTACCTTCTAATAATATTTAATTTACAGACGAAAGATTATTTTCTTCATTAAAAGGTACATCTTTTGTGACAAAATTTATTTTCATCATTAGTTAAAGACTCTTTTTGTTTGTATGTTCAAGAGATTGATGGCGAGCTTGAGGCCCTCAGTGACTAAAGAAACAGAAGAGGAAGAAGCTGAAGGAGACGACTTCGAAGACTAGAAGCTTCTTGTGGACGACGATGCCGACGTCGCAGGCGGAGGGCTTTTCGAGGCGATGTTGGTTTTTGGGGTGATAACAGAGAGGGCGTCCAAAAACGGTGAACGTTGGGGGTGAGACCCATCGGACGTCTAGCCGGTTGTCTCCCCGGTCATCCTCTTCCGCGAACAATTCCCACAAAAGTAGGTAACACAGAGGGTCTGTTTGGTAACGTTTACGTTTTCAATTTATATTTACAAAAATTTTATAAACTGGTTTTTGTTTATTTTTAGAAAAACATAAACTACAAACACATTTGGTAATTGACAAAATGTTTTAAAAAAATTAAAAATATAAAACAGAGTGAGAAATGGCAAGTGGTGGCAAGTGGCGACGGAAGACGATGGTGGAAAGTAGTGACGGTGGGTGGTGGGTAGCGGGTGGTGGTGGTGGTGGTGGTGATGGTGGGTGGGTGATGGTGACGAGTGGTGGGTGGGTAGCGAGTGGGTGGTGGTGGTAGTGGTGGCGGGTGGTGGGGCGATGGTGGCAAGTGGGTGGCGGATGGCGGGTGGTGGTGGGTGGCGGCGGGGGGTAGTGGTAGTGGATGGGTGGGTGACGATGGTGGTGGTGGTGGTGGTGGTGGTGGTGGGTAGGTGGATGACGGTGGCGGGTGGTAGCGAGTGGGTGAGAGTGAGGGTGGTGGTGGTGGCGGCGGCGGGTGGTAGTGACAGGTGTGTGGTGGGTGGTGACGGGTGGGTAGTGGTGGTGGGTAGATGGCAGGTGGTGGTGGTGGGTGGGTGGGTGGGTGACGGTAGCGGGGTGGTAGCGAATGTGTGGTGGTAACGGGTGGTGGATGTAGTGACGGGTGGTGGGTGGTTGTGGCAGGTGGGTGGCGGATGGCGGGTGGTAGTGGGTGGTGGATGGTGGGTGGTGGTGGGTGGTGGCGGGTGGTGGTGGTTGTGGGTGGGTGAAGGTGGCAGGTGGTAGCGAGTGGGTGGTGGTGGTGGTGGGTGGGTGGTGACAGGTGGGTGGCGGGTGGGTGGTAGGTGGTGGTGGTGGTGGGTGGTGGGTGGTGGGTGGGTGGGTGGTGGGTGGTGGTGGTGGGTGGCTGGTGGTGGCGGGTGGTAGTAGATGGGTGTTGAGTGGTGGTAATGGGTAGGTGGCGGGCAGTGGATGGTAGTGGCGGGTGGCGGGTAGATGGCAGGTGGGTGGTGGGTGATGGTGGCTGGCAGGTGGGTGTTGGTGGTGGGTGGTGGGTGGTGGTGGTGGTTGGTGGCAGGTGGGTGGTGAGTGGTGGTGGCAGGTGGTGGTAGGGGATGGGTGGTGGGTGGTGGTGGCGGAAGACGGTGGTGGAAAATGGTGGCGGGTGGTGGCTAGAGTTGGGTGGTAAAAAAAAAAAAACTCAAAACTCAAAGTGGAAAC
>CM069907.1:91992976-92037055 GCA_036172215.1 Camellia granthamiana
CTTTTGCGGAATAACCTCTGCACCATCATCACCATCCGGATCAGAGCTGTCATCCTCCGGATCCCCCTCAGCCTCGCCTCCGCTCCCGGAACCAAGACCGGAGCCTCCCTCCCCAGGAGATGTCTCTGACACACGGTCTGCGACCTCCTCCTCCTCATCCTCGACAATGGGTGCCCTGCGTTTGCGAGACGACCCTGCTCCTCGAGCTCCTCGGTAAGGCCTGGATGGCCCAGCTCCTCGAGACCCTGTACCTCGGGTAGGTCTAGCACCTCGACCTCTCTGAGAAGGCCCTGGTGGCCCGCCTCGCGTCGGAGCATATACGGGAGGCATCTGAAAATGAAAAGTGCAGTACATCAGTTCAACATAAAAAGCAGGTGCCAGATGTGTTCTACACAGCCTATCAGTGCAGCAGAATGCTCAAAACCAGCATTAATAGAAATATAATAAATGTAAGAGAGATGAAGGGTACCTGGAAGCCCATGATGGACATCTGTGCCTCTCTACGCAGAACCATCCCCTCAAGTGAGGCCACCACCCCGAGCATCTGATCTATGTACTCCCGAGGTGGCTGCAGACACAAGCTCAACTCATCAATAAATAAGCAACTGCCAAAATATCTGTGTGATAAATGAAAAATGGTAGAACATACCGGTGGTGAGTCAGGATCACTAACATATCTGTGACCAGGCATCGGAGGCTCCATAGGGATTGGAATCGGAGAAGTAGCCCCATACTGCCAACTCGTCAACTCAGTCGGCATATCTGGCCATCCAGGATGATCGAGAGTCGGAGGGATCGGAGGAATCGAACTGCCTCTACCTCTAGATACACCAGCCCTGCTAGAAGAGGGGATGTCTGCAGCACGGGCACGACTCGAAGATGGTGTGCCAGTGGACCTCAGTGGTGGAGCCCGTACTCCCGTCAAGGGGGGCATCAGATATATGCGGCGATAAGTGGCGTAGTTCTCCTCAACGAGATATAGTAAAGCATCGGTACCCTGCATGTCCCTAGTGACCTCCTCAGTAGTTAGCCTGTCGGCAGTCCGCACAGCAGGAGGGTCCTGAGAATCATACCCCCACACCTGACGCTGAAAGCGTTCCCCCAGGAACCAAGCCCTGCCGACTGGTCCCTCGAGCAGGAACCTATACTGCGAACTAGTCGACCCTCCGGGATACTGATTCTCGAGATCGTCGCCGAAGACTGCCCAAGGTTGCCAGGTGATCTGCGGATAACCAGTGCATAAATCAATCAGAAATCAAGAAATATAGAGCAGATCAAAGATGAAATGAAAAGAACTGAGAGTTCTGAAACACCTCTGTCGCTCGCACGGTGTCGAAGTACTGTCGCAGAGAGAAGAGAGTCTCTCGAGGCCTCGATAGGTGCTCGCCCTCAAACATCAATGAAAATGGAGTCATAGGAGGTCCTGCCACCTCCATCTCCGGGGCTAATGTGGGGAAATATGCATATACCCATAGCTGAGAAAAGCAGTGCGGGATGTGAATACAATGTGCTAAAAGACAGAACATAGAGTGCAAAGTGCGCCGTGTGCGCAGTGAACGAGTAATGAGGAGCAAAAATGTAAATCAAGAGGACAGAATGTACCTCCCAAGCTCTCCAGTAGCCGCCGAGTAAGTCCCCCCGCGTGCGAGAGACTGCGCTCATGTAGCAGTAAAGGGTAGCCAAGCCAGCGCCGCCCCAATCATACTGATTGACCTGTGATAGGTCTACCAGAGCGCTCAGTAGATACAACCCGACCATGTTCCCTCTATCGGCAAACAGAGTGGTGCCAAAGAGGAACATGAGGAAACCACGGGTATACTGCTCGACCTCCTCGGGAGACTCATGCTCCATCTGTGGCCGCCGGAAATGGGAAGAGAACCAAGTATACCGAACCCTCCCTGTACCTCTGTCTACAGGCGGGCGGGCCCCCAATAGATGCATCCAAGCAGCCTCCCACTCACCCATATCCTCGTCGTAGGGAATGGGTCCACCGCCTAGGTCTAGGCCGGTGAGCATAGCGAAATCCAGTGGGGTCATGGTCATATCCCCGGTCGCAGAAAAATGGAAAGAATTGGTGGTGTCCCACCATCTCTCCGCCAGAGCAGCAAATAATGTCCTACTGATGAGACAGTGTGATAATCCCCTGCAGAATGGTCCGAATCCTGCAAAATCAACCAAGTCCCGGACAGCTTCCGGAAGCTCAACATACCACTCCCTCGCGGCAGTGGAGCCATATCCTCGCACTGTGCGAGAGCCAGCCTGCATTTAGAATGAATGCGTGTATCAGCAAATGAAGTGGAAATGAGCTGTGTGCTAATGAAATGAATGAGCTGTGTGCAAATCAAATCAAACTTCAGAATCTGGGCTGCGTGTTCAGTAAATTTGGTATTTGGGCTGCGTGTTCAAATTTCAGAAAATTAGTGGGCTGTGTGTTCACATCAAATCTGGGCTGCGTGTTCAGTAAATCTGAGTTTGGGACTGTGTGTTCTACTCTTAATTAGTGGGCTGTGTGTTCACATCAAATCTGGGCTGCGTGTTCAGTAAATTTGGTATTTGGGCTGCGTGTTCAAATTTCAGAAAATTAGTGGGCTGTGTGTTCACATCAAATCTGGGCTGCGTGTTCGGTAAATTTGGTATTTGGGCTGCGTGTTCAAATTTCAGAAAATTAGTGGGCTGTGTGTTCACATCAAATCTGGGCTGCGTGTTCAGTAAATTTGGTATTTAGGGCTGTGTGTTCTACTCTTAATCAGTGGGCTGTGTGTTCGCTTCAAATCTGGGCTGCGTGTTCAGTAAATCAGAGTTTAGGGCTGTGTGTTCTACTCTTAATTAGTGGGCTGTGTGTTCGCTTCAAATCTGGGCTGCGCGTTCAGTAAATCAGAGTTTAGGGCTGTGTGTTCTACTCTTAATCAGTGGGCTGTGTGTTCGCTTCAAATCTGGGCTGCGCGTTCAGTAAATCAGAGTTTAGGGCTGTGTGTTCTACTCTTAATCAGTGGGCTGTGTGTTCGCTTCAAATCTGGGCTGCGTGTTCAGTAAATCAGAGTTTAGGGCTGTGTGTTCTACTCTTAATCAGTGGGCTGTGTGTTCGCTTCAAATCTGGGCTGTGTGTTCAGTAAATCAAAGTTTGGGACTGTGTGTTCTACTCTTAATCAGTGGGCTGTGTGTTCGCTTCAAATCTGGGCTGCGTGTTCAGAAAATCCGAGTTTGGGGCTGTGCGTTCTACTCTTAGTCAGTATGTGCTGTGTGTTCATTTTCACCTTCGGGCTGTGTGTTCGGTGAATCGATGTTTGAGTCGTGTGTTCAATTCCTAACTAATGTGTACTGCGATCAGTCAATGAGCTGTGTTCACGAAATTCAAGTGGCTAAGTCACATGCTTAGGATGCAAGTACTATGTCATAAGCTAAACTGTGTGTCTAAGCATGGCAAAGGTATGAAATGCACGAACGATACAAGAAATAAAGTAAAATACCTCTACATCGTAGGAGAGGTGCTGCTCCGGTTCTCGCAGAAGGAGATCCCCTGGTACCCGATCGTTGAAATCGGTAAAATGACGGAAAGTGGCTCGCGGAAGCCTATGTACCGCTGGGGCATATTGCTCGGGAATAAAAGGGCGAACCCTCGGGGGCAATGTCATAATGTCGTAATCATCTCCGGCACCTGGAAAACCTCTACCGCGAGGAAAATGGCCCGCCATGTCGAGAAATCTGCAAAGAGGAGCAAAAATGAGCAAAACGAGCCGAAATTGGAAAAAGTCAACGAAAGTCAACTCTCGGGAAAGGAAAAAGTCAACAAAAGTCAACTCCCGGAAAAATCTTCCAAATAATGAGACAAAATTACCTCAAGTGGTGAAAATGAGAAGAGGCGCCCCGAAGTCAAACTTTGGTCGGCTCAAAGTGCCTAAAACTGAAAGATTTCGCAAAAACAACTTGCGTGGGAGGCAGAGGGGCGCGTATAAAATGCAGATCTGAAAGAGAAAATGGCTTAGAGAGCAAGAGGAGGAAATTTTGCAGCCTTGGGTGTGATTTCGGAGGCAATGGAGGTGTGTATATATAGAAATGGCCGAAAAAGACCAAAATACCCCTGCTTTTGGGCAGTGGCCGGCCGGCCACCTAACCTGGCTGGCCGGCCCCTCTACTTTTTCCCCCTGGCCGATGGCCTCTTCTAGGGCAGTGGGCTGGCCAACCATGCTCCCCACCCCCTCCCCTACCTCTCTGCAAATTTTGGAGAAAAACGGAGTTCCCGGAACCTGAAAAAGTTCAAGAAAAGTGCACTTTCTGGCGCCGAATTGTTCCACCGGAACTTCGATTGCAATTATTGACATGTGTCTCATCATTATTCATCAAAATCGGAGTGTATCCTTTTTTAAACATGTTATGACCTCTCCGGGAGGTAAATCAGGGGCCGCGATCGAGTTGCCGTCGCCGAAATGCGCGTTTTTCAGCTCGTTGTTGCGCAACAAACAGGCATCCTGATTTGTGCTCGTTTGTCATTATTTGGCTCATAATTTGCATTCTCATGAATGTTTTGCATTGTCATGCGTGTCTTCTTGATGTACCATACTTCTATGCTCGAGCATGCATTGTCGCGCGTTATCTTTTCTCGCATTGTGATACATCCTTTTCGAATCATAGGAATCGCATTGAATATATGTTGTTGGCATATTGTTCTTGTTGAATTTCTCTATTTTGCAGGCACGATATTGTATGTACGGTTCATTTGAGGCTGGTGCGACCAGACGAATCGCGCAGGTATCGTATCTTCTCCGTGTGAGACGCGACGAGAATTGAATAAATTCTCCGCATTCCTAACTGCATGAAATGTAGTTGCTGCTTTGCATTCTTGCTTAAAACTGTTGCATCTATTTGTCAATACTTGCTTCATTACAGCTTGCTGCATTTGCATGATCATCGAGTTACACTTGGCTCCGTGCCTATCATTTTGCATTTTGCCCCCTTTTGCCTGCGGGCACGCCTGCGGGTACTTCTCTGTTTATCTTGTATGATGATCTAAGTCTTCGGCCTTGTCAAAAATGGGTCGTCTCTGGGCTTTGACATTCACTCCCGTCACCTCTTGACTTCCGAGTTCTGTCAAAGAGGGGTAACTGTAGACACCCCATTTTTGACCGACCTTAAGACTCAGATGTCACCAATTGAGCGCTCGGTGATGTTGCATGTTGTGCTCGTTCAGAAGTCTCAGAGTCGCGGCCGTGCGCCCTGCCTCCGGATTCCCGAACTCTCTTCTGTGCCTTGTCTCGGTTTGCGAACCAGACTCGGTTTTCTCTGTTTTCTTTCCTGAGGGAAGGGAGTGGTCCTGTAGGCTATCTCTCGGTGGCCGTGAGCTACATTTTGTGGCCGTAGGCCATTTTGCCCATTTCGGGGCCCGGTTCCCGGTTTTCGGGACCGTCAGGCCGTGTGCCTCGGCTCGGGACCGCCCAACCATCTCCGATTTCTCCGGTTTTTGGCAAGTGCCTCTGTTTTATCATACTGAGGGACACTGGGGCCTCTGGTGCCCACTTCGTGGCCGAACGTCACTTTCGGTGCCTGTAGCCGGTTTTTGGGACCCCGAACTGCGTGATTTGGGTCCCAAGCATTCATTTTGCATCGGTTTTCTCCGATTTTTGGCAGGAACCTCTGTTTTGTCATTCCGAGGGACACTGGGGTCGCAGATGCCCACTTCGCTGCTGAACACCACTTCCGGCACCTGCAGCCCATTTTCGGGATCCCAAATTGCCCGGTTTTGGCTCCGAGCGTTCATTTCTCATTAGTTTTTGTTCAAATTTGGCAGGTACCTCTGTTTCAATACCAGGAAGATCACTGGGGGGTGGGAGGCCAGCAATTATCCCAGATAACCAGTTTCGCTCTTCCGGCGCCTGTTTCGCTCACTTCCGGGCCAATGTTGAACACCCTAGGGGTATTTTCTTCCAACCAAAGCTACATATCTGTGATGAGGGCACATGGGAGGACCCTAAAAACTACTGGTCGGCCAGCAATTGTGGATTTCATTTTTGAGCCTCTCCTTCAAGTCCTATGTTGTGACTCCTGTTTTAGTGTTGCCAATTTCCAACCTTGGCACCTTGTTCCACACATCTGGGAGGACCCTAAAAGTTGGTGGTCGGCCAGAAATTGTGGATTTCATTTTTGAGCCCCTCCTTCAAGCTCTATGTTGTGGCTCCTGCTTCAGTGTTGCCAATTTCCGACCTTGGGGCCTTATTCTACACACCTGGGAGGACACCAAGGAGTGGTGGTCGGCCAGCAATTTTCCTCTTCATTTTTGGGCCATGGCCGGCCGGCCAGGGTGAGTGGCTGGCCGACCAGTTGGGGTGGCCGGCCGGCCACCTCCCAGAAAGTTACCTGGCCGGCCAGCTTTCTGCTTTCCAGCTCTTTCCAGCTGTCCGGATATTTTTTCAAAATATCCCGGGCATCCGGGGGATATTTTGGGAGGGAAATCTTGCCTCCATTTCCCTCCCCTTTTACACCCTTTCTTGCCTATTTAAAGGGCTGCCCTCCTCCTTTGCAAAGGTTACAAAAACTTGTCTCAAGAACCTCTCTCTCAAAACCTCCATTTTCTATCTCCAAAACCCTAAAAACCTTCAAGCATCTAGGCCAATCCTTCATCAACACTAAGCTTCACCATCACCACTACCATTCCAGCAGCAAAGGAAGGTTCTTGAAGGGCTAAGAAGCAACAAATTCAAGCCAAGAGGTAGCAAAAGTTGGATCTTCAAGGGTAAGTCTCAAATTCCATCTTTTGTGACATTTTCTTGCTTCCTATTTCTACCCTACTTTCCTACTGTTTTGGGCTCTGACCCCTACTGGTTTTAGGCTTATTTTGAGCCCCTCTACAACATTGTAGAAGGGCTCAACCTCATTTGGTGTCTCCATGATATACTTCTTTCAATATCACCCTTTATGCCAATTATTTGCATGCTTTGTTTGGTTTTTGAGTGATCTGATTCCGAGCTTGGTATAAACTGTGAGTGAGCTTATTTTGAGCCCCTCTTAAACATTGAAGAAGGGCTCAACCATGTTTGGTGATTCTATCATGCACTTGCTTTGTAATTCCTCTATTTTACCGTAAAATTGCATGATTGTTTTGGCCTATTTGTGATCTGAATTGGAGCATGCAACATACTGATATTGTGCCTATTTTGAGCCCCTCTTCAACATTTAAGAAGGGCTCAACCTGGTTTTCTTGCTCTACATGTCACTTGCTTTGGATTCTTGTTCCACTCCCATTTTGCATGCTTTTTTAAGCTCACCATGCTTCGGATTTCAACCTTCATCAGGCCTAGAGAGTGCCTTATTTTGGTCCATTCTTCATGCTTTGTTAAGGGTCTTAGGCCATTTGATGATTGGTTTTGGTACTTGTTTTGTAATCCTTCCTATTTTCCGTAAAATTGCATGCTTGTTTAGGCCATCTTAGCTTCTGATTTCGGCCTTCATCAGGCTTAGAAAGTGTCTTATTTTGACCCATTCTTCATGTTTTGTTAAGGGTCTTTGTTGGTTTGGTGCATCCATTTGATACTTCTCTTTATAGCCTTTGTTGGCTTCCTCTTGCATGCCATGTTGAGCATATCTACATAATAATTTTGGGGTTGTCATTCACTATAAATATGCATATTATTGACCCCTCTTTAATGTTGTAGAATTGTGTTTTTCAGTTTGAGCATTGTAGACACCACTTGCTTTGTAATTCTCCTCTTTTTCCCCATTTTTGCATGCTATTTTTACCATACTTGTGGTTGTTATTTGGCCATGTTTTGTACTGAAAAGATGCTATTTTTGGGACTGCCTTGCTACTGTTTTTGCTGTCATGTGCCAATTTTGCATGTTTAGCATAGCCGTAGGCCATTTCGGGTACTTAAAATCACATTTCGGGACGATTTCATGCATTGATTGTCATTTCGTATCATTTAGGTGCTGAAATTTGGTTTGCATGCTTGCATATCATTTCCGTATGTCATTTCATGCCTTCGGGCCATGTCTCGGTCTGCGTGCCCGTGTGCACGCATTTCGAGGCACCTCATTTTCATCCATCGGCAGCTTATGTGAGTGTGGCTGAGGCTCTCTCATGTTAGTGTAAGCCCAATTCGCATTTTCCATCTCATTTTATCATTGCCTCGGTTTGCGTGCCCGTGGGCACGCACTTCGAGACATCTCCGTTTTATCTGACGGCATCTGATGTGAGTGTGGCTGAGGTCCACTCATGTTAGTATAAGCCCAATTTGCATTTCTGATTTCCATTTCATCATCGCCTCGGTTTGCGTGCCCGCGTGCACGCATTTCGAGACACTTCGGTTTTATCCGATTTGCATCTCGCATCATCGCCTCGGTTTGCGTGCCCGCATGCACGCATTTCGAGGCACTTCGGTTTTATCTGATTTGCATTTTATCATTGCCTTGGTTTGCGTGCCTGTGGGCACGCATTTCGAGGCACTTCGGTTTTATCCGATTTGCATTTTATCATTGCCTCGGTTTGCGTGCCTGTGGGCACGCATTTCGAGGCACTTCGGTTTTATCCAATTTGCATTTTATCATTGCCTCAGTTTACGTGCCTGTGGGCGCGCATTTCGAGGCACTTCGGTTTTATCCGATTTGCGTCTCACATCACGGCCTCGGTTTGCGTGCCCGTGCGCACGCATTTCGAGGCATCTTCATTTTCATCCGCATTGAGCATACTAGGTTGTATCTTAGTTGCATTTCATGCATATCATGCATATTGCACGAGAAACGAGGCACGTTTCGCACCCTGAGTGACGAAACGAGTCTCAACTCCCAAGTCACCGACACTCCGGATTACCCATAATGGAGTTAGGTTTTGTTGTAGCATTCATATGCATTCATCCTATATTGAGTTGTGCAATTCGGCTCCTCGGCCACCATGCATCGAGATGCGTGATTAGTGGCACGAGGATCGAGGCATGCATATATTTGTGAAATACATTGCTATGCCCTTTTCCTGCTCTCTGTTGCAGCAAAATGAAGAATCAGCAAATTTTCGGAGTCTGGCACGCATTTCGAGAAAAAAATGCAAACAGAGGCTAATCGGGGCACCGCCATGGATTTCCACGCACAGGCATCCGGGCATGCATCATTTCATCATCCGGAGCAGAAGCAAGGCAGTCCCTAGCTTGCATGCCAGTTTACAGTTTTTCTTAGTTAATTTGTAATATTTTGGATTGTATTATTTGTATATTATTCGGACTGTATTATTTTATTCGGACCCTCTGCGCGAGGGTAATGCTGTAATAAGTGTGGGTGTGGGTGATGTATGTCTTCCAACCCCCATTTCTTTCTCCCTTTTATTTATCTGCTTATGATGGTTAGATATAGGGCATATTTCAATTAGCATACAGCATGACAGCATGTTTGCATCATTCATCTGTTTTGCACGCACCGGGCTCGGCGCATCATACTAACTGCATTTGTATTTCAATTCCAAGTTGAATGTATGATAGCTGTTGCATTCCATATGCCATGTTTAGAATAGCCGAGCCTGCTATAATTTGCATTTTTGCATGTGTTGCATTAGGCATTTCTGTATACTTAGGATCATGCATGATTTCTAATGAGCTTCTGTTTTGGCTTGGAGTACTCGGTGAGTTTTATGCTTTAGCATCCTTGCATGCGTGTGAGTGACTGCCATGAATAGCATGCTTGCCATGAGGCTATTTGCTTATGTGATATAACTGCCTTGAATGCCTGTGGGTGGAGGTTGGGTTATTTGAATTAGGACAAATCGCTGATTGTTTGTTTTAAGCCCACTAGATAGTGGCAAAATCATGTTTTCTAAGCCCACCTGAGGGTGGCAAATCCACGTCTTAGCCTACCTGCGGGTAGCACCATCAAACCATCTTTCAAAAACAAACATGAAATGTTTTGTTCCAATTCAGACGGCCCAGCCTATACTTGTTTGTTGCGAGCATCACATAGTAACCTAGGCTAATAACCGGAATAAGAGCATACAATGTTTTCAAAAGCAGATATCATGGTTAGTAGAGGCCGGTCTTTGACCGGGCGAGCGGGGGTGCTCACGAAGTGACCTTCCCCAATCGTACCCAAGTTCCCGAGCCGAGGCAACTTTGGTGATGACGGACACATGGCCTTTGGCACCGAGTCAGGGTTTCCTAAATTTCCCCGTTAAAAAAATATTTAGGTGGCGACTCTGTATCTGGCAAAGCAGTCCATGTTTGGCACTTCTTTCAAAAAATCTGTTTTCAAAACGATTTGCCGGATTTGGACTCTTTGGTTCGAGATTTAGAACCGTGACATTTGAGTCCTTCGAACTGTAGTGACCCAATATCGAACCAAAACGGGGGGAACTCGCACTCCTTCCCCGGGATGCGTTCGGGGACGTCTACAATAAGCATAAATGAACCCAAGGTCGTTTTGTTAAACATGAATGGACCAAAGGTCGTTCGATACGAATGTATGGGCCAAAGGCCGTTTTGAAATGAATGAGTGGGCCAAAGGCCGTTTTGAAATGAATGAGTGGGCCAAAGGCCGTTTTGCAATGTATGAGTGGGCCAAAGGCCGTTCTGAAATGAATGATTGGGCCAAAGGCCGTTTTGACATAATCGAATGGGTCGAAGGCCGTTTCGTCATGAATGTAAATCTGAAAGGGCCAAAGGCCAGTATGTACGGAACTATGGTTACTTGATTTAAATTACCCTTATATATGTTAACTACAGATATGAATTGGGCCCAAGGCCATTTGGAAAACGTTGTTCTACGTCTTGTCGCATAAATTCTGTAATTGATATTATTCACTGGGCTATCGCTCACGCTCATTCATGTCCTTGTAGGTGAGCCAAGAGAAGTCCAGACCCAGCCTCAGTGAAGCCTGTGTAGAACAGCCAAAGTTTTGGAGAGTCAGCCCTCGTGTCTCACGCATGAGACCTGTCTTTGCCTTTTGTTATCTATTTTATGTTGTCATGATGGCGAAGACTTTGTGTAATTCTGTATATAGTTTTGATGGGTTGACTTGGACTTATGTGATCCTGTTTATACAGAACTCATGCTACCACTTTACTGTTGTGAGTTATTAATGTCTATGTATATGGTTGTTTTGATGTGCCATGTAAGCACAGCTCTATGGACAAACTTTTGATTTGCTTCCGTTTGGCCCCCATTAACTCTGTTAAAATACGTTTGGATCAGTTTGAGGCCGTAGGTAATCTCATGATTACTGGCCGGTTACGTCCTTAACGCACGGGGGCGGGCTAGGGTCGTGACAGGGAAGACAATGGTGTTCACATTAGCCCTCTCCATGTCAACCATAGTGTTTGCAATGAGGGACAGGTGGACATCGTTTGGGATTGAAAAGTGACGACAGAAAGCGGTAACTCGCTCCTCAGAGAGGAGAGCTTTCAAATAAGTCACCATTCCAGATGGAATAGAAGATATACAAATAAAAATACACAAAAGGATTAGAATACAAACAAAAGAGGAAAAGAGTGAGGGACTTATAGGTCAGAACAAGAAAGCAAATCGAAGGAGCGATATGGAGCAAAGTTGAAAACACAAGAGTTTTATGAGGAGGAAGGAAGAACGGTGTAAAGAATGCCAAAGAGCTAAGGTTCAATACACACAAATTTCAAATCGCATTAAATGAATGTCAAACAACAAAGAGGCGGGAAGCAATGATGATTCCATATCACGTTTGATTTGACGTATCAGTATTAAAAGGTGCGTGTGTGCTGTATTTTCGAATTTTGAGGTCTGTTCAAGTCTATAAACCGAAAAGTATAGAGGTCGACCACGCCGAATAACAGATGTTAATCGGATGTTCAAGGGCAATTGTGGTGGCCGAATAAATGGGATCTAATTCATGAACTAACCAAGTACAAGTCGGCCCATACTGGGTCCATTAGCTGGCCACAGGCAAGTTGGCCTATGCAAGGCCCCAGTGAAGGGCCGTCGAAGCCGTGTACCCCATGGGCTGTATAGAAGGCCCAAAAATGAGGTGAAAGCCCAAGAGGAGGCAGTGGGCCCTTAAAGGGTCCTGGAGGAACAATATAAAAGGAAGAGCCATAATCAGGAATTGTGGTGGACAAAAAAGGAAGTGAAAAAGATAAACAAGATAGTGGAGGAAGATTAAGGAGTTCTGTTTGGACGGGAGAGTATTTCTAAATCCATTACACCACACTATTCCCCATTATATTTGTGAACAATAAGTTTCCTCCGTAAGAGTCCTTTTTTCTCTCCTGAATCTCCACCATCATTTTGACAAAAGAGATGAATTCTTTAGTCCTACAGGAACAACACCCAACCTACCAAACTCCCTTCTTGTTGTCACTTTTTCCCAATTCGCCGAATTAATCTCATTACAACCACACCAAATAAAACACACTAGTGTTCTGCGATCTCAATAAATTAAATTAAAAAATATATAGCTTGCACTCTATAATTTCAAACAAATCAAATACTCCCTCTGTCCCAAAATAATAGTCCCTTTTGAGGAATCCAACTTTTTTTGGTAGTACAATTATTGCATTTGGAAAAAGTTGGTTTTCCAAAATTATCCTTTTGATAGTACATTTTTTGGAAATATCAATGTCATAATTGTACTTTTTGTATTGTTTATTAATTTAAAAGAAGGACAAAATAGGAAATTTATATTATTTTTGTACTTGATTTTTGAAGAGGGACTAATATTTTGAGACAATGAAAAATGGAATAAGGGGCTAATATTTTGGGACGGATGGAGTATAAAAAATAAAAAAAAAATTAAATACCAAACACTGCACACTAGCCAGTGTTCTGCAATCTAAAAAAATTAAAATTAAAATTAAAATTAAAATTAAAATGTAGACCAGTTAGTGGTACTGTTGTCATTCAAATTATAATCATATAAACAAAACAAACATTATATTGTCATACATCTAAAGCTTTGATTGACATTGGCTTTTTGGACTAAATTAGTCACAAAAAGACAAAAATAATTTAAAAAGTCAATAAAATAAAATGTCATTTTCAAATTATAATCATTTTATTTTTTCTTTTAATAAATAAATAAATAAATAAATAAATCCAAACAAACTTTTTAAATGGATTTAAAATAACTAAAAAAAAAAAACCAACTAGGAAAAAACTATATATATATATAAGCGTTACAAATTCATTTTATACACACCCAACAATCCGTGGGCCCGAAGCACCACCAACCGTGCACAAACCACTAGGGTTGCATGTGTTATCTCCACAAACATGCTATGTATATTTTGGCCTCGTTTGGGAAGTGGCTATTTTAGTAGGCTATTTGGCTTTTTGACTATTTTAGTGACTATTTTAGTTTTTGTGTTTGGGAAGATGAGATGATTTTTTAGTTGAGTTGTTGTATTGGAAAGTGTGTTGAAATGATGTTTAAATTTAAAATGACAGATTTATCCCTAACTTTTTATTTTTTAAATTGATATAGAGGGGCAAAATGGTAATTCTGCCATTGATGATGACATTCCCGGCTGTGACAGTGTAGGCTGTGCCTACACTGTCTGCCGCAGGGCCTATTTTTTTTTTTTTTTTTTTTTTTTTTTCAAAAACTTTGAATAATGTTGGCTTTTGGGCTTATTTTGCTTTTTAGGCTATAATAGCCTTAACCGAGCATTCCCAAACAGCGCCTTTGTGTAATCTGGCAATTTGGAAAGTCAGTTAAAAGTTAAAAATCAAATTTTAATTTATTTTGAATCAAATTATTTTTTATAATTTTTTTTTAAAAAAAATTAAAAAAATCAAAAAAACAAGTTTTTAACCATTTATCCAAAACACCTTAATAAATGATGAATGTAAAACATTACCAAGCAACTCCACAATTATTATGGTAAGACCCCGGAGCACCATTTTAAACAGCAAACCAAACGGCACCTAACGGTAATAATCCCTCTAAAGGCACACCACCTACATTTATGTATATTAAATAATGTGGTCTTACCCAATTTTGCTTCAGAATACGTGCATCCTTGCATAATGCCCACCCGTATCAAAATGCGTAAGAGCATCTCCAACGATTTACTAAATTTTTTATTAAATTTGAATAAAAAAAAGATTATTTTCTTAATTTGATACAGATTGCTTCAATGGTTGTCATCAAAGCAGGGTCGACCGGTGGGTCAACCTGCCGGTCGACCAGTTGGTGTATTTATTTTTATTTTTTTACCTCTTTGAACCTTTTGACCTGTGTGAACCAACCTATTTGCAAGGGAATCGGTCGACCGGCCGGTCAATCAGCTGGTTAATCGGTTGGTCTCCCCCAACGGTCACGCACAGTAAATTAGTAAAATCTTCCCTCTGTTCTCACTTTGATGAAAAATTTGGTGAATTTTCATTTTGATACTAATTTGATGAAACCATTAAAACTGTAAAAAATGACTTTTTTATCAAATTTTAAATTTAATATAAGAATTAGTGAAACGTTGAAGATGGTCTAAACAGCTAGCCTTCGGTTCATTCCCAAAAAAATTTGAGTTTCCCTCTAATATTTATCCCCGTGCTGGACCAAATATCAATCTATCCTAGACATGTGCCTAGTTGAACCAAACATCTGCCTTTTATCTTCCCTAAATACTGCAGAAGCAGACATCCGAACTGGACCAACTATCATGTGTCCCAGATATGTGCCTAGTTGAATCAGACATCTGCTTTTTGCCTTCACCAAATATTGCAAAAGAAGACACCCGAATGCGCATGAAGCGCGTGGGCAACACTTGTTATAAACACTAGGCTTATGTTCACCAATATTACAAATAAAAATATAAGAACAAATTAAAAAAAAATTATAAACACTAAACAAAATATAAAAATCAAAGATATTGTATACTTGTTAACATTTTATAATAATAATAAAAATTACTGAACACCAAATAAAACATAGTAGCAAGTGCTCTCCAATCTCAACAAATTAAATTAAAAAATACATACTAGCCTGTACTCTATAATTCTAAACAAATTAAATATTAAAACAAAATTAAATACCAAATAATGTACACCAGTTAATGCTCTGCAATCTAAAAAAATTAAAATTAAAATGCACACCAATTTATGGTACTATTGCCATTCAAATTATAACCACATAAGTAAAACAAACATTATATTGTCATACACTTAAAACTGTGATTGGCACTAGCTTTTTGGACTAAATTAGTCATAAAAATACAAAATAAGTTAAAAAGTAAATAAGACAAAATATCACTTTCAAAGTATAATTATTTCATTTTTTCTCTAAAAAAAGTTTTAAAAAAAACTAAAAAATTAATCCAAACAAACTTTTTAACTGAATTTAAAATAACAAAAAAAAAAAAAAAAAACCAATTAAAAAAAACTATATATATGCTTTACTAATTCATTTTATACACACTAAGATAGTGTTTGGTAACGTTTACGTTTTTTATTTATATTTACAAAAATTTTATAAATTGATTTTTGTTTATTTTTAGAAAAATATAAATTATAAATGTGTTTGGTTTGAACAAAATATTTAAAAAATTTTAAAAACATAAATTAAAAAATATGTTTGTTCAGGCCTAAAATATTTATATTTATTTTTATTATTTATGACAATAGGATCACACACATTATAATTGAAAAAAAATTAATTAAAAAAATAATTGAAAAAAATTTAATTGGAAAAGAAATTAATAGAAAAAAATTATTTGAAAAAAATTAATTAAAAACTAATTGAAAAAAAAAATGAATTGGGAAAAAAATATTTGAAAAAAAAAAATTGAAAAAAAAAATATTTGAAAAAAAATTAATTGAAAAAAAATTATTTGAGAAAAAAATTGAAAATAAATTATTTGAAAAAAAATTAATTGAAAAAAAAATTGAAAACTAAAAACGTAAACTCATTTTTTGAGTTTACGTTTTTTCCTCAAATTTATAAACTGAGACAACCATTTATAAATCAAAAAAATTATCAAACAAATTTTTATAATAATTTTTAAAATTTTTATAAATATAAATTGAAAACGAAATGGTTACCAACATGCCCTAAACAATCCGTGGGTCTAAAGCACCACCACCCATGCACAAACCACTATGATTGCATGTGTTATATATATTTTATATAATGGGACAATTTGAAAACTTAGTTAAAAGTTAAAAGTTAACTTTTAATTCATTTTGAGTCATATCATTTCTTATATTTTTAAAACATTTAAAAAAAAAAATTAAAAATCAAAAAATTAACTTTTAACCAGTTGTGTGTTTGGTAACGTTTACGTTTTCAGTTTATATTTACAAAAATTTTATAAACTGGTTTTTGTTTATTTTTTGAAAAACATAAACTACAAACGCGTTTGGTAATTGACAAAATGTTTAAAAAATTTTAAAAATATAAAAAATAGTGAGAAATGGCAAGTGGCGGCAAGTGGCCACGGAAGATGGTGGTAGAAAGTGGTGACGGTGGGTGGTGGGTAGCTGGTGGCGATGGGTGGTGGCGGGTGGGTGGTGGTGGTGGGTGGGTGGGTGACGGTGGCAGGTGGTAGCGAGTGGGTGGTGGTGGTGGTGGGTGGTGGTGGCAGGTAGGTGGCGGGTAGTGGTGGTCAGTGGGTGGGTAACGGTGGCGGGTGGTGGTGGCAGGTGGTGGCGGGTGGGTGGTGGATGGTGATGGTGGGTGGGTAGGTGACGGTGACGGGTGGTGGGTGGTAGTGATGGTGGTGACAGGTGGTGGTGGATGGGTGGGTGGGTGATGGTGGCGGGTGGTAGGGGGTAGCGAGTAGGTGGTGGTGGTAGGTGGGTGGTGGGTGATGGTGGTGGTGGTGGTGGTGGTGGTGGTGGTGGTGGGTGATGGTGGCGGGGGGGGTGGCAGGTGGCTGGTGGTGGTAGGTGGTGGATGGTGGTGGAAGGTGGATGGTGAGTGGTAGTGGCAAGTAAGTGGTGGGTGGTGTCGGCGGGTGGTGGATGGTAGTGGCGGGTGGTGGGTGGTGGCGGGTAGATGGCAAGTGGTGGTGGCGGCGAGGGGTGGGTGGTGGTGGCAAGTGGGTGGTGAGTGGTAGTGGCAAGTGGTGGTGGGGGGTGGGGGTGGGTGGTGGTGGCGGAAGATGGTGGTGGAAAATGGTGGTGGGTGGTGGCTAGCTAGTGTTGGGTGAGAAAAAAAAAAAAAAACTGAAAACTCAAAATGGAAACACATTTTTTGTGTTTTCATTTTTTGGTCAAATTTATAAACTGAGACTACTGATTTATAAATCAAAAAGTTTACCAAACAAGTTTTTATTTGAGTTTTTAAAATTTTTATAAATATAAACAGAAAATTAAAAACGTAAATGTTACCAAACGGCACCTAAAAGATTAGTGCAAAATATCATCAAGTAGTCCCACAATTATTGCGGTGAGAACCCTGAGCACCATTTCAAACACCAAACCAAATAGCACCTAATGGTAATAATCACTCTAAGGGCACGTTTACTATCCTGCATGAATGGTGAGATTGGAGTGATAGTGGGATTTCTGAGCATGTTTGGTTAAAGAGTTTGTGGCTGGATTATTTGTCCAATCTAACTGTCAATCCCACTACATAGTCGGATTAGCTAAGCTGTAAAGGGGGTGAGATTCAGATTTTACTCCAGGAATTATTGGTGCTGTTATTGTTTTGCCCTTCCTGTTCAACACTATGCCAAAGCATTTCAAGCAAAAAAGGGCCAAAATAAAATTAAAAAAAAATAGTTTGGGGCGTTTATGTAAGGGGCAAGACACACCCACGTGGGTTGTCTTCCCATTTTCATTTTTTTATTATATATGTATATAACATTTGTTAGTTTGGGGGCATTTATGTAATTTTATATATTAATCCCATACCATAGTATTACATACAAATAAACACATTTTTACTTAATTTTCTCATTAACAATCCCTACATTAACAATTTATTCACTAACAATCTCATCCAACTTAATTCGCCAAACAAACGTGGCCTAAAGGCACACCACGTATATTATATGTATTTTAAATAACATGATCTTACCCAATTTTGCTTCAGAATACATGCATCCTTGTATAAGAGTATCTCTAACGGTGTATCAATTTTTTCATTAAATTTGAGTAAAAAGCTTTTTTTGATATCACTTGTTCCAATGGAGAGATTTAGCTTTTTATCAAACCATCAGTTGACCAGACGGACGATCGACCGGTCAGTGTAAATTTTTCACAAATTTTTGCCTTGAAGTGGTTATCCGAGAGATAAAAATACAACGGCAATGAATAGTGATTTTATGAAAGAACATATTGGTCCTCAGTTTGGTAAAACATTTTTGATATCTGTTTAATGAAATTGTTAGAACAAAAAAAGAAAATACTTTTTTTATCAAATTTAAATTTAATTATAAATTTAATACATGATTGAAGATGGTCTAATACTAAGTCCGGATCGTCTGCCGTGGTCGTTTGCGGCGCTTCCTGTGGTGGTCCAAAACGATGTTGTTTTGGACATTTTTTTTTCTTTTTTCCCCCTTCCTCTTTAGCTTTTCAGCCTCTCTTTCACTTCATCATTTTCAAAACACCACAGAATAGAGAAGTTGTTCAGGATGTTTGATTCGGATGGAAAAAGGTACATCACAACTGCATGAAGTGTGATCCGTGTTTTTTTTTGGAACACACAAAGTGGGTTTCATTCATGAAGTTTTTTTTTTTTGGGGGGGAAATATACATATATTTGAAAACAAAGTGGGTTTGAAAACTTCAAGTTCAGATTCATGAAGTTTTCGAAGTGGGTTTGAAATGAAAACAATTTCAAACTTCAAGATCAGATTCATATACAATTTCAAACTCATATCAATATTTGAAAACAATTTCATATACATACATATATATATATATATGTATATTTATTTTTGATTGAGGTCTTCTTTTGATCTGAATCTCTCAGATTTGTGTTCGAAGTGGTTTGATTTGTACTGATATGAGTTTGATTGGCTTAAGTTGGTTCAGATCTAATCTTGAAACGCTCCAACAGTATTTGTATATGCAATTTTGGTATTTCTTTTGAATGAAATTCAGATCTGGTTCAACATTACAATGCTAGTGCTTGTGTGTGTGTATGTGTGTGTGTGTGTGAGAGAGTGAGAGAGAGAGAGAGAGAGAGAGAGAGAGAGAGATGGATAACAGAGGAAGAGGTGTAGATAATTTTGCAAATTTTGGTAATGGTGTTGAGTTGAACCCATTCTCTTGCCATCCATCTTCGTCTCTGTGTGTTTGGGTTCTCTTGGACATTTGAGAGATGAAAGAGAAGAGAGAGAGAGAGAGAGAGAGAGAGAGAGAGAGATGGATAACAGAGGAAGAGGTGTAGATAATTTTGCAAATTTTGTTAATGGTGTTGAGTTGAACCCATTCTCTTGCCATCCATCTTCGTCTCTGTGTGTTTGGGTTCTCTTGGACATTTGAGAGATGAAAGAGAAGAAAAAGAGGCTTAAAAGCAAAAGAAGAAGAAGGGAGAAATTTTTTTTTTTTTTTTTTTTTTTGATCCAAAATGACGTCGTTTTGGACCACTGCAGGAAGCGCCGCAGACAACCACGGCAGACGATCTGGACTCGTCTAATACCTACCCATATCAAAATGCATAAACAAATGATTTCACCATCAAATGGCCCCTCAACATAGCTAACCTTCGATTCACCCCCTAAAAAAATTTGAGTTTCCCTCTAATATTTACCCATGTGCTGGACCAATTATCAATGTATCAAGACATGTGCGTAGTTAAACCAAACATCTGCTTTTTGTCTTTCCCAAACACTGCAAAAGAAGAAATGCACATGAAGCGCGTGGCCAACACTCGATCTTTTTTCTTGGAGCATGCAAAACTCAGCAAGGACAAAGCATATTCACTTCAGAAACAACCGGCAATGACCACCTCCGGGCAAAAACTTAACCACTTAGAACATTTTCAATGGTGTATCAAATTTTTTTATTAAATTTGAATAAAAATTTGATTAAAAGGTTCATTTAATATCAAGTGCTTGAACAAAAATTTTTGAAGCTTCATTAGAACACGGGTTGACTGGGCAAACAGCCGGGCAGATGTCCGACCGGTTGATCGACCAATGTAAATTTTTCACACACTACAAAAAATTAATGTTTTAGAGACCAAATTATTTTTTAGGAACCAAATAATTTTATTGCGAAAAGTGTCGTTCTTATATTTTTAGTAATGAAAATTGGACATTAGTAATAAATTATTATCCTTTTGGGACCAAATTTTTTGTCTCAAAAAATAAACCATTTTGAGACCAAATTATTTTGTTTCTAAAAGTCTATTTATTAGTGACATTTTCAAAATTTTGTCGCTAAAAGCCTTTTTTTGACTTTTTTGGACGACTTTTTGGCAACTATCCTCATGACGATGGAAATTGGTCTCTAAATGTCTTTTACAACAAAAATTTCACTTTTAGAGACCAAAATATTTGGTCTCTAAAACTCTTATATGTTGTAGCCATTTTTGTCTTGAGATGGTCATCCAGGAGGTCGACCAGGCGGACGATCGGGAGGACGACCGACCAATCAACTGGCTAGTGTAATATTTTCACAAATTTTTACCTTGAGGTGGTCATCTAAGAGGACATCTGGTGGTGAAAATCCAACGGTAATGAACAATGATTTGATGAAAAGCACACATTGATCCTCCGTTTAATGAAAGAAAAGTGAAATCCTAGATTTGATAATAGATTTGATGAACGATTGGAGCAGCAAAAAGGATCATTTTGCATCAAATTTAAATTTGATGATGGATAAAGTGAACCATCGAGATGGTTTGTCAGATAGAGGAGAGAGGAGTGTGAGTAGGTTCTGTTTTCAGAAAGAAAGAGGAGCGTGAATGGGGGCTTGGGGGCGAGCAGTATGTTTTTCAAATAGATTTGGAAGAAGTTTTGAGGGGAAAGAGAGAGAGAGAGCAAAGAGTGTATGGGCGGGAAAAAAAAGTAATTTGATCTGTTAATTTTTTGCTTAGAAAGATCTAAACCATTAAAATTAAATATATATTTGATACGTTTTAGGTCATTTTCAAAAACCGTTCTCACTTATTATATAGATAGGGATGTGCAAAATATCGCTCAATTTGCTAAAACCGCACTGATCTGCATCAATCTGTACCACTCTATCCGCTAACCGCAGATTGAATTTGAAATTTATAATCCGCCTTTCAAACCGCTCCGCTCCGCTATAATTAATACATATATATTTTTTAATCTCCAATGAAATATCAAAGTAAAAGTGAGTGTGATAGAGATTTAAAATGTGAAATTTGTTACAAATTAATAGTTATATATATGAAACATGTTATATAAAATTAATTTGTGTTATATATATATAATATTATGCAAATTAGTATTATATATTATGCAAATGTTTGATAATTAGTTAGAATATTCTTCAATCTGCCAATCCGTCCAATACCGCCCAAATTGCGATTTACCAATCCGCTAATCCACCAATCCGCCATTTGATTTGTAATTTTACTCCCAAATTGTCTGAACCGCAGCACACACCCTAGGTATATATAAAACTTAGAAACTATAGAGAGTAAAAAAAAAAAAAAATGGCTTCGTAGAAAAACTCCTCCTCATCCTCTGTCTCCTCCTGGCGCTGCAGTTGCTTCTATGTCTGACAAAAACATCGGCACAATCTTATGCGAAGCCTGGTTGTCAAGAATACTGTGGAGATGTTAGAATTCCATATCCTTTTGGAATAGGTCCCAATTGTTCCCTAGATGAATGGTTCTCCATAAGGTGCAAGAACTCAAGCAGCAACAACAACGGAGTCGCACCTTACTTGATAAAGATCGATCTTGAGGTGCTGGAAATTTCATCGAATGGAAGCTACCTTCGAGTCAACAATCCAGTAACATCTCCCAATTGCCCCATCAACAACAATGCAAGCTTTGATTCAAGCATTGACTTGAGATCTAGCCTTTTCGCTTCTCAAAAATAAACAACGTATTCATGGCCACGGGCATTAAATGCAGCAACGAGGGGGCCAAATTATGTGATTGGACCCACAATGTGATTTGCAACTGCTTGTCTACTTGAGATTCTGCTAATAATTCTACTTGCAGGATCGGATTCTCAAGCACGCAGTATCTACAGGGCTACAAGGTGAATTTCGAAGGCTTAATACGCATAGGAATTATGGGTATATCATGTGTGTATGTGTTCGTGGTAGATATGAATTTCGTCAACTACTTCTCTGGTGAGCAAGCCCATGTCCCTGCTGTTCTCAATTGGGTTATACACAATATCACACAACTCGGATTGGTTCCCGACAACAATAACAATAACTACTCCTGTCGTCAGGGGTCATCGGCTTATTCTTCTATCCCGCACTTTTATTTTGTTGTTCAAAGCCTCAAGTGCATTTGCAATTTTCCATTCTCTGGAAATCCTTATTTTTCCAATGGATGTGTAGGTACGTCTTATGCTCTCTCAACCCATCTAAGTAACCAACCAACCAACTAATTGGGATATTTTTAGGGTAAATTACTAATAGGTCCTAATAGTTGGACTTAATTTCCATCAAGTCCTATTGAAAATAAGTCTTGGTAAAATTGTCGTTAAAAATAATTTTTTTGTGACAACTTTTTATGTATGTCACTAAAAATTAACAATTAGTGACTTTTTTTTGTCATGATTTTTATAAATTGTCGCTAAAACTTATAATTAGTGAAGTTTTTTATGACAAATTTTTCCTATTGAACCTATTAAATAATAAGTCCACTTATTAAGACTTGTACGTAAGTACCCCATATTTCTATTCCTTTATTTATTTATTTAGGAGGTAACTAATCAAATCAAATCAAACGGTTAATTTTTTTGACGAAGGGTAGGTTTGAAGTCGTTCTATAGTGATAGTGGTGTGGTGGTGTTGGTGGTTGGGGAAGGGATGGATGAGTGATTGAATATGACCCATATCATATTTAAAATTAATTTCAACTACACTGGGTATGTTTGATTATAAGGATTATAATACAGGATTGACATTGTTAGTACATAAACTCACAATCTCATGTTTGATTGAGGATCATAATTTCAAGTATGGAAGAAGGAAAAAAAAAAAAGAATACATAGTATAAATGGTTATTTTCTATGAAGCACGGGTACGGGTACAAGTACGAGTACTGATACTGGTACGATACAGGTACTTCAATATGGAAAAATTAAAAAAAATAAAAATAAATAAGGTACGGTTACCCCTTAGTACGCTTGTAAAAAAATATTTATTTTTAATTTAGAGTAATGCAAAAATTAATTAAATGGCTTAATTTGTTAAGGTCGAACCTACAATTAACATTTAGTAGGTGTTTGGCATGCACTGATAAAGTGCACTTTTTTTGCATACATATACTTATTTGGGTCACATTAATCAACATCTCCTCTCTATTTTTCTACCCACTTTCTCTACTTTTCTATACATTTTTTTTTATATAAAAAGTCAAAAAGTGCAATTATTTAGAACATCCCAAACCACTCCTAATGTCAAAAGTAAAAGTATAATTTAAAATTAAATGTCAATATATTAAATAACTTACAAATCATAGGTTAATTTTAAAATCATGCCAAACACAAAATAAAAAATAAAAAAGTAATCTAGTGAAGGAGTTTTATCTTTATAATAGAAGAAAATATTATTTCAACTAAGGTACGGTATAGCTTGGGTATATACTAGGCACATTTGAGTACATCAAAAATTAAGAAGAAAAATTTTGGGTACATGTTTCGTGTATCTGGTACGTATGCAGAAGTACTATACGAGGTACCGTACGTCGGTAAATACTCGGTACGGGTACGGCATTTTTTTTGAAGTACCCATGCTTCATAAGTTATTTTACTAATTTAATTGAATAACTAATTATATACTAATGCATAAGATTATTAATCTGCTCACTATTGATCCTTGTTATTGGAGTGATTATTGTCCTGTAATTTGTAAAGTTTGTTTTTTGGTTGATAACTGTTTTAAAGTTTTGATATTGCAATTGTATGCGGAGACGTTCATTAAACCTCCTAAGTCAAATGCGGGTATTGTCATTGGTAAGCTCATTTTTCTTCTAAGTGTATAACAACATAGAAATGGAGGGATTGTTTGGTGTAATTTATGAAGCTGTTTATAACTTATTTTATTTTGTTTTATTTTATTTTATTTTTAAAATTTTATGATGTAGTATTTGGCATAGTTTATTTGTATAATCTATGGAATAAAAATAATTCAAGTAAAGTTAAAAAAAAAAAAAAAATTGATTACAAAGAAACGAGAACATAAATATTTAGAAGTGGATTCCCTCTAGTCCATAATCTAGATTGTAGGATGTTGTTCAAGTCCGTGGAACTCATCACGAGTTCTGCTTCAATAATCAAAACCGTTCATTGTGTTGTGCACTTTGTGTATTTCATCCAAAATTTTCTTTTAGTAAATCCAATAATCATATCTTATTCAATTTATCACGTTTGTTACCAAAAAAAAAAAAAAAAATAGACTATAATTGTGTTTTTAAAAATAGACCCTGTACAAGCACGAAATAATCTTTTCGTATAATCCTGTTGATCAAGTTTGCACTCCTCCAAACATCGTCGCTTTACTCCCTGAAAACACAAACGTGAGCTAGCTGGCGGGTGTGTGCCGGATACCTCTCCGATGCCTAAGTTAGCAATTAAACAACAGACATAAAAGTTATGTGTATTCTAGAGTAAGAATTGTGATACCTGTACACAGGTCTGTAATGAGCTTTTATAGATTCCGTGTGGCACAATCCTAGTAGGACTCTTATTCTCCAATGTAGAGTCCTCATAGGAATCACATTTCCAAAAGATAGTGCTTATCGTTTAACACCCTTCTCTCTGTCTATCAAGATGAGATAACAGCAACTCTTACTTCTGTTGGCACAGAGCATAGCCGTGCTCACACAGCTCGGCGCTGAACTAGCTAACCTCAGCCAACTAGGTCTCTGGAGTTGCTCTGCCGTGCTATCTTTAGCTCGGTTTAACTTAAGCAAGTATCTTAGCCGCGACCGCTAGACTGAACTCTGATAGCCAAGCCTAGACCGAACTTGTAATGACCCCAAAATGCGTATAAGAAATCATCTTTATTTCCCTATGAAATGATGTGGTTTAATTTAATTATATCTATTAGAATTGAAGCATTATCAGTTGAGTTACGGACTTAAAATGGAAATTACCGACCTTTATGGGTTCAAAAATCAAAATTGAGTATTTGGGTATGTTAATGGGAATTTTTAGAACTATTTGGGAAAAATTAATTGGAAATCTACTTTGTCTGATTCGTTAATGCACGTTTGGGTAGTTAACTTTATACTGCAAATTGAAGGCCCTAGAGGCTTCAGAAACCGGAACAGGGGACATATTTATGCTCAGCACAATTTTTATAGTCATCTGGGACGTTTAATTGAAATTTGATTTTTCGCGATTCGTAAGGGCGTGTTTGGCTATTCCTATTGTTAAAAGCTTAGGTGTTTGTTATATGTATATATGTTTATGCTATGTGAGTGGTGAACTTATCATTTGGAAGTCAAATAAAATATTTGGGGGAGAGAGAAGAGAACCGTGAGAGAGAGGGAGGGAAGAAGAGGCAAGCTCCTCTAAGAGGAAACTCAACACTCATGGGGTTTTGAAGATGCTTGAAGGGGGTTGAAGAAAGAAAAAGAAGATCATCCATGCGAAGCTTGGGAGAAATTGAAGAAAGCTAAGAGAAAGACAAGGATGGACCTAAGGTATGATCATCTATCTTGAATCCTTAGGTTTAAAGCATCAATTACATGAAATCAAGGATTGATATGGAAGATGTGAACTTTGAACCCCAACTATGGCTATTTGGTGCTCTTGTGTTTTTGTGTTTGGGAATTGAATAATATTTTGAGGTTATGATGTTTGATGGAGATTAAATATATGAAATTTGTTATGTATTAAAGGGTTTTGGGCTTTGATTTACATGGAATTGAGGTTTGATTTTGAAAATGAGAAGTCCCAATTTTGCAGCCATTTTCGGACTGCAAACTGTCCAGGGCCGCACGTGCGGCACTGTTCCCCCGCACGTGTGGAGACAGCTCTGTCTAGCCAACTTTGAATAAGCATATCTTTTTCATCCGGACTCCGTTTTGAGTGATTCTTGAGCCTAAAATCAATCCTCGGAAGTCTAGTTTCCAATGGCGCTGGTCTCACTCCCAAATTCTAAATACAGAAAAAGTTATACCCAAATTAGTGACGACTGTTCACGTTATGTCAATTAGTTTTGTACCATTTCTTCACCTAAACCATTTCCTATCGATTTCTCCTGTTTTCTAAGACATGGATTACAACTTATTAAAGAATAATGAGTTTGGTACCACCATGGCTAATTGATTGAACGATCAAAGAGAATAAGTAAAGGATCGAGTATAATCTCATATTATTGCACTGTAATTGTAGGTCGAGACGAGGACATTGTACCATTACCACCGGGAACCGATCACTGTGAGTAGTAGTACTATAATCATACGTTTACTTACCGTTAATAATTCTTATTGTTAACGCACTGTTCTTTGTAAGCATTTATGTTGTTTAGGGATCGGTGAGAACATTGAAAGATTATGTGTACTTCGGTATGACTCTGAAACTACTTTACATTCCGGTTAAGGTTAATGGTTATCATTAATGTGTAATAACCTGTAAATTACCTATGACTCCGCACAAGAATTATTAATACTATGCGACTGGTTGACAAGAAGGAATTATGAACATAAACCCCGCTTAATGGGAACATGATATTCTGAACGTCCTAACCTGGACTCCTATAGCCTTATTTAGTTCGATACATGTTTTACGACATAGACATCTGCCTAGAATGGATTAACGAAATGAAAATCAGATAGAACCATGGGTTGCCTTATACGTCAAAGAATTGAATATCAATAACATTGTTATATGACTCACGTTACGGTGTGAATTGTTCTATCCTCATGAATAGTACTGTAACGACACATGTGTTTGTGTAAATAATTATTATTGATGCTTTGTTATACGTAAGATGACTATGGCCACATGTAATGAATCATAAAGGGAAATTTATGTGCACCATTGTGAACGGTATTTGTATGAACCTGGCATTATTCCGTTCTGTTTATTCACTTCGTTTATGTTATGACATAATATGAGTTGTTCAGTCTTCAAGAACTATTGATTTCTAGTATGGAACAAAGTGCTGTACGGAACTAAGTGCTGCATTGCGAGCCACCTCTAGAATCTGTACGAGCCACCACTTGAGTCCATACATACAAGAACTGGGCTTAAAGCCAATTTGTGAAGTTATGAAAGATACAATTTGTGAAGTTATGAAAGATATAATTTGTGAAGTTATGAAAGATATAATTTGTGAAGATATGAAAGGTATAACTTTGTGAATTTGTGAACTTATGAGGTCGAGGGCCACTTTGTGAATTTGTGAAACTATGAATCTCAAAGGCCGAGGGCCAATTTGTGAAGTTGTGCATCTAAGTTAAGCCAGGGGCTAATTTGTGAATGTGTGAATCCATCAGGCCAAGGGCCAATCTGTGAAGTTATGAACCGACAAGGCTGTTCTGAAATGTGTACAGAATCAGACTAACCACCGGATTTTTGCATTTACTTATGTAATTGAATGAATATGTACATTGTAAGTAAGTTAAGTTAAACTTTAAATTGTTTATGTACTACTGTTCACTGAGCTTGACTCACTTTGTGTTATGTCTGTTTCTGTAGGCACTCCACCTGGAGGTCAGTTTTAACCCATGGCATCCGTGCCTCTTTTTCCAACCTTAGAGTGTCCAGGCACTTAAGTGAAGGCAGCTCATTTTGCTAAGCTTTCGATTTTACACCCTGATTGTCTGCTTAAAGTTGATGTATATATAATTCCTTCGCTTGTCCATGTTGTTTTACGCCTAATTCTAATGGCTAGGTCTGTATATATATATGTACATAGCTAATTCTCTGATGCACATCACTGTATGTTTATTTGCCTTATGTTCTGTCTGTGATCCTGGCATGATAGTGGTCGCTCAATGGATGCAATTCTTTTATTTATGTTAATTTATATTGGTAAATGCTTCCGTTCAGGCCCCATATGATATGTATACTAGGTTATGCGTCCGTTTCTGTGTGGGTCATGCCCAAACTTTTAGGGGCAAGTTTGGAGCATGACAGAACTACCATGACCAAAGCTTCCGAAATAATTACTCTAGTCCATGGCTAAATGTCCAAGCCTCCAACCGAGCTCATTTTCTATCGGGCTACCGATTTGCCTGGTTCAGAAACGTCTTGTCAGTTGCTTTGCACGCTGTTCTGCCTCTCAAGTACGTCTGAATCGTTACCTATTCTCCTGGACATGCGGCTTGCTCCCACTGGTCAAGTTCAACTGTCACAGCCATCTTTGTACTTTGAAAAATTTGAACAGTCCCGCCCATTTTTGTGCTTTATACAAAAACCCCTCTTTTGAATCAAAACACTCCCACTGTTCATCTTCTCTCCCTTACCTTCTGAGTCTCCATATTCACGACCATAGCTTCTGCAAAACTTGTGTTCTAATTGGCATCCTCACTGTGTTGATCTTCGTCCTTTCATTTCAAAACTGTAAGTGGCTCAATCCTTTCTTTTTTGTTTATTCCGCGAGTATGTATAGTATAGAAATATATACATATGTTTTTCGAAACGCACTCTTGTAGTTTTAACATAAATGGGTAATGAACAACTAAATCCCCAAAAACCACATACCTAGACCTTAATCACACTTTAACTCGATTTCAATTTGGTATGCGATCTTTTTGATCCAAAATAACACCACGACCAAGTTAGGAACCTATTTGTAATAGGTGCAAACACGACCGAACTAGAAAACCTCACCCAATAACCGAACTAAAACCTTAAGCCACTCCTTGTGTTACGACCGATCTAAGAACCTTCCTATTCAATAACCGAGCTAGAAACTCGTGCTACAATCGAACTAAGAACAGGTTGCAACCCATTTAGCCGAACTAGGGTTATATTTGTTTTGCCTTTTGCTTAGCCCGGTCCAGTGATCTGGGCATAACACCACTTTGCAGACTTGACTAGGTTAGCCAGGCACACCTTTGCACTATCCTTCAACCAAGACATTTCAACGTCATCTCAACACCGAGCTAGGCTACCGAGCTAATTTGTACACAATTTATGTCAAATGGGCAAATACCGGTTCTTGGTAGACTCACCTGGGGCTATTGCTGAATTTCGTAAGGACTACAATATTCCTGATGATGTCCATCTATCTTTAGCCGAACTAGATACCACACCCTGGGAAAAATCGGGCTTCGTTCCTTTTACCGTAATATCAATAGTAGAGGCCGGACTCCGATTCCCTGTACAGCTACTAATATGCGAGTTCCTCAGGCAGATGAGATTATACCCAACTCAACTTAGCAGCAATACTTGTAGAATAATAAACGGCATCGCCGAGCTAAACTATCGGCTCGGTCTCAACCTTAGATTGGCCGAGCTGTTCCACCAATACTTGCTCGGCCAAAATGATGATGGTTGGGTGCATTATTTAAGGGTAAGAAGAGGCCGAGAGAAAATAATAAAAAACACACCGGATAAAGATGTAAATGACAACGACTTCTTCTGGGTTTCTGGTAATTTCGAAGATCAGGAAGCCCAGATACTGGGATACAATATAAACTGGAACAAAGGCACTGTTGGTGAGAATACTCCGGTTCAATTTTTACTTTGTTGTTTCAGCTTACTCACCGTGCTAACCCTTGTCCTTTTCTTTTGTAGATTTGAACCAACTAAAATCGCAATATACTTACGCCAACCAGGACGCCCTTCGAGCCGCACTTCGGTACCGTCACCATGAGTGGACCGAGCTGTTAAACTTTGAGCTGACCTACCGATACAGTGGTAGGAGAAAGACTAGAGTCACCGACTTCTTTCTGGAGCCTTCCCCCAAGCCAGATCCCACCCTTCCACAAATTAACCTGATCCCTCTAACCGAAGAACAAGATATGGCGAAGAAAAGGGCAAGGCAAGCACTTATCACCGAGTAGACTTTCACTGAAGCGCAGGCCGGGCTAGATCCGTCTCGTCAACAACGTGAAACCGTGGTAGCTTTCCCAACTACAAGGGCCTCAACATCTCAGCCGAATAAGCGCGCACGTACTGTTTTGACCGAACCTCAACACTTGGTCGATGAAGACACCATGCTTTCGGAAACCACGATGCCGAGCCCTAAGCCCGTGCACTCTGACTGAGCAAGCCCTTTGGAATGGGCACCAAGAATGACTTATAAGAACCACGCTATCTCGAACACAGACTTGGTGGTTGCAGACAAGGACCACACGCTTGCCTTCAACCTTGTTAAAAGCGTGTGTTTGCCAGCCAACATGGAGCACCACGACCACTTGACCGAGCTTAAAGCCGTACGCTCGGCCACTAAGTCAATGGTGCTTGTAAGTGCTCCACTCTATTTGTTTTCCATTTTACACATTTTTTTTGCTTGGTTTTAGTCATAATCGCTACTTTTCCTTCTACAGGCCGTGCAGAAGAACCATATTGCTTATAAGTGCGTGTTGGAGCCCCGCAAGACAGCGCAGCTGGCTGTGGCAGACGCTAGTACTAAGACCACTGAGTTGAATGAAGCCAAACAAAAAATGACCGAGCTTGAAACTGAAAACGCACGACTTACCGAGCTGGTCAACTTGGCGGAAGCAGACAAACAGAAGGCTTTGGCTGAAAGGAAATACCGCTATCTGCGCAAACTGGCCAAGCTCGAGAAGAAAAAAGATGCAGAGATCGTTGAGCTAAAAAAGAAAATGGAGGATGCTGAAGATAGGGGCTACAAGGAAGGGGAGGCCACCTACATCTTGCAATGTGAAGCTGCGAAGGATATTTTTTTCAAATGTGGATGGAAGGTAGCTGTCACGAAGCTCGGTCTAGGGCAAGATGCCGAGATCTTTCAGAACCCTCCCCCTCACTTTATTCCAAGCTACATGGCGGACTACGCCAACGCCATACAACAAAAGTTTCTCCAAGAGGGGGAGGAGGAAGAAGGATCCCCTGATCCAGACAATACCTCACTAATCCTTAGTGATCGCGGTCTCCAGACCAATCAAACAGCTAGGGTGGAGCCATCGGTGTCAAATACGGTTGATGATATACCTGTGACCAACCTTCTTGCTGGAATCGAGCTACCAAGTGGTGAAGCTCAGGTTGACCTAGATGCAGATGCAGACTTGGACGATCTATTTGCTTGATCTTGTTTTTCTTCTTTTGATGCTAACTTTCGAAAGAATTTGTAACCGGGCTTAAGCCCCTCCTCTTGTAATGCACATTTTTCAAATGGAATGGAATGAAACATGCTTTATCTTTCAACTTTAATTGCATCAGTCTTGAATTCTTTGCTTGGTTGCGATGTCTTAATATTTTCTAGCCGCGATAGCCATCTCGGTCCAACAACCCTGTAATCTGTTTACGTGTTGGTTATACTTGCCAACTTTCTTCAGCCTAGATCCTTATCTCGGCTGAAGAGAACTAAATATTGGTCATACCTGCCAACCTTCTTCAGTCTAGATCCTTATCTCGGCTGAAGAGAGCTAAATGTTGGTCATACCTGCCAAACTTTTTTCAGCCTAGATCCTTATCTTGGCAGAAGAGAGCTAAATGTTGGTCATACTTGCCAACTTTCTTCAACCTAGATCCTTATCTCGGCTGAAGAGAGCTAAATGCTGGCCATACCTGCCAACCTTCTTCAGCCTAGATCCTTATCTCGACTGAAGAGAGCTAAATGTTGGTCAAACTTGCCAACCTTCTTCAACCTAGATCCTTATCTTGGCTGAAGAAAAGAACTGAATGTTTGGCCAATCCTGCCAAACTTCTTGGTTGCCCCTTGCTGGCTATGACTGAGAACAACTTTTACAGTAGAAAGAATTATGCTGAAAAAACTACTTGTTTTATTTGAAAAAGGAAAAAATTACAAGTATTTTAAGAAAAAGCTAAAAATAAAATAATTTGAAATTGGCAGTGTTCCATGGCCTGAGAATAGCCTTGTTGTCTTCATCTTCCAAGTGATATGCCCCTTTTCTGCTAAACCGACCACTTTGTATGGTCCTTCCTAGTTAGGTCCTAACTTGCCATCTCTGGGTACCAAAGTGTTTCCCATTACTTTGCGCAGTACCTAATCTCCAATCTTGAATTGCCTCGGATGCACTGTTTTGTTATATTTTTTGGATAACTCCTGCTGGTATGAGGCAATGTGAACTAGTGCTATTTCCCTTCTTTCTTCTGCGAGGTCGAGTTCCAAGGTTATGGCTTCTTCATTCAAATTTGGGTCAAAATTTTCACTTCTAATAGTGGGGAGGCCTACTTCTAGTGGGATTACCGCCTCCATGTCATAGGCTAAGGAAAAAGGTGTTTCTCCAGTTGATCGTCGAGGTGTGGTACGGTAAGCCCATAAAACATGAGGAAGTTCCTTTGCCCACTTGCCTTTTGCTCTCTCCAACCTTTTCTTCAAACCGTCTAAAACGACTTTGTTCGAAGCTTCTGCCTAGCCATTCGCTTGAGGGTATGCTGGTGTAGAGTTGTAGAATTCTATCTTGTATTCCTCGCAAAAGCCCTTGAAAATTTTGCCATCGAATTGAGTGCCATTGTCAGATATTAGAGCCTTGGGTATGCCGAATCGTGTTATGATGTTCTACCAGACGAACTTTTTAACATCTTTCTCTTTTATTGATGCGAGTGCTTCTGCCTCCACCCACTTTGTGAAGTAGTCTGTTGCTGCGAGAAAGAACTTTCTGTTGCTGGGTGTAGTTGGAAGTGGTCCCACTATGTCCAGGCCCCACATTGCGAAGGGCCATGGGCTAGTTAATGGTAGAAGCTCCCTGGCTGGTTGATGTATTTGGTATGCGAACTTCTGACATTTCTCGCACCTTTTAACATATTTCTCTGAATCTGCTTGCATGTATGGCCACCAATATCCTTGTGAAATTGCTCTGTAAGCCAATGATCTTCCCCCTTGGTGGCTTCTGCATACGCCTTCATGTATCTCGAACAAAAATGCCTCGACTTTACTGGGTTGGACACATTTCTGGTAAGGTCCTGTGAAGGATTTTTTGTACAACGCCAATGAAGGAGAGAGCCAATATCGCTGTGATTTTGCTCTAATTTTGTTGGCCTTTTTCTTTTCTTCAGGTAAGATGCCATCTTTTAAAAATACTATGATGGGATCCATCCAAGATGGACCTAGTTCGGCACAACATGCCTCAGCTGCTTTGGGTTCCTCAATACTTGGTCTAGGTTGGAAGCCAATCAGTAATGGGTGTAGGATAGATGTATCTGCCATTGACGCAAAACCTGCTAGCTCGTCTGCTTTACTATTTTTCTTCTCGGCCGATTTGCTCTATCCGGACTATTTCGAACTTCATGATCTCCTTTTTGACTAGCTCTTGGTACTTAGCCATCCTCTCGTCTTTCACCTCGTAGTTGCCTAAAATCTAGTTTACTACTAGCCGGGAGTCACTGTATACTATCAGCTCGGTGGCTTTCATGAAAAGTGTTGATTTTAAGCCTGCTAATAGTGCTTCATACTCCGCCTCATTGTTGGATGCTGGGAAGCCGAGGTTGACTACCTGTTCAATTGTTAGGCCGTCTGGTGAGATGAGGACTATGCGAAGTCGTGCACCGTGCCTATTAGATGCTCCATCCACGAAAAGTTTCCACATCTCTTCGACGAATAGCTTTCAGCAAGTAGAGGGGTCGGATGACGTCAAGTAGAGGGATCATGGATGTCGCTAGTGTTTTCTTCCAAGTCCATGCCTGTTGTTGGGGTTTAATCTTCTCACCGCCTCAAGTTTTTACTTTTTGATGCGTCCTCACTAGGAATAGTGTGGTTTGTTCCTTCCTTCCTGTCCTCAATCCTGTATGGCTTGTCATGTGGCTAGGCATCCTGCCTTAGGGGCTGTGCAGTTCTTGCGGCACTTTCCCCTTTACTTCGGTTGTGTCGGTCAAATCGACCGAGTAGATGTAATGACTTCCTGGTATGAACTCAGCCACAAAGTCTGCTAAAGCTTGGATTTTTATTGCTGTACTGGGTTGAAACTTGATATCAAACTGCCTTAACTCCACCGCCCATTTCAAGATTCGTCCAGAAAAATCCACCCTCTCAAACAAGGCCTTTAATGGAAAAGCCGTTAGGACGATCACGGTGTGGGCATGGAAATAGTGTGACAACTTTCTTGAGGCCATCATCAAAGCTAATGCCAGCTTTTCCAATGGTAAGTACCTTGTTTCAGCGCCCAGTAAGGTTTTGCTAACATAAAAAATAGGCAAGTGTTGGATTCTTTCCACTCTAGCCAACACTGTGCTGACTGCATGCTGTGAAACTGCTAAGTACAACAAGAGCTCTTCTCCTGGCACCGGGGTTACTAACAATGAAGGAGAGGTCATGTAGTCTTTCAAGCTCTCTAGGGCGTGGTTGCATTCCTCATCCCACTCAAATTTGGCCTTTAATGCTTGGAAGAATGGTTGACATTTGTCTGACGACCGACTTATGAACCGGTTAAGCGCGGCTGCTAGGCCAGTGAGATGCTGTACCTCTTTGACTTTGTTGGGCCTCTCAAGATCTTGGATTGCTTTGATCTGACAGGGATCAGCTTCTATACCCTGGGTGGTTACTAGAAAGCCTAGGAATTTGCCTGATCCTACACCGAATGCACACTTAGATGCGTTTAGACGCAACTTGTGAGACTTCAAAATTTGGAACATTTCATCAAGGTCCCTAAGATGGTCCTTCTCATCCTTGCTTTTGACCACCATGTCATCTATGTAAGCCTCCATTGTTCTGCCTAACAATGGTTCAACCATTTTGGTGACCATCCGTTGGAATGTAGCCCCTACGTTCTTTAGGCCAAAGGGCATGACCTTGTAACAGTACAATCCTCTAGGCGTTGTAAATGATGTGACCTCCTGGTCTAGTTCATACATAGCGATCTGATGGTAACCTCGATACGCATCAAGGAAGCTAAGTCAGTTATGTCCTACCGTCAGGTCCACCAGTTGGTCTATCCATGGTAGGAGAAAACTATCCTTTGGGTATGCCTTGTTGACTGTTTTGTAATCCACGCAAACACACCATTTTTTGTTGTTCTTTGGCACTACTACAGTATTGAAGATCCACCTGGGATAATGTCTTTCTCTGATGGCTCCTGCCTTCAGCAAGTTTCCCACTTCCTCCACCACTATCTCCACGTGGTGGAGTGCCGATCTGCGAGTGCCCTGTATAATTGGTCTGGCAGTTGGGTGGACATTAAGTTGGTGGTAGATGAACTTAGGGTCAATGCCAGACATGTCATACGGTGTCCAGGAGAACACTTCGATGTTAGAGGTTAAAAACTCCATGACCTCTATTCTCTCAGTGCTGGCCAAGGACGAACTGAGCAGAAAGAACTTTTCTGGGTTCTTTTCATTTATCCTTACCTCTATCAAGTCTTCGACTGCCTTTTGTTTAGCTACTTTGCCGACATCTGCAAACAGTTCATTGCTTTCTGGCTCTTCCACCATCTGTACATACCCTTTTGTAGCCCGATTGCCATTTATTGTGACGAAACACTATTTTGACATAATTTGGTTTCCCAAGACTTCTTCAATTACTCCGACTTCGTTGGGGAACCGCAATGCCTAATGGTAGGTTGACGCTACCAATCGCATGGCGTGCAACCATGCTCTCCCCAAGATGATGTTGTAAGTGCAAGGGACCTTCAATACCCATAATTCCACCTGTTTTGTCATGGTTCCTGCCTTGACTGGGAGGATTATCTTGCCCAATAGCCACTCTGGCATTGAGTTGAAACCGATAAGGGGAGATGTCACAGGTGCCAAGTCTTTGTTCTCCAATTTCAGTTGTTTGAAGGTCTCGTAGTACATTATCTCGCATGAGCTTCCTTGGTTAATCAGAATCCGCTTGATGTCGAAATTCTTGACGCGCAGAGTGACCACTAGCGTGTCATTGTGAGGGCAATGTAGCCTTGCTAGAACCCTGTCTGAAAAGGATATGACGTTCGTGGCCTCTATTCTGCCCTTTTTGACGGTAGGTTGTGCACTTAATACCTCTCTCAAGTGCTTAGCCTTTTTGATCATCCCCCTGAGCTCACATACCCACTCAGGTTCGACGATCCCATGTATAACGTTGATTATGCCTTGGGGTGGACCGTCGACCGGCATCCAGTTTGGTCTATTAGGGTCTTGGGGGGCTGGCTGTGTTCCCCATTCTATATATTGGTCAAGGTGTCCAGTAGCCACTAACTCCTCCAGATGTAGCCTCAATTGTGTGCAATTTTCAATGCGGTGCCCCTTCTCATCATGGAAGGTGCAACAGGACCTTTCATCATAGCCTCTCTATGCTTCTTCCAACTTGGTTGGCCGCCGAACGAAGGGTTCATCACGTATCTCGCTAAGAATCTGGTAGATAGGTTTATTGAATACTGTGGTAATGGCAGTCCGGACTCTTAACTTCCTTTTTTCTGGGTCTTCCTTGTTGGCTCGCCTGCCTCGCCCATTCTTGCTTGGTTGTTCTACTGTGTTGATTTTTGCTGTAGTCTTTCTATCTGGCATCGCTGTTGTGCTAGATTTTGCTTTAGCACGGGCGCTATCTTCCTCTACTCGGATATGTTGATGCACTCTCTCCATTAGGGCCCCCATTGTGAGGGGTGGCATCATTGTCATTGAGTCCTTCAATTTGTTACCAACTGGTAAACCCCGTTTGTATTGTGCAATGGCGAGATTTGTAGGGCAAGCCCTAATCTGGTTGAAAGTCTCCCAATATCGACTGTTGTAAGACCTCAATGTCTCATTTTTGCCCATGTCAATGGAGAGTAGCTGGTCAATCTCTACTAGTGTCTTGGTATTCGTTCTGAATCTAGTCACGAACACTTCTGCCAACTATGCCCATGAGGCTATGCTGCTTTCTGGCAGTCTTTCGAACCAGGTTAGGCCTAGGTCACCAAGGCTAGATGGAAACATGATACACATTAGAGCCTCGTTTCGCCATTATACTACCATAACCTGGCGAAAGTGGGTTAAGTGCATGTAGGGGCTTGACTTCCCCTCATAAGTAGTGAATTTGGGCTGGTGGAAGCCTGAGGGTAGTGGTGTGTTCTCAATTGCCGGAACGAACGGCGAGCTTTGTAACCTTGCTAATACTTTATCTGCTGGTTCGTAAGCAAGGCGTGGCATTGGCATTCCTACCTTGACACTCCCATGTGTCCTAGGGGCCAACCGATGTAGGGCTGAAACTCAGCGAGGGTCGCGAGGCGTGGTGTCCTCCTTCCATCGGGCCTTCTCCTCGAGCATTGATCACAAGTCCGCTGACCTAGGCAACTCCGTGTGCCTAGATGTCGTTTAGTGCGTGTGCGAGGGTCGATAGTTGCTTCCCTCTAAATACGACCGTTCAGTCCTCGTTCTTTCAGACCTGGAGTAACGAGTCCTGGAAGTCCTTGATTGAGTGTCGCCTATTCTAAGGCTCCTACTTTCTGTTTGTGATGGCGTGACATGTCGATCACGATCTTCTGAGTGGTAAGAGGGCGTGTTGCCTTTGCGCCCTTCTTCTATCGCCACCCATTTTTTCTTTATCTGGCGCTTCATTGTCTTCATGTTTGCCGCCATCCTCCTTATTAACTCGTCTTGCTCCCTCAGGAGATCCTCCAAAACTTGAGAATCCAACCTTCGCTTCTGCCTTTCAGGACTTTGAGAGTGACGGGGATTGGTGCCTCGTCTCTCTCATGTATCCCTCCGAGAGTTCTATCGCTGGGGTTCTAATTCTGCCATAGATGGGATAGAAGGTAATCCTTTGTGCCTCCCGCCCCCCCTCCAAGGTTTGCCCATCAATAGCAGATTGCGGCAAGTCTTCATTGTGCGCCATTGGTGTCAACTAGTGAGGAAAACTCGATCAAAAGGTTTTGTTCTTTGTGCAATTCCCATAAACGGCGCCAATTGTACGAGCATGAAATAATCTTCTTGTATAATCCTGTTGATCAAGTTTGCACTCTTTTAAACGTCATCGCTTTACTCCCTGAAAACACAAACGTGAGCTAGTCGGCGGGTGTGTGCCAGATACCTCTCCGATGCATAAGTCAGCAAATAAACAATAGACACAAAAGCTCTGTGTATTCTAGAGTAAGAATTATGATACCTGTACACAGGTCTGTAATGAGCTTTTATAGATTCCGTGTGGCACAATCCTAGTAGGACTCTTATTTTCCAATGTAGAGTCCTCCTAGAAATCACATTTATAAAAGATAATGCTTATCCTTTAACACCCTCCTCTCTGTCTATCAAGATGAGATAACAGCAACTCTTACTTCGGTTGGCACAGAGCATAGCCGTGCTCACATAGCTTGGTGTTGAACTAGCTAACCTTAGCCAACTAGGTCTCTGGAGTTGCTCTGCCGAGCTATCTTTAGCTCGGTTTAACTTAAGCAAGTATCTTAGCCACGACTGCTAGACCAGACTCTGATAGCCAAGCCCAGACCGAACTATCATGACCAAAGCTTCCGAAATAATTACACTAGTCCATGGCTTGGCCCCTGAATACACTTATCTCAGCTCAGTCCCACGGGCTTACTTATTTCGGTTCAATTTGCGCACAAATTACCCTCTCAGACCCCCCCTTTTTTTTGTGTGTGCAACAAATGCAATAAATTGAATAGGTTATAATCAAGGTTTTCAAAAGTGGTTATGGTCACCATAACGGTTGTGGTGATGCGGTAGCGGTTGTGGGGTGTAAAGGCCGTAACGTAGCGGTTGCGGTAACTAGAACCGTGATTTTTTTATTTTTCGCATAATTTGAAGAAAACTTATCGATTGGCATATTTTTTTTCTTTTTCAAAATCACATTTATTGGGGCTTAAAATAAATTTTTATCAATTTTTGTTAATTTTTAAGTATGATCCAATATATTTCAAATTTTCAAATCACTATAAAAGGAGTTTTTTACATTTTATATCAATAGTTAATGATTTTAAGAATAATTGGTTTTAAATGTCTACAAATTATTTTTTACTAATACATGAACTAACTAAATAAAAAATATTCACAATTATTAAATGAAACGATTATAAAATAAAAATTGTGCCATAATTTTTTTTTAAAAAAAAGTATAAAGAAAAAAAATTCATGTAATATTTTTTCTTTGAGCTTGGATCACTTGAGTATTTGTTTTGTGTTTTGTGTTTTTTTTTTTTGGGTAAGTTTTTGTATTTTTTTTTGTTGAGAAAAGGTAGCTATTCAAAATATTGTAAAAGGGTGTGACGATGTCTAACAGACCGTTACAGTACCATTGCGGCCATTACATAACACCGAAACAGCTATCACACATGTGAATTTCTGTCACACCATTGTAGCGGCCATAATGGGTGGCGGTAACCACCACAACTGTTCCGTAATGGTGTTACGTAACAGTTGCGGCTACTTTTTAAAACCTTGGTTATAATTATCGAATCAATTTAATTTTTTATGTAGATGATATACATGAATTACCCAACAAAATAAATAGTTTAAATCAATAGAACAAGACCCGAGGTGACCCCCACGGGCCCGAACAACACCCTGCAATGAAAACTCCAAATTCCAATATTTATTTTTGATTAGTCTACACTCTTTTACTCATTTCTTTTTTCACATTTTGAATCTTGATGTGAGGCTATAACCACTAGAAAGTTTAGTTCCGAGGTTTCAGTTTAGACACTAAATTGATCTAATTTCGACTTCGGAAGAAGGAGACACGCCTGTTTGGATTGTTGATTATCAATTTTCAACTTTCAAAAATTGCACCAAATATGCTAGTTATCCTCTAGTCCTATTACAGTATTTTTTTCTTGATAACTCAGTATCCAACCTGATGGACCAACTAATTCGGGGATTAATCCCAATGTTCACTAATAGAGAGCTCAATTAAAATAAGAACAAAGTCTCGTATGGATCTGCCTGATAATTCTATTACAGTATTACTCTGCATTTTCCTTTATGCTTTTAAGTCATTATTACTGAATTAAAAACTTGATTAAAATTTATGTTAAAAAAAAAGTACTCTTATCAATATTTAACATTCCTTTTTAATAATTTTTTAAAATTAGAAATATTGATTGGAGTACTGATTTAAAAACTTGATTAAAATTTATGTTAAAAAAATTACTCTTATCAATATTTATCACTCATTTTTAATAACTTCTTTAATTTAAATTTTTAAATCACAAACAAATAAATAATTCTAATAAATTAATGTTATTGTTTTAACAAAATAAATATTATATACAATTGCTTTTGACAACCATAATCTTGATAGAGTTTAAAATCAACTCTTTTTTTTTTTTTCTTTCTTTCAAATTTTGTGTCCAAATAATTCAACATAAGTTATGTATATGAAAAAATGTGCAGTTTGTTAGTACAATTAGTCTTGAAATCTTCAGTTGGTGGTCTTTGAGTCTTCAAAACTTGGCAATGATCTTGTCTATATAGAATAGAAATTTGATACTTCAAGTTGTGTTACTTAGTCGCTTTCCTAATGACAATATTTGCACCCACCAAAAGGTGTGCATGGGGTTACAGGAAATTCGCTTCCAAGATACAATGAAGCCTGATCTAAAGATCAAGTCTACCTGCGTCTGCACTGACAACAATAGATTAGAATACTCTTGATATAATCAAGAAAAACCAAGACACTAATAATGAAGTTTGCAGAATCTGACTACCAGTAAAAAAAGCAGAAACTTGCTTAAGAAACTCTTGATCAAAAACTGTAAATCAAGAGGAAGAGGGAGAGAGAGAGAGAGAGAGAGACTTGCAAGAATGCTTTCTGAATTTTGGATGGATTGAAATGGATGATTTCGCAACCTGTTTGTAGGCCTTGACGCATCTGATCGAATGATCATGTTCCTTGATCACATCCGACAAATCTGATCGTTGGATCGACGATCTATGGTGCAGATCATTCCTACTCGAATAGATGCATTGATTAATCATATCTGATAACGATCGGGTGCCATCTCATTCGCATGATCGCGCGCATATTTCAATGAATGACTATGATCAAATTGCTCTAGATCGAACAAGCAACCGTTCGATTGGTTGGTTGACTCATCGCTAACAAATGCCACATCACTGCCACATGGAGCTGACTATATTCCACATCACCCATGCCACTTTGGATCCACGTCATTGCTCTAACCTGTCCGATGCAAATAGGAAAGCGCCCTAATGGCACCTTGTACCGATGCTTCCATGGAAAGTGTGCCATCAAACACCACACAGCCTACTGCCCACGCCATGCGCACATGTGCAAATGGTGCTAAGCACCATCCCTGCGATGTGACCAGCATCCATCCCATAATACCATATTCAAAGGAATGTTTCATGTAGCACTTTATTAAGTGTTCCTTGTTTTCCTCTCTTTCCGATGTGGGACAAAGTCCCCAATCTAATTTCATGCTTTCCAAAGAAAAATACAGAAGGTTTTGAAAACACTCAAAAACCAAACAATAAATTTTGAAAATCCATTTTGAAAATTCCCCAACACAGTTTTATTGTTATTTTTTTATGTAAGGATAGAGTTTTAGTAAATTTGTTAGTACTTAGAAAAATAAAGTATATAGAGTTGATGCATTTTGAGTATGTCCACACAACATCAACTTTAAATATATATACCATCCATTTCATTTGAATTACACATGACTTTATAAAATTAAAAAATAATTAAAATTTTTACTAGACCTAGTATTCAAATATTAATTTTTTAATTTTGGTTCTATATATATTGATTCTGGAGTTGAGCTCTCTACAGGTGTTTGTGCTAGATTAGCAAGATTATTGTTTTCACTTATTGCTTCTTGGTGGCTGTACAAAGTAATGAAGAAAAGAAATGACAAGAAACGCAAGGAAAATTTCTTCAAGCGAAATGGTGGTTTCTTGCTACAACACAAGTTATCTTCAGTTGATGGCAGTGAAAAAATCAAATTGTTTAATTCGAAGGAGTTGGAGAAAGCCATCGATCATTACCATGAATAACGTATTCTCGGCCAAGGTACAATTTTGTTTTCCTTTCATTATCTAAAGCTTACTACTAATTTCTTATCTTGCATTGATTTATTATCAAACATCTAGAGACATTTTATACATGGATCCTTCTTTGGGTTGGATAAGGACCAAGAATATGAGGGCACTATGAATTTTTTATGCCAAAAGTTAGCACAACACTCGTATAATATATTTTTACATATACATACAGACACGTGTATTGGACTTGTATATAGCGTGGTAAGCACGTATATGAGCCAATATTTGTCATAATATTTTTATTGAAAAATCAAATACAATCTTTCCTAATTAATTTAACCATAATTAAGTAGTTATGCTATTTCATAAATCCAGATTTGATTTGCAACAAAATTTATGATTTTTGTTTTCTCTAATTTCAATAAGATTTCTTTATTGTTTATTTTTCTAAATTTTTTAATCAACCACTTACTTTCAATTATTTTTCCAACAAGTATTGTTTACAAGGGCATGTTGTCAGATGGAAGAATCATAGCTGTTAAAAAGTCTAAGGTTGTCGACGAGGGACAAGTTGAGCAATTCATCAATGAAGTTGTCATTCTTTCACAAATTGTCCATAGGAATATAGTCAAGCTCTTAGGTTGTTGTTTAGAGACAGACGTTCTTATGCTAATATATGAGTTCATTCCAAATGGAACACTCTCTCAACATATTCATGATCCAAACGAGGAGTTCCCACTTTCATAGGAGATGCACTTTCAGATTGCCACAGAAGTTGTTGGAGCTCTTTCATACTTGTATTGTGCAGCTTCCGTACCCATCTATCATTGAGACATTAAGTGAACCAACATACTCCTAGATCATAAATACAAAGAAAAAGTTTCTGACTTTGGAACTTCAACATCAATTGATGTTGATAATACTCATTTGACCACACAAGTACAGGGGACATTTGGGTAATTGGATCCAGAGTACTTTCAATCGAGCCAATTTACTAATAAAAGTGATGTTTATAGTTTCGGAGTTGTTATTGTTGAGCTTTTAATTGGGCAAAAACCAATCTCTTCCACTAGATTCGAAGAAAGAAGGAGTTTAGTCACACATTTTATGGAATCAATGGAGGAAAATTGTCTACTTGAGATTCTTGATCCATGGATTCTCAAGGACGATTGGAGAGAAGCACTACTAGAAAAAGAGGCATTTGACACGGAACAATTTGCGACGGTTTAAGTGCCGCCACGAAATTTACTGTTTTTGTGACGGAAAAAGTTAGCCTGCGGCAAAAAGTAAGGTTATATGCGACGGTAAGTTAAACGTGGCAAAATTTTTCTAGTTTTAAATTTTTTTTTCTTTTTTGCGATGCTCTTTTGGCAATCCGTCGCAAAATTTTGTTTTTTTCTCTTTCATTCGCGATGGGCCTTAATATCGTCGCAAATAATAATTCCTAAATTCGCGCCAAAACCCCCTTCCCACTCTCCCTCTTTCCCAATATTCCCAAATTCGTTATTATCTCTTCCGATAAAAAAAAAAAAAAAAAAACCCTTCAATATTGTACCCTAATCTCACTGCTCTCTCCCTCCCTCTCACCCAGTCGTCACTCTATTTCTCTTGCAGCGGCAACAATAGTATCTAGGTAACCCTCTTCTTTCCTCTCGCTCTTGCTCGCGCAGACCTTCCCTCTCACCCTGTCGTCACTCTATCTCTCGCTTTTGCTCGCACAGCGGCAACAACAGCATTTGTAGCATCGTATCTCTTGTATCGGCAGCTACAGTGTCACTCTAGTTCCCCCTCCGATATCCAGGTATGGCCTTCCTTTGCTTTCCTTTGCTCTCCTCTGGTCTTCTACCGTCTGTTTCTCCCTGCTCATCAGTTCATTGAAACTCTTTTGATTAAGAAATCAGAATAATAATCAAGAATTTCATCATGGATTTTGTGTTGGTGTGTGTTTGATTTGTGCGAAAATTGGATGTGTGTATATATATATATATATTATATGTGTGATTGTTGATCAAACTCACAACTCAAACATGTGGTTAACCCCAGTTTGCGTAGAATAATGGGGTATTTTCACGCGGGT
>CM069907.1:92037255-92114745 GCA_036172215.1 Camellia granthamiana
CAAAAATACAACAAAACATTCTTCGGACGGACAATCTGGATAATGGAATGTATCCGAAACTGATAGAAATGGAGACCTTCAACATTCCCGATGCATGAAAGTGCCTCAAATTTTCTTCCGGCGGGCAAAACAGGACCAACGCGAGGCCGACCACACTTTGCAGCAAGAGATTGGAGGGTGGCCGGCCTACTGGAATAGATGGCCGGCCGGCCACCTCCCCCGCAACCCCCAGAATGTTGACATGTGTCCTTTGAATAGTGTTTTGCCCCTCTATAAAAGCCCCTCCCTTGGAACTTATTCATTTCATCACCTTTCCTCACAAAAATGGAGGCATTTCTCGCAGAAAATCTCACATCTTGGATTTCTTCTTTAGATGGCTCGGAGAAGTTGAATTTCCGGGGTTTCGGCTTGAATGCACTATTCACGCTGGGCCGGACTCCACTGCACCTCCCTTTCCTCCAAGCTGCGGCAAGGTTTTGGAACCCGGTGACGCACGTATTTAGCTTTGGCGGGCAAGAGGTATGTCCTACTTTTGAAGATTTCCAAATTTTGATGGAGTCTGAACGCTCGGAAGAGGTCCTGCCCCAGTCTCGTTTTGGCCATGCCCAAGTTCTAGGGCGGATGTGTGGTCTCAACGCGCATGATGCCCGATCCCTGATTTGTAATGGGATGCTGGATATCCCGAGCCTGATTTACCGATTCTCCGATGCTGGTGACCGCAATGACCATCACTGGCAAGGCTTCCGGCAGCACGCCCTCTGTTTGTGCCTACTATCTCACTTTCTGTTTGTCTCTGGCTCCGGAGGAGCTAACATCCGTTTGATTGAAGTCGCTCAAGGCCTGAAGGAAGGAAAGAGCTGTATTGCTATGACTTTGGCCGAGACTCTGATGGGTCTAGATGCCTTCTATCGCCGGGAGACGACCAGGTTCGCAGGGAGTCCACTACTGCTGCAGGTAATGTTTCCCACCCTACCTCACATGTATATTTGCTCACATCACTCGGCCCTCGGGCTCGGTTTTTCTCACAAAACCCTCATCTTACTTTTTTCTCATCGCCCATCTCTCTATTCTTTATTCTCTCATTTTTCATCCCTCCCCAGATATGGTTGATGGATAAATTGCAAGTTGTGGAATCTTGCCCTGCTTACTCAGCCCGTGGCTACTTCTTTCGGCAACGCCTAGTCAATGCTCCTGATGAGAGCTGGTGGTTTGAATGGATGTGCAACTTGTCAGCCGAATGCATTGCTTGGCGCTGTCCTTGGCTCAATCTCCCGGCGATGAGCTATAGCATGTTCCAGGATACCGGGATTCGTCTGATCGGCTTGACTCACTGTGTATTCTATTTTCCATTTCGTATTCTGCGCCAGTTTGGCCATGATCAGACTTGCCCTCCGGAGGGAATTGAGTATCCGGTCGCTTTCCCGGTTCGAGGCGCACATCTTGCCCGACACATTACGGCTTGGAGGACCAGAGAGCTCCTGTCCCCTGCCCCTGTTTTCAGTTGTACTTTATCTGACGAGTGCTGGGATTGGCTAAACGAAGAGGCGCAAATTGGGCCTAAATCGGCATCGGAAGCTTCAACCAGCTCGGGAAGGGGGCGCAGGGACACCTGACTTGACTATGCCCTAGATTTATTGCTTTACTAGTACTTTCAAGTTTTCGTTATGAGTGTGATAAAAAGCAATTTCAATTGTATGCAAGAGCAGGAGAACTCTATTTTGAAACCAATGAAATTGAAGGTTGTGGTACTGAAAATTTTCCGCTTTGGTCCAAAAATGGTCTTAGTTGTGAAAAGATTAATTTTGAACAAAGTCAACTTTTATTAAAACTTTTCAAAACTATTTTCGATAAGGATCAGAACTGGACACGCCTGAGATCTGTCACTGAGATGCACAACCCCGGATCCTAGCAACTGGAAAGTTGCCCCTAGTCTGAAATGATACCGCAGCACTACATTGCAACGGAAAGTTGCCCCTAGTTTGAATAGCACTGTACCGGAGATTGCGATAAATGCTGATGAATAGAGATGACTAAGATGATCAAAGTGGACAAAGTTGATCGGGGAAAAGATTGGGGCTGAACTTCGGGATGAAGCTGCCTACGTATCCCATAGATGGGAATCAAGCCTTACGTAGTTCAGGCTCAGGTTCGCTCGGGTATTTTTACTCTCCTTTTGCGCTCTAACTTTTGCCAAGGCCTCCCTTTGCGGGTTTTCAACCTTGCGAGCTCAGTTTTTATAATTTCAAATTTTCTATGCTCTGAGTTTTGCCTAGGTCGCCCTTTTGGGTTTTCGGCCTAGCGAGCCTCTCAGGGGTGGTATTTCTTCAACTTGTCCATGTTGATCGGTTGTGAGAACTCCAAGCCATCTAGATCCATCAGAACCACAGCCCCACCTGACCAGATTGACTTTATGATGTAGGGACCAGTCCAATTAGGTCTGAACTTGCCCCTAGGGTCATGGATGGGAGCTCGGTTGTCCTTGAGTACCAAATCTCCTTCCTTCAAATTCCTGGACTTAACCTTCTTGTTGAAAGCCCGGGCGATTCTGCGTTGATAACCCTGAACATGGTACAGTGCCTTCAACCTTCTTTCATCGAAAAGCATGAGTTCCTCAAATCTGTTCTGCTGCCAATCTGCCTCGGCTATTTGGCACTCAGCCAATACTCTCAATGACGGAACCTCAATCTCAATTGGTAGAACAGCCTCCATCCCATAGACTAATGAATACGGAGTCGCCCCTGTAGAAGTCCTGATTGAAGTCCGGTAGCCCCATAGAGCAAACGGCAGTTTATCTGGCCAGTCCCGGTAGGTTTCTACCATCTTCTGTAGTATGCGCTCGATATTCTTGTTGGCAGCCTCAACTGCTCCATTAGTTTGCGGCCGGTAAGTAGATGACTTATGAAAAGCCACATTGTATTTCTCCAACAAGTCAATTACCTCCTTCTTGAAGTGGGAACCGTTGTCCGAAACTATTTCATTTGGGACCCCGTAGCGACAGATGATGTTGTTCCTGATGAATTTTGCAACATGCGAAGCCTTCAACACCGCATAAGACTGGGCCTCAACCCATTTTGTAAAGTAATCTATCGCTACAAGGATGAATTCATGCCCATTCGACCGTTTTGGCGTAACAGCCCCGATTACATCAATCCCCCAAACTGAAAAAGGCCATGGTGAAGTCATGTTGTACAGCTTCGACGGCGGGATGTTCATGCGGTTTGCATGGATCTGACATTTGTGGCATCGCCGAACAAAACCAATACAATCCTCCTCCATGGTGGACCAGTAATAACCCTGTCTGAGAATCTTCCGTGCCAGCATGACCCCATTCATGTGTGCTCCACATTCTCCTCCGTGGATGGCTTCCATCAGACGCTTTGACTCTTCTGCATCAACACACAGTTTATGCATTCCCAGATGACCCCTTTTATACAGTTTACCCCCGCAGATGATGAACTGAACGGCCAATCTTCTTATTGCCCTTTTGTCTTTGACATTTACCCCTGGCGGGTACGCTTCTTTTTCCAAGAAATTCCAGATATCGTGATACCAAGGGTGTTCGTCCTGAACTTCATCTATGGCTGCGATCGACTCATAGGCAGGTGCAAATTTCTGATCAATAATGACTGGACGCATTCGGACTCCACACGGGATGTCTATCATAGATGATAGAGTTGCTAAAGCGTCTGCGAACTTGTTGTTCTCCCTGAGTAGATGAGTAAAACTTAGCTTCTCAAACCGAGGAATCAGCAAATCCAAGGTTTGGTGATACATCATCATATTTTCCTCTTTTACTTTCCAGTCTCCTTTAACTTGGGACACAACAAGGTTCGAATCCCCAATGACATCCAGCCGTTTTGCCCCTAGTTCTAGGGCTGCTTCTAAACCAGCAATGCACGCCTCATATTCTGATTCGTTGTTCGAGACTTTGAACCGGAGTTTGAAGCCTAGAGGGATACGGGAATTGTCGGGTGCTATCAGCAACACTCCTATCCCATACCCATGTTGATTTGACGCTCCATCAAAGTACATTGTCCAAATTTCATCGTCGATATACAGAATTGCTTCATCTGGGAATAGATACTCAACTGCTTCATCCCCCTCAACCGGATGGTCAGCAAGGAATTCTGCCACTGCTCTTCCTTTCACTGACTTGCGTGTGACGTATGTGAGATCAAATTCGGAGAGCAACAGCAACCAACGGGCTAGCCTACCTGTAAGCGCTGGTTTCTCGAAGAGATATTTGATGGGATCAAGTCGTGAAACCAACATTACAGAGTGAGCTAACAAGTAGTGCCGCAGCTTCCTGGTAGCCCATACCAGAGCGAAGCAAGCCTTTTCTAACGGTGTATACCGGGTCTCATATTCCAGCATTTTCTTGCTCAAATAATAGATGGCTCTTTCCACCTTATCTTCTGATTCTTGTGCAAGCATGCAGCCCATTGTAGTTTCAGTCACTGACAGATACAAAATCAACGGTTTCCCCGGTTCTGGTGGTGATAAAACGGGTGGGTTCTGTAGATATTCTTTAATCTGTTCAAATGCAGCTTGACATCGGCCGTCCCATTGGAACTTCTTTCCTTTCTTCAGAAGACCAAAAAGTGGTTCACAAGTCAAGGTTAGTTTTGAAATAAACCGTCTTATGAATTGCACTTTACCCAGAAAGCCGCGCACCTCCTTTTCAGTCCTTGGTGGTGGCATCTCTAAGATGGCCTTGATTTTGGAAGGGTCGACCTCGATGCCCCTTTGTGTAATCAGAAACCCCAGCATTTTTCCCGCTGTAACACCAAATGTACATTTCTGAGGGTTTAGCCGCAACCGGAATTCCCTGATCCTTTTGAAAAACTTGTGCAAGGCGGTGTAGTGGCCCTCTCTTTCTTTGGACTTGACAATCATGTCGTCCACATACACCTCAACCTCTTTGTGGATCATATCATGTAGTATTGTGGTCGCGGCCCGTTGATAAGTAGCTCCAGCGTTCTTCAACCCAAACGGCATTACCCGGTAGCAGTATGTCCCCCACGGGGTGGTGAATGCAGTCTTTTCCCGGTCTTCGGGTGCCATCACTATCTGATTATACCCTGAGAAGCCATCCATGAATGAGAGCAAAGCGTGCCCTGCTGTGAAGTCCACTAACTCATCGATATGCGGTAGGGGAAAGTCGTCCTTCGGACTAACTCTGTTCAGATCTCTGAAGTCTACACACACCAATGTTGGCCAACCAAGTCGGGTATTCGGATACCAGCAGGAAGCCTGCGTCGATTTGCTTGGTGACCTCTTCTTTGATCTTGAGAGCCCAATCCGGGCGGATCCTTCTGAGTTTCTGCTTGACAGGTCGGGCCTCGGGGTCAAGGGGGATCCGATGCTGTACAATCTCAGGATCGATTCCAGGCATGTCTTCGTAGGACCACGCGAAAACATCTTTGAAATCTTTTAATAAAGCGACTAAGCGCTCGCGTTCCTCCGAAGACAACGTGGACCCGATCTGGACCAGCCGCGGGTCCTCCTCAGTACCAACGTTTACGAAAATGATTTCGTCCACTAGGGGTTTAACAAACCTCTCCTGCTCTTGTTCAATTAAACGTTGTAAAACCGGAGGAACTTCGTCCTCTTCGTTTTCATCAAAATTTTGAAAGTCTGAATTAATGCAATAAATTAAGGGCACGGAAAAGTACTCAGAAACCACAGTTGCCTGATTCTCATTAAGTTCATCCAAATCGTCCCCGGTTACAATAGACTCAAATGAGAAAGAAAAAGACGACCTGGACAAGACCGTGGCATCCGGGTTAACATCCCCAGGAGTACCAGGCTCAGACTCAGTCGAGCTGGAACCTGATTCCGACTCACAAGACTCGGTGGAATCAGATTCCGGCTCACTACCTGACCCGGTGCTGCTGGACAGAAATTCCTCCTCGTATTGCCAGGTGAGGGAGGGTGCGATTGATGCATCCAAGATAGCTGCTGGTCGGCTCGCAGCCGTTTCATTCCCAATCATGGAAACCACAGAGTTATCCCCCAAGCACTCTTGGTCGATCAGAGGATCAGAGAGGAGACATGACAGTGCTACCCCCATTTCAAATTCAATGCCCTCAAGATCCACTGCTGTATTCTGCTCAACCTCAGTCGTTGGGTCTGTCTGCTCTGTGGCAACGTCATCCCCGGATAGTTGCAGGTCGAAAAAGATCTCGAAGCCTGGCACGCACTTCTTCTCCGCGTTTAGCCACGGCTCTAGGAAGCCGCAAAATGGAAAGTCCTCCCCCTCCCGGACAAAGCGTCCGTTCAGGGTACCCTGGATGGGCCTGTGCATCAGATCAAAAGGCTTCCCAGCCCGCTTCGCTCTGGCTCTGCTGGCCATTTCCTTCCCTTTCCTTGCCCAATCTTCTTTGGTGGGCAGATAACCCAGTCCAAAGGTATGTGGATTGTGTGGCACTTCGGCCAACGCTGCGACTCCTTTCCTGCCGCTTCTTCCCAATCCCATCCCAGGGATATGTTGTAGCTTGTTCATGAGGTAGACGGCTTGAGCGCTGACATACACACCCTCATTCACAGCCATAATATTTTGCACCACCCGGGCCTCAGCCAAAGTAAATCCTGATATGAACATGTCTTCCATGCCGTGTTCGATCTCCAGGACTGGCGTAGATACCTCCGGAGGAGGATGGATTGATGAATTCCCAAAAACAATGGCTACTTCCTTTCCATAGGGGTATTTCACCATTTGATGTAGAGTAAACGAGACGGCCTTCACCTGATGCAACCAGGGTCGCCCCAAAAGCATGTTAAAGGATGCAGGGACCTCCAAGACATGAAAATCTACCTCGTGTTGTCCAAGCCCAATCTTGGTTTGGATTTTTATTGTCCCCAGGACATACCTACTTGTATTGTCGTAGGCTTTGATCACTTGAGTAGTCGGTGTGAAGTCCGCAGGCTTTAACCCAATTGCGTACGCCGTTCTGGCCGGGCAGACATTAATAGCGGACCCGGTATCAACTAGTACCACCGGAATCCATTTATCCCTGCATTCTACAGAGATGTAGAGGGGTCTGTTGTGATCCACGCCCTCAGGCGGCAGCTCCTTGTCTGAAAAGGTCAATGCCGGGGAACCTCCTCCCGGAAAGACTAGCCCAACTAGTTGTTCTGGCGTAGTTTCGATAGAGAGTTTGGCTTTGTCCATAGCAGAAAGGACAGCCTGTCTGTGCACCCTTGAAGCCATAAGCAGTCCCCAAATGGAGATGTCTGCTTGTATTTTCTTTAACTGTTTCAATACAGCCTCTTCTTCAACTTGCCTCTCCCTCTGCTTCTCCGCTTCTTTATCTTTCCCTGATGCCTCGGGTTGATCAAGGTGTGGGGGCTTGAAATACCGCCCACTTCTAGTCATATGGTCCACCTCTTCGAGGTACCAGGTGCTGTCTGGTTGGCCACCCGCCCAATCTTCATCTGTGTGGGCGAGATACAAGTCGTCATCTTCCCACCACATTCCATTAGCATCTAACAGGCACCTGTCTGGTTCCAGCTTGTTTGCGCTCTCAGCATTTTCCTCCCACATGCTCACAGCACGTTCAATTTTTGTGCTCACAGCACTCTCACCCTCCTCATGGTTCTTCGCTTTTCGGATCCTCTCAGAATCCCACTTCTTTTCCTGTTCCTCCAACGTTAATTGTTCGGTTTTCAAAATGTCTTGGTCCTGAGCGAAATTCTTCGTACCGGCGCTCTCCGGCAATTCAATCTGACCCTCGGCCCTTCCGGCCACAAATGGTACAATATCTGGCTGATCATCCAACCACCCGACGACTTCCGCTGACTCTTCGTATTCGAACCAATTGATAGTTGCATCCGCTGATTCTTGGTTGTTGAAAAATTGGAGGTTGGCGAAGTCCTCTTCCATCGTCGTCAGATCATCCGCCCCTTTTTCAGGTCTGTCCCCTCGGATCATGCACAGTTCAGTCTTCTCTGGCAACCCCACACTCAGCTTAGGCAGGCCCATTGACAGGATATATTCACTCGGATCATAAGCTTTGCTAGCTAAATTCTCAGACTGCTCCACCCCAGACTCAACAGTTTTGCTCTCCTCGGAAGCCTGCCCCGTTCCATTTTCGGTGGTCATCACCTTTGGCTCAGGTTGGGTTGTGGAGGTGTCCATCATGCACAAGTCAGTGCTATCAGGAAGGATCACCTTTGGCTTGGGTAGGTGGGAGGGAGTAATGTAGATACTAGGGTCGTAAGACACGTCCCCAGTTTGGATGAGATTGATTCTTTTGGGTGGATCTTGGTTATGTGCTGGGAGTGGGTTGGTTGTAACGTTGGGTCGCTCGGGAGGTAGAATGATGTTTTTGTCAATGAGATCTTGAATCTCATGACGCAGCCTGTAACATTGGTCGGTATCATGACCATGCTGCTGGTGGTATTTGCAATATTTGGCTGGATTGTGGGAAGGGGGGAGTGGATTTGGAGGGGGCCTCGGTTCCAGGGGTTTCAGATGCCCCTTTCTGACTAGAACCCTGAGGACTTTGGACAAAGGCATATGTAGTGGGGAGAAGGTTCGTTGACCCCTGGATTGGTATCTTGAAGCTTGGTTACTGCTCCCAGATGCGTCAGAAAAAGGTGTGGCCGCAGTGGGCCTTGGCTGGGGAGGGGGAGTGGTGGTGACCATACCGACCTCTGAAGTCCTTGTGTTGGCGGAGCCACTCGGGCCCGCATTGTTATTACGGTTGAATGTTCTTCGGGGCTGCTCCCGATCCTGATCGATCAATCCTTGCTTCATCGCATCTTCGATCTGTACCCCCATCTCGTGTAAATCTGAGAAGGTGGGAAAAGGGAGTACGATCATTTTCTGCATTAACTTAGGTTGGAGATTGCGCACAATCATCCGGATCTGATCTTTATCAGTTGGCCTTAAGGTCATCATCGATGCTTTTGCTCTCCACCGAGTTACAAAATCAGAGAAAGTCTCTTTTTGTTCCTGCCTCGTCGTTTCGAGATCACGTGTTGTAATCTCGATCTGAGTATTATATGAATATTGTGCGACGAAGGCCTCGGCTAGCTCATCCCAATTTCTCTTCACATCATCTTCCAATTTTGCGTACCAGATGGCCGCAACCCCTGACAAAGTTCTGCCAAATAAAGAAAGCTTTTGCGGTCGGGTTAGGCCCATCGGCCTCAAGACGTCTGAAAATAGCCGGAGATGGACCATAGGATCCCCTGATCCGTCAAAACGATCAATCTGCGGCATCTTAAATCTGTCCGGCAGCGTCACGGCCACGTCAGTGTAGCCGTCTTCAATATCTGGGATGGCCTTCACCCCCTGTGATTTCTTGAAGAGCTTTTCCAATTTGCTCAATTTCAGAGCTGTCTGGTCCACCTCGAACTCAAATGGAGAGTCCGGATGATTAGGTGCAAGATTCTTAGACAGTTGCGGCGGAAGCGGGGGCGGAGCCAGCCCCGTTGGAAAACTCGTGTCCTCTTGAGTGTTTTGGAAGTTTGGTGGAGCGTTCTGTGGATTTGGGGGGGCATTCTGGGTGTTCTGGGTGTTCTGGGTATTCTGAGGATTTGGAGGGGCATTCTGGCCAGTGGGTGCCTGCTCAGTCAGTGGAGCCGCTGGTGGAGGGGGAATCTGATGCGCCCCTAGTGGAGGAGAAACCTGGTGTGAAGCAGATGCTGCATTCTGCTGTTGTAATCTGGTGATCAGCTCAGACTGTTGGGCCATGACAGCGGCCTGTTGTTTAGAAAATTCCGCTTGGCGGATAGCATCATCTTGCATTTGTTTCATGCTCTCATTCATCTGGCGCATCATCGCCTCCATCCCTGATGTATCCTGATGTTCCATCTGAATGGCTGGCAAGTGTATCTCTATAGCGGACACAGAAATCTCAGTTCGACTGTCTGTTGCTAAAGTAGACTGCTGTACCAATAATCTCTGCTCTGATGGACTGCGTTTCCTCGGCCTCCTTCTAACAACTGGGGGTAGTGAATGGAACACCGGATGTTCGTCAACTAGATCCTCAGATCGAGTAAGTCGGCGACCTCGTGTCCAAAGTGCTTGGGGAATATCTGATGGTTCAGAAGCAATTGTGCCACAAACTGCCCCCTAGCGAAAAGATAATAAAGCAAAAGAAATAAATGACCAGAAAAACGGACAGCACAACAGCTTAAATTAAATACACACAACACACAGTCGGGCATACAACACGCAGTTTATAAGCTGGAAATACACTGTCCTCAACCACTAATCACTATTCCTGTATTACTGTTCCCCAAAACTGAATCGGATATCTGCAGACAACTGATTCTCAGATAACTGACTGATGCCCGCAGGCCTGATATCCAAACTCATAAACTGATGCCCGCAGGCCTGATGCTGAAACTCATAACCTGATACATGCATTCCCTGTAGAGACGCACTCTAACAAGCACATAGCAGATAAGTGAGAGCCAAAACACCCCTATGTTGGGGTAGGATTTCCCTGTCCTATTTTTGTCAGGAACTAGGGTTTCACTACGCACGCAGCGGTTTCAAACAACCTATAAACGGGTAAGCAACCTGTCCTAATTTGGAATGGTCACTACGGATCCGAATATGCACTAGGTCGAATGGTCAAAAAAGGGTGCCTCGGTAAAACCGGGGTTTGTGTTCCCATACTGGCAGAGCCCGAAACCGATCAGCCTTATGGACATGCCTTGACAAGACAAGCCTCCGGCAAACCGCTCAGGAATAGCAGATGGCAAACACGGTGTCCTAGGCGCACCAATGCAAATGCAATGCAAAGAAACACACAAGTGTAGTCAAAACCAGATATCATGAGTTCGAGTCAAGTTCTCTCACGTCCCCAGCGGAGTCGCCAGAAACTGTAGACGTCCCCGAACGCATCCCGGGGAAGGAGTGCGAGTTCCCCTCGTTCTGGTTCGATATTGGGTCACTACAGTTCGAAGGACTCAAATGTCACGGTTCTAAATCTCGAACCAAAGAGTCCAAATCCGGCAAATCGTTTTGAAAACAGATTTTTTGAAAGAAGTGCCAAACATGGACTGCTTTGCCAGATACAGAGTCGCCACCTAAATATTTTTTTAACGGGGAAATTTAGGAAACCCTGACTCGGTGCCAAAGGCCACGTGTCCGTCATCACCAAAGTTGCCTCGGCTCGGGAACTTGGGTACGATTGGGGAAGGTCACTTCGTGAGCACCCCCGCTCGCCCGGTCAAAGACCGGCCTCTACTAACCATGATATCTGCTTTTGAAAACATTGTATGCTCTTATTCCGGTTATTAGCCTAGGTTACTATGTGATGCTCGCAACAAACAAGTATAGACTGGGCCGTCTGAATTGGAACAAAACATTTCATGTTTGTTTTTGAAAGATGGTTTGATGGTGCTACCCGCAGGTAGGCTAAGACGTGGATTTGCCACCCTCAGGTGGGCTTAGAAAACATGATTTTGCCACTATCTAGTGGGCTTAAAACAAACAATCAGCGATTTGTCCCAATTCAAATAACCCAACCTCCACCCACAGGCATTCAAGGCAGTTATATCACATAAGCAAATAGCCTCATGGCAAGCATGCTATTCATGGCAGTCACTCACACGCATGCAAGGATGCTAAAGCATAAAACTCACCGAGTACTCCAAGCCAAAACAGAAGCTCATTAGAAATCATGCATGATCCTAAGTATACAGAAATGCCTAATGCAACACATGCAAAAATGCAAATTATAGCAGGCTCGGCTATTCTAAACATGGCATATGGAATGCAACAGCTATCATACATTCAACTTGGAATTGAAATACAAATGCAGTTAGTATGATGCGCCGAGCCCGGTGCGTGCAAAACAGATGAATGATGCAAACATGCTGTCATGCTGTATGCTAATTGAAATATGCCCTATATCTAACCATCATAAGCAGATAAATAAAAGGGAGAAAGAAATGGGGGTTGGAAGACATACATCACCCACACCCACACTTATTACAGCATTACCCTCGCGCAGAGGGTCCGAATAAAATAATACAGTCTGAATAATATACAAATAATACAATCCAAAATATTACAGATTAACTAAGAAAAACTGTAAACTGGCATGCAAGCCAGGGACTGCCTTGCTTCTGCTCCGGATGATGAAATGATGCATGCCCGGATGCCTGTGCGTGGAAATCCATGGCGGTGCCCCGATTAGCCTCTGTTTGCATTTTTTTCTCGAAATGCGTGCCAGACTCCGAAAATTTGCTGATTCTTCATTTTGCTGCAACAGAGAGCAGGAAAAGGGCATAGCAATGTATTTCACAAATATATGCATGCCTCGATCCTCGTGCCACCAATCACGCATCTTGATGCATGGTGGCCGAGGAGCCGAATTGCACAACTCAATATAGGATGAATGCATATGAATGCTACAACAAAACCTAACTCCATCATGGGTAATCCGGAGTGTCGGTGACTTGGGAGTTGAGACTCGTTTCGTCACTCAGGGTGCGAAACGTGCCTCGTTTCTCGTGCAATATGCATGATATGCATGAAATGCAACTAAGATACAACCTAGTATGCTCAATGGGGATGAAAATGAAGATGCCTCGAAATGCGTGCGCACGGGCACGCAAACCGAGGCCGTGATGTGAGACGCAAATCGGATAAAACCGAAGTGTCTCGAAATGCGCGCCCACAGGCACGCAAACCGAGGCAATGATAAAATGCAAATCGGATAAAACCGAAGTGCCTCGAAATGCGTGCCCACAGGCACGCAAACAGAGGCAATGATAAAATGCAAATCGGATAAAACTGAAGTGCCTCGAAATGCGTGCATGCGGGCACGCAAACCGAGGCGATGATGCGAGATGCAAATCGGATAAAATCGAAGTGCCTCGAAATGCGTGCACGCGGGCACGCAAACCGAGGCGATGATGAAATGGAAATCGGAAATGCAAATTGGGCTTATACTAACATGAGTGGACCTCAGCCACACTCACATCAGATGCCGTCAGATAAAACGGAGATGTCTCGAAGTGCGTGCCCACGGGCACACAAACCGAGGCAATGATAAAATGAGATGGAAAATGCGAATTGGGCTTACACTAACATGAGAGAGCCTCAGCCACACTCACATAAGCTGCCGATGGATGAAAATGAGGTGCCTCGAAATGCGTGCACACGGGCACGCAGACCGAGACATGGCCCGAAGGCATGAAATGACATACGAAAATGATATGCAAGCATGCAAACCAAATTTCAGCACCTAAATGAAGGGGAAAACAGCCCCGAAATGATACGAAATGACAATCAATGCATGAAATCGTCCCGAAATGTGATTTTAAGTACCCGAAATGGCCTACGGCTATGCTAAACATGCAAAATTGGCACATGACAGCAAAAACAGTAGCAAGGCAGTCCCAAAAATAGCATCTTTTCAGTACAAAACATGGCCAAATAACAACAACAAGTATGGCAAAAATAGCATGCAAAAATGGGGAAAAAGAGGAGAATTACAAAGCAAGTGGTGTCTACAATGCTCAAACTGAAAAACACAGTTCTACAACATTAAAGAGGGGTCAAAAATATGCATATTTACAGTGAATGACAACCCCAAAATTAGTATGTAGATATGCTCAACATGGCATGCAAGAGGAAGCCAACAAAGGCTATAAAGAGAAGTATCAAATGGATGCACCAAACCAACAAAGACCCTTAACAAAACATGAAGAATGGGTCAAAATAAGACACTTTCTAAGCCTGATGAAGGCCGAAATCAGAAGCTAAGATGGCCTAAACAAGCATGCAATTTTACGGAAAATAGGAAGGATTACAAAACAAGTACCAAAACCAATCATCAAATGGCCTAAGACCCTTAACAAAGCATGAAGAATGGACCAAAATAAGGCACTCTCTAGGCCTGATGAAGGTTGAAATCCGAAGCATGGTGAGCTTAAAAAAGCATGCAAAATGGGAGTGGAACAAGAATCCAAAGCAAGTGACATGTAGAGCAAGAAAACCAGGTTGAGCCCTTCTTAAATGTTGAAGAGGGGCTCAAAATAGGCACAATATCAGTATGTTGCATGCTCCAATTCAGATCACAAATAGGCCAAAACAATCATGCAATTTTACGGTAAAATAGAGGAATTACAAAGCAAGTGCATGATAGAATCACCAAACATGGTTGAGCCCTTCTTCAATGTTGAAGAGGGGCTCAAAATAAGCTCACTCACAGTTTATACCAAGCTCGGAATCAGATCACTCAAAAACCAAACAAAGCATGCAAATAATTGGCATAAAGGGTGATATTGAAAGAAGTATATCATGGAGACACCAAATGAGGTTGAGCCCTTCTACAATGTTGTAGAGGGGCTCAAAATAAGCCTAAAACCAGTAGGGGTCAGAGCCCAAAACAGTAGGCAAGTAGGGTAGAAATAGGAAGCAAGAAAATGTCACAAAAGATGGAATTTGAGACTTACCCTTGAAGATCCAACTTTTGCTACCTCTTGGCTTGAATTTGTTGCTTCTTAGCCCTTCAAGAACCTTCCTTTGCTGCTGGAATGGTAGTGGTGATGGTGAAGCTTAGTGTTGATGAAGGATTGGCCTAGATGCTTGAAGGTTTTTAGGGTTTTGGAGATAGAAAATGGAGGTTTTGAGAGAGAGGTTCTTGAGACAAGTTTTTGTAACCTTTGTAAAGGAGGAGGGCAGCCCTTTAAATAGGCAAGAAAGGGTGTAAAAGGGGAGGGAAATGGAGGCAAGATTTCCCTCCCAAAATATCCCCCGGATGCCCGGGATATTTTGAAAAAATATCCGGACAGCTGGAAAGGGCTGGAAAGCAGAAAGCTGGCCGGCCAGGTAACTTTCTGGGAGGTGGCCGGCCGGCCACCCCAACTGGTCGGCCAGCCACTCACCCTGGCCGGCCGGCCATGGCCCAAAAATGAAGAGGAAAATTGCTGGCCGACCACCACTCCTTGGTGTCCTCCCAGGTGTGTAGAAGAAGGCCCCAAGGTCGGAAATTGGCAACACTGAAGCAGGAGCCACAACATAGAGCTTGAAGGAGGGGCTCAAAAATGAAATCCACAATTTCTGGCCGACCACCAACTTTTAGGGTCCTCCCAGATGTGTGGAACAAGGTGCCAAGGTCGGAAATTGGCAACACTAAAACAGGAGTCACAACATAGGACTTGAAGGAGAGGCTCAAAAATGAAATCCACAATTGCTGGCCGACCAGTAGTTTTTAGGGTCCTCCCATGTGCCCTCATCACAGATATGTAGCTTTGGTTGGAAGAAAATACCCCTAGGGTGTTCAACATTGGCCCGGAAGTGAGCGAAACAGGCGCCGGAAGAGCGAAACTGGTTATCTGGGATAATTGCTGGCCTCCCACCCCCAGTGATCTTCCTGGTATTGAAACAGAGGTACCTGCCAAATTTGAACAAAAACTAATGAGAAATGAACGCTCGGAGCCAAAACCGGGCAATTTGGGATCCCGAAAATGGGCTGCAGGTGCCGGAAGTGGTGTTCAGCAGCGAAGTGGGCATCTGCGACCCCAGTGTCCCTCGGAATGACAAAACAGAGGTTCCTGCCAAAAATCGGAGAAAACCGATGCAAAATGAATGCTTGGGACCCAAATCACGCAGTTCGGGGTCCCGAAAACCGGCTACAGGCACCGAAAGTGACGTTCGGCCACGAAGTGGGCACCAGAGGCCCCAGTGTCCCTCGGTATGATAAAACAGAGGCACTTGCCAAAAACCAGAGAAATTGGAGATGGTTGGGCGGTCCCGAGCCGAGGCACACGGCCTGACGGTCCCGAAAACCGGGAACCGGGCCCCGAAATGGGCAAAATGGCCTACGGCCACAAAATGTAGCTCACGGCCACCGAGAGATAGCCTACAGGACCACTCCCTTCCCTCAGGAAAGAAAACAGAGAAAATCGAGTCTGGTTCGCAAACCGAGACAAGGCACAGAAGAGAGTTCGGGAATCCAGAGGCAGGGCGCACGACCGCGACTCTGAGACTTCTGAACGAGCACAACATGCAACATCACCGAGCGCTCAATTGGTGACATCTGAGTCTTAAGGTCGGTCAAAAATGGGGTGTCTACACTTATCAAAACGACCTCGGGTCCATTTATGCATTCATATCAGACTTACGTCCACAATCCCAATTAGCAATTCATAAAGCTTAAAAGGGAGTAAACAATTGGACATTCCCAAGCGTTCAAATATCGATATTACTCACAGTGATCGGCTTGTGGATTTGCCCTGGAGCTTGACCCTACACATTTCATAAACACAAAAGGGTCATTAACAGTTCAATCCGTTCTTTAATTCACATATTCCTCTTTAGGCTTTATTATTATCTCATTAACTCATTTACAATGCTTAACATATGCCTAAGAGTGCTTGCAAGTGAAAGAGAACGGAAAACAGAACACAAAATGCAAAAACAGGATTTCAGAAAATAGGGTCCCCGCTCGAGTGTGGACTTCCCCGCTCGAGCGGACCCTCAGGTCTGCAAAAGTACTGGTTGCCTTCTATTCCAGCTCGAGCATGAACTCGGCCGCTCGAGCGGACTGCCTGTCTACATAGCTCCCTGCTCGAGCGTCAACATCCCCGCTCGAGCGGGAACCATGTCTGCAGAAAATGTTGGGAGCTCGATTTCTCCGCTCGAGCGGCACTTCCCCTGCTCGAGCGGACGTCGAAAATTCTGGGTTTTCCAGAACACTCCCTTGAGTTCAAACTCGACATTCAACCAATTTTTCTTGCATGCAAGGCACCAATCTCACATATATTTGTACTAACATGCCATAGACATCAAAACACATCACAATAGAGCTCAATTCCTTGTATTACTTACATGCATGCCTCAAATTAACCCAAATTCATCACCAACACATCACATTCAAACATGCAAAGCTTACTCTTACATGATTCATTCTTGCATGTGAGAAATATGCCTTCATATCAACTTAATTGGTGAAGAGGGGTCCCAATACATGGTTTTTAAACAATATTCAACACAAATCATACACATTGTGCTCAAACATGAAAATTCTTGGCCACTTCTTACATGCATGTACATATTAGGCTTCAATTCAACAAATACAACCCAATTTCATTTCAATCTCATTCTTGATCACCAATTTAGCTTGAACACACAAAATTACAAACTATAATTCAAGAATTACTCACCTAGAAGCTTTGATCTTTCAAGCTCTAGACAATTCTTGAGCTAAATCTCCAAAATTATCAAGCTTTGAGGCCAAAATCCCAAATTCCCTCACACCCTCTCTCACTAGCCGACCGTCTCTTTTCCCTTTGAGTTTTTGATCAGCCAAATGAAGTGAAGGGAAGGGAATTGAGTGTAAAATGCCTTTACATAAATCCCCACTCGCAATATAATAATAATAATAATAATAAGGCAATTGCACTATTCGTCAATTTAATCGATTTAATCTAACCCGAATCAATTTTCAATTAAATTTCACCGTATGCTCTAAAAATTACGCTAATCACAAAGGCGTAATCAATTTCAGGTTCTGTGGCCGATAAGGCCCTCAATTTAATCTCCGAAGCGGATTATTCAACAGATATTCCTACGGTGAACAGATAGAATTCCAAAATCACATATATCCATATAATGGTACGCAAAATCATATCAAAACATATAACCACATACGTATTAGGGACCAATTAACATAATACAGAACAGGGGTATCACATTCCCTCTCTTGTCAATTGTTGAGGGTGGGGTCCGTTTCCTCTTACACCCTTTCTTCATAACTATTCTGCGTTACTGGGGGCTCATTCCCTCTTAGCCCAATGTGAATTTTTACCATATAATCATGAGCATAATGGAACTAAACCGCCGACTTGCTCAACCTGGGAATCCCAGCTATTCGACACTGCTATGTCGTGGCGAAATCAACAGTCATCAGGGCTATTATTTTCTTAGATCCAAGGACATAGATCACCACTTGGTGACTATGCTTGCCATCTCTAGAAAAAGAGTTGACAATGTTATGGTCGCCGGTCGAGGCAATTGGGAATTCAGCGAGGGAGAAGATCGCCAAGACCTTGTGTCAAGACAGAAGGGCGAGCCAAGTGGCTGAACGTAATTACTAGTTAAACGTTATATTCGGTGCTAACAAATTACTGACCAGTTTTGTTGTGCAGGTAATGACTTGAAGAGAGTCCTCCCATCGACAAATGAAACCATTCTTAATCAGGTGAAGATGGTCCTTAAGTATAAAGGACGTGCCAACCTTCAAGGATAGGGGCGTGCCACGTACATTCTGTTAAGATACGATCCAACCTACTCAACGTTTTTGGCGGCAGATCATATTCCCGTTCTGATGGAAGATCAACAACTTACAACACTTATATTCCCTAACTACAAGAGCCTAAGGAAGATTGGCCTTGAGGGTTCAGACGCCAAAGAAGCTGGGCCGGAGGGCCATTTAGAAGAAGAAAGCTCAGACGCCGAAGACCCTGAACAAGGGAGCCGTTTAGAAGAACAAGAATTAAACAGGGAAATTGAGTTGGCCTTTGAACAACTCAACCTAGAGGGCAACGACCAACCTTCTACTTCTGGCCAAGTGGCGATTGCTTCTCTAGAGGACGACATCTTTACCGAATTAGGAGATTTTCCTGGGGCTGAGTCTGAGGAGATGGGTGGAGAGTCACTTGCTCAATTTGCCAGAAGAAGGAATGCCGAGAAAATGGTGGCAAGAATGAGAGCCAATGGTGTTGGAGAGAACCTAGAAACTCCACCTCCAATGGGCGTTCCAGAAACAATGCGTGAATTGTTTGTGGCTGTTGAAGTCCCTGATCGGCAACCAATGGAAACCTCAGGCTCAGATCAAACCGATCAAATGGGCGAAAAGCGCCCCACCGAATTCCTTGTCGAATCACCAAAAGAATAGGTTGATAAACGGCAAAGAATATAGGCGCTTTCTCCAGATTCAGCCGAGCCGTTCGTCATCCAACCAAGGATAAGAAGTGCATTGGTTTTGGCCAATGGGTCGACCATTAAGGATCCCGCCGTGGCTTTAAGTATAGCATCATCGTTTTCGCTTTCGTTGGACAAAGCCGCATTTTGTGCCGAACCAAACATCATCTCTATTGCCTTGGCGGCTTAGTCGGCTATATTGGTATGTACTGGGATGGATCTTTTTATGTACTAGGATGGATCTTTTTATGTACTGGGATGGATCTTTTTATGCCGTTTTTATGTTGACTAATATGACTACTATATCATTCTTGTTAGGTAGCGGCTAGGATAGCAGATATCGGCCGTCGGCACTACGACGTAATGGAGAAACTCGACGTTATAGAAGGCCAACTTGAGGGTGAAAGAAATAAGACCGAGGTTGCAATGGCCGATTTGATGGCGACGACTGCAAAGATAGAGGCCGAAGCCGAAACCCAGAGGGTAGAAGATGAACGGGAAAAAGCTGTTGCCGAAAAAGAGAAAGCAAGACATGCCAATTTGCTTTGGCGGGCTGCTGAGGAGAGGGCTACCTTTATAAACGGTGAGTTGAAGTTGGTCAAAGCAGAGAATGCCAAATTAATGGCCGAATTGGATGAGTCAAAGAGAGCCCAAGAGCGTGCGGAGGCAAACGCAGCCAAGGCATTTGATGCCGGACAACTTAAAGCCAAAGAGTTATATGCAGAGAAAGCATTGAAGTTTGAAAACTGAGGCTTCAAGCATGGCTGGCTCAAGGCTTTGGCGGCTGCCAAAGTGATTCTTGATGTACCGATTCCATACAAGCAACTGGAAGTTGAACCTCTGGAGTCAGACCTAGAGGACTTTGAAGATATTTGAAGATAGTTTGTTTGTTTTTGCCATTCTTGTAGTTGTTTTAGTATTAGTAATGTTGTGTTAGGGCGGTTTTCATTGATAAAGTGATACTTGTTCGTATACAGTTTATGAATGAAAAATGCCTGTTCTGAGAAATAACTTGTGTATGAAAATGAAACTAGTAATGGTTTGTATGTTGTGTGTTTGTATTCCTAGTGTTAGATAAGCAGTCTAAAGCACCAAACTAAGCATGGAACGAGCTTCAGAAAATGGTCAAGTGGGGCAGTGTAGTAATTTGGCCAAAGATAGATAAACCGAATAGATTCACATATCTGCCCTTGCCCCATTTGAGCATGAGTCCTCCGCCGAATACACTAAATAACCTCACTGGTCAAGTGGGGCAGTGTAATAATTTAGCAAAAGATGGATAAGCCAAATATATTCATATATCTACCCTTGCCCCATTTGAGTATGAGTCCTCCGCCGAATACACTAAATAACCTCAATGGTCAAGTGGGGCAGTGTAGTAATTCAGCCAAAGATGGATAAGCCGAATAGATCCATATATCTTCCCTTGCCCCATTTGAGCATGGGTCTTCTGCCGAATACAGGCAGGGACGGCGGCGGGCACATCATTAGTGGTGCATTTTGTAATTAATGAAGGGGGCATCATTAAATAGCCCTTGTGCAGCCCACAAAAGGGTTTATCCAGCCACAGTGAGCAGCGAACAAAGTGGATGAGGCGAAAGCATTTGAGCAGTAATTAGTGTGAGCATATGTCCAGCAGATTATTTTTCAATAGTAAAGGCGAGGAAAAAAGTTTGGCAGAACTGGACGTGGAAATGAATTGTGTAGCAGGTAGCGTAGCATCCCGAGTGAGTACTGTAGCGTTGGAGGAATGGGAAAGACGCCATTCACCCTGTCGACGAAGCAAGTCCCCAAGGAGAAATGAGGTGGAGAGATCGCCTAGAGGCGGGGCACAACAAAAAGGTAGTGCCAAGACTGCAAGTGCACAGGCGTCCGTGCAACCTGAGCCAAGTAGACCGTCACGCCCTCTAAGTTTTGCTATCTTTATTGGAAACAAGCCTATGACTGAAGCAAACTCGATTATTCATGACCCGAATATGGTGGTGGACTTTACTCGACAAATATTTCTACCCGAAGTACAGCAATCTATGATTGGGCGGGGCGACTGAAGTTTTTAGAGATGGTGTCCATGGGTTAATCAAAGGGCTCTACCACGTATATGAGACTAGCATGCAGCTTCGGGCCACTCAGAAAGAAATCGCTCAAAAGGATGGGCAGATTCGAGATTTGAAACGCCGTGTAGAAAAGACAGAGAGCGAAATGTGTAGAGCTAGGGCCGCTGAGAAGCAACCAGTGAGGTTGGCAAACACGGCTGTTACCGATAGGGTAAACCAATGGCTAATTGATCATACTATAGCTGATCGAGATACGGCTGCCACGTTTGTGTAGACTCGACTTTTTTCGCGCCCCCCTTTCGGAGAGGCTCGAATTGGTCCTACAGTTCGGACTCCTGTCACGGTTCTGAATCTAGTCTCACAAAGTACAATGTAAGACAGATAAACACCAAAGAGTCCAATCCGGCAAATCATTTTGGAAAATCGATTTTAGATTAATGTCCGTCATCACCAAAGTTGCCTCGGCTCGGGAACTTGGGTACAAGAGGGGAAGGTCCTGAAATGAGCACCCCCGCTCACCCGATCAAAGGATCAACCTCTGCTAAGCATGATATGTTGTTTTTATAAACCACATGTGTTCTTATCCGGTTATTCAGCTAACTTTACTATGTGACGCACACAAGCAAGTATAGACTAAGTCCAAGACTTGGAACAAATCAACTCATGTTTGCTTTCGAAAATGGTTTGAATTTGCCACCCTCAAGTGGGCTAAAGCACGGATTTGCCACCTCAAGTGGGCTTAAAACATGATTTGCTACTTCTCAAAGTGGGCTTAAAATATACATTCGTCTAATTGTTCCAATTCAAGCAACAAAGTCTTCATCCACAGGCATTCATGCAATTTAACATATAAGCACATAGCCTCATGGCAAGCATGCGAAACATGGCATTTATGGCAATCACACTCATGCAATATGCTAAAGCATAAAACTTACCGAGTACTCCAAGCCAAAACAAAAGCTAGTTAGAAACAATGCATGATCCTAACTATGCAAGATGTCTAATGCAGCACGTCTAATGCAACACATGCAATAATGCGATTTAATAGGCTCGGCTACTAATATGGCATACGATTTGATAACATGCTTTGAAACACGTATTCAAGGAAGTGTATTGAAATATAATGCAGTTTGAATGATGTGCCGAGCCTCGGTGCATGCAAGACAAATGAATGATGCAAACATGCAAGCATAAGGTATGCTAATCAAAACATGTCCATAATCTAACCATCGAAAGCGGTTAAATAAAAAGGAGAAAGACGTAAGGTTGGAAGACATGCACACACGCACGTACACTTATTACAACATTGTGCGCTCACGAAGGAGGGTCCGAATGAATAAGAGCTAAGCTAGCTACGCTAAGCTAACTAACTAATCTAATTAAACTAATTAGACTAATTATTACAAATCAAAATAAAGAAATAGCTAAGCTAAGCTACTTAATTATTACAACACTTAACTAATTAGCAAACTAATTAATTAAATTACAAAACCATTCTAACTAAACATGTAAAGCATTAAACTACACTGCCTCAACTCTGCTTTAGGAAATGGAAGATGCATGCATTCGGTTTTCGCCCCGAAAAGCCTTCCGGTTTGCTCTCGAGAGGCTCTGTTTGTAGGGTTACTCCAAGAACTTTTTACTCCACCTTACCAATCCAATACTGAGGAATGCACCAGTGGCCTGCCAGCCACGAGTGCTTGTTGCTGGCCATCTGCCGGCCAAAAGTGTGCTATGCCGGCCAAGGATGAAGCACTGCCGGCCATCAGTGAGCCACTATTGGCCACTGGTGTGCTGAATCACCACACTGCAACAGAGCACAAACAGAGGGAAATGGAGGGTTTTCCAAGGACATGTTTGTACTGTGCCTCTCCTTATCATCTCAAAACATCAAAGGAGTGGCACTCTTGGATCCAAAACCACCAATCAAGCATTTTCAATGCATGATGGCCAAAGATCCAAGTTGTACACTTTCAATAAATACACAAAACAAGACTCTAGACCACCACCCTATCATGCATGATCAAGGGTGATGGAGACAAAGGAAGTTGGCTCATTTCATCACTTTGAATATGAAATGGACCAATCTACCTTGTGTTCAATATAACGTCCGATTGAACACATGCAATGCAAACACAACATGCTTATCTTTGTCATGTTTTACTTGTTCAATTTTGTTTACTCATTTTAGCATTACCAAGTCATCCTTTAATCCGTTAAGTCCAAGATGAGTGTCCTCTAATGAGAGAGGGGTCAACCAAAGGATGGTTTAAGACATGAGAGAGATCATGCCTTTGGTTAGGAGGAACCCTCAAAAGAGAGTTAAAACTCTCAAAAGCAATGACAGAGTGAAATAAGTGAGAGTGTGACAGAGCTATATACACTAAAATCACATGTTAAATGACACTACAACATGCAATCATCTCAAGCAAAACATGTTAGAGGCCTTAAAACACTAAGCTAGTAAAGGCATTTGCACTACAACTATGCAAGACAAAGCTCATATGACCAAGAAAGCTCAAAATAGAGCTAAAGCATGCTAAAACAGTAGTAAAAACATACTGAGATCAAGTCACAAAAAGGTAGAAAAACATGCTCACATGTTAGGCTATCTACACTTGCAAACAAGACATAAGAATGGAAGGCCACCCCCTCCTGTTTTGGACCTCAAAACAGAGTTTTTGCCATTGAAAATCCCCTGGAATTTAGTGGTTAAAAGGCCAAAAAAAAGTTGTTTCAAAAGCTTTGAAAGATGGCACAACAATTTAGCAAGCAAATTACAAAAATGGTAGACCACCCCTAACTCCAATCAAACCTCAAACCACCATTTTAGACCATAAAAACAGAGATTTCAGGGTTAAAACCAGCCTCAAAATAGTACAAAACAATGGGAAAATGATGGTAAAGCAAGTGTGCAAAACAAGCACAAAGGGAGAGAGTTATACGTCTTGAAGCACAACACAATTTTAGGCAACAAAACCTAACAAAATCACTTTCAAGAGCTCCAAGAAGACCTTCTAGAACCTCAGCTCAAAGATAACCAACCTTGGTCAAGGATGTATATGCAAAGGAGAAGTGTATCTACACTTGTATGCACTTATGCACAAAGGTTCAAGAGAGAGAGAAATGTAGAGAGAGAATTGTAGAGAGAAAGGCTCCCAAAATTTTTCTTCCTCAAATGTTCTAACCTTGAAAACCATAGAGAAGGCTCTCTATATATAGAAGAATGAGGCTTCAGGTCAAAAATATCCTAAAATGGACAGGTGGAACAGCTGGAACACAAATATCTGCAAAAATCTGACTTTTTGCATCAATGGCCGACCGGCCATCATTGATGGCCAGCACATGTCCATTCTTGGCCGACAAGGATCACTCTTGGACAGCACCTGGCTGGCATAGGCCATTCATGGTCGGAAAAGCCCATTCATGGCCAAAAACCTCCACTTCTGTTTGGCCAGAAAAATCTGCTTTTTGGGCCCGACTTCAACCGGACATATCTCCTTCATCTAGACTCCTTTTAGGTCATTCTTGAGCCTAAATTGAAGCCCTGGAAGTCTTGTTTCTAATGGTGGCAGTCTCACATCAAAATTCTAAGTATGAAAAAAGTTATGCTCATTTTAGTGAAAACTACTCAGTTTCGATCCTATCTGAATTCATGCCGAACTTCTTCTCAGCTGGTTTTCTTCTCTCCTCTCCTCTTTTATTCACCTTCAAAGCCCTAAATAAGGTGTTTTGAACAATTTTCAAAGATTTCAACTCTCTTCCATTCATTTCCACTTTGTTCTTGCTCGGTTTACCGAAAAGCGCAACATTTAATGAAATGCGAGCCTCGGAACATAGTAGGAACTTTGTTTCAAAAAAATATTTTGAAATAGAGGGTTTTAAGGTCTAAAATCTTTGGTCAAAATAGTTTTAGTCCAAAAAAATGGGGTGTAAGGTTCGGATTTGACTCTCTCCTGCTAAAGAAATCGAACCTTTGCACTGCACAACTTTCATCACCAAGTAAACAATCAGTGGCGCCCAAGTCCTAAGGGTGGTCAAAAATGGGGTGTCTACAGTTTGCCAAAGAGGCCATACGATCCTGGGCTTATGAGGAAGGCTTTTTTGACGGGCAAAAAATCAGCATTGAGAAGACTAGGGAGAAGCTGGCCGATGATGTTTGTCGATGCGAGAACCGTCGTCACGACCCAAACCTGTCCCTATAGGCTTAGAGTCATGACCGGTCAGTAATCCTAGATTACCTTTGGCCTCAAAGACAAAATTTCAATATATTTAAAATCATATCGAGGCCTAAAGTGGAAGCAAAACAAAAATAATAATGTCCATTGCATGATACAATAATAATTTATATACATGTACAAATCTTATATATCTCACACACATATATATTTAAGACTCAACAAAATACCAAACTTTGACAAAACTAAGGGGTTGATTTTCTTGGCTCTACTTGAGCCTAACTTGCTCCATTCCGAAAGCTCTTCAAAGGCTAAAATGGGTAGACTCTGAGACTTTCTCTATCCTTGTTGCTCAGTTTGCTCACCTACATATACATATAAATAGTGAGCTAAAGCCAGCAAGTAATAACAGAATAAAAAGGTTAAACGAATGAAGTTCGACGATAATACAAAAAACATGTCTTACAATTTTGAAACGAATCTTAAATCATTTTCAAAATAAGGCATTTGCCATATTATATCAAATTTATGACAAAATATTTTCCATATCAAATCCCTTATCAAAACATATATTTCATTTCCTGAAACAATCCATTTCAATAGGCAAATCAATTCGATTAGCCATCATATCAATCCCTTGTAATAATAAAAACTGTGTGAGTGATTTTCTGACCACACTGCCAACTCAGTATTCAGCTGGAGAGCACTTGGCGGAATAGATGGCGCATGAATGACCTGCAACAGAAAGAAGAGATTCCGGCGGTGGTTTATCCACCCGGGGGCACTCCGATGATCAAGTCAGTTATCTCAAAGATAATCAATAGTGCTTAACTCACTGTTCAGAATATAAATTGCGTACCTTAGACCCATCGGGGGTGCCTTTCTTTTATAGTTAACTCAATCCTAGTCCCAATAGAAGCCTAGCTTCAATGGACTTTAGTTCAGTGCTTTTCCTGGACTCTTCAGTAGATAGAGATAAACTCCCTAAGAGTGTTATCCTTATCCATGCTGAAGTCCTTCCTTATTCTAGGACTATTGTGCCTTATCCACTTATCCCGAATTTCGATATCTTCGGAGGTAACCTCGGCCTAACCGAGAAAACCTCGACGTCGTGAACAAGACACGTGGCATCTCGAATGACACGTCGGTGTCACCTTGGCCACGTGATGGTACTCAGAAAATATATCCCCACAACTGCCCCCTAAGTTCTATTACCTCGGCATTCTGAGGTGATGGAACCTATATCGGTACTTCCTGATAGTACGTCGATTTAAAGTGTCTCAGCCGAGATCACCATACAGGCCGACATGTCTTTTTAAGAATAAGATTTCCACGAGCTCCTTCACGCGTATGAGTTGTTATGCACAATATCTCAACCGTTTTAGCCACGTGTCTTCCTCTTACTGGATCATACTCGGTACGCGTTTGTAAGTCATCTTGCGCCTGCGTGTGCCGTCTGACAAATCCATCGTTCTAGGATAATAAATTCATTTTTGCCGCCTTTTTGCGTTTTGGACAAAACCAATGTCCTCTCTCTTCGTCTCTTCACTTTACATCATTTCTGAAGCTCTCTCTCTCTCTCTAGCTTTCTCAAATCCTCCATTGTTTCCAAGCTTTCAAACTCTGCTACCACCGCCGTTCATCTCCTCCGGCGAGACTCTTGCTAATCTTTTCCGCTGCTACCGTTCGTCCGACTTCGGCGAACTTAACACCGGCTTCCTTTCTTCGGTGAGTAACTGTTTCTTCCCGATTTAACTTCTTGTTTCAGTTTTTTTTTGCTTCACTGAACTCTACTACTCTGCCTCTGCAATCTTGTTCATATCTTTCATATTTCAACTTGTGTCTTGTTTTCCACCACATGTTTGCTTCATGATTCTGTTTTAGCCCCATTCATTTCTTGAATACACACTGTTCACACACTTGTTGATTGCTGCCACTGTTCTTGGCCTGACACACCTGTGAAAACTTTTATCTTGTGTTTCTTAATGACCCATCACTGTTCTTGACTCTAAATCGCGTTCCTATTTCTGTTTGCCGTGTTTTTTCCAGATTCGTGCCATCAATCTTCATCTCTATAGATATAGGTTTGGGATTTGTTTGTAGAACCCACGATTCTTAGGAAAAAACTGAAATGATTTCCCACTGATTTCGTATATTTTTAGGTTTTAGCCGAGGTCCCTAAAACCCTCCAAAACACTCCTTTCTGAATTTCAACTCTTCCAGTTAAGCCGATATCATTGGTATGTGGAAGCATAGGGTAGACACCCCGACCAAGTTACAGCACTTTAGGAGAGAGTTTGACATCCCGACCGACGTTTATCTGAGGTTGGCTAGGGAGAATGACTCTATCATGCCCACAACTGATTCTATACCCTTTCCCATTATAGCCTTTATTGAGTACAGACTTCGGCTCCCACTCAATATCCGTTTCCGTGAGATACTTCATTATTATAAGTTGAACCCAATGCAGCTTGCCATTAACTCCTACCGAGTCATTAATGACATAATAGCCTTAGCCAAACAAGAAAGCGCTAGGGTTACCTTAGCCGATATTCAATACTATTACACCATGTGTGGCCTCAAAAAAGATACGGGCTACGTTTACTACCTCAAGCCAAGGTCCACAGAGTACAAAATTGTTGCCGACCTCCCTGACTCCAACAAGGGAGCTGGGGATGATTATTTCATTATCTCGGGGAAATGGGAGTTCACTCCAGACAAGGACCTCCACCTCTACCCTCTTCCTCGAACAGTTTTTGTAGAGGGCAATGGGAAGAGCCCTATGTTCATACTAACTTGTTTTTAAAGTCTTCACTTCTTTATTTGTTCTAACGTCTGTTTTCTCTTGCAGCTCTTCCTCAGCCACCAAAGGGCTTCCACCAGTCTTTCTTTCCCAGCAAAGACTTGAGGAAAGTATTGGATTTGCTAGTCCACAAGCGGAGAGCCCCTTTGGTGCTTAATTTCATCCCAACCTACAAATCGGTACTGCTCGACGTCCCAAAGAAGAAGAAGAAAAGCCTGTCACCTCCTTCTGCCACAACTCCTCAAGCTACCTCCATATCTCGGCCAGATCAAGGATCGACCTCTGATACAGCTGAGCAGCCGTCAACCTCAGCACCATATTTGATCCCAATATCCCAATGCCAACGTCGGCGACGAACTGTTTTTTCTGTCAAGATGGGTCATCAGAAAGCAGTTGCTAAAGATCTTTTGGCCAACATCCCAGCCACTGTTGACGCTGAACCGGCACCATCGCAACCAAAGCAAAAACAAAAAAGGATAAAGAAGGCTCAGGCCAAGGCAACGGTGACTCAGGTTGATACTGAGGACACCTTGCCAATCTCCAAATTAGCTAAGAGCAATAAGTCCCATTCTACCACCGAGAAGAGGCCTGCCGAGGCCCAACCATACGAGTCTAAACAATCAAAGAGGCCGAGGTCATCCGTTACAACCACCTCGGGGTCTCTAAAGCATGATTCCCCTTGGGCCCCCCCAAATCACACTGGAGGATAAGCCAGTTAAGGCTAGCGATAGTGCCGACGACAATAATGTCACCGTCGCCCTTAGTACCGCTCTGCTCCTTCCCAGCGATCTCGACCGAAACGCCGAGATGAGCAAATATGAAAACTATGCTCTGATGCTCCAACGCTCTATTCAAGTAAGTCTCTTTATTTGGTAATTTTTCTTTCTTTCTCTTTTTTTATGCTTATAATATTTTCTAATAACTTCTGTTCACTTTCAAGCCATCCAGCATGCTCATTCTTTCTCAGTGCAAGCCTTTGAGAATCGGAAGGAGCTGGCCGACAAGAAAGGGGAGGCTGTTAGTCTACAAAAGACTAATAAAAACTTACAATCAAAGATGAAGACCTTGGAGGATCAAGCCGAGGCTGCTATCAAAGCTAAGGATGACGCCGAAGAAAAAGCGGAATCCGCTGAGGCCATCAGGAAGGTTCTCGAGGCCCAAAAAAGGGAGGCCAAGGAAAAGATGTCCCAGGCCCAGAAAGAACTTCAAGATGCCCTGGCCACAAAAGAGGCCAAAGTCAAGGCCGCCGACAAGAAGGGATACAATGAGGGGGTGGCCGATGTCACGGCAGATTATGAAAAACAAGTAAAGCAGGCATGCAACAAGGGTTTCACCCTTGGTTGGATGACTTTACTTAAAAAGCTCAAAATCCCCGATGACTCCCCCCCTCAGGAACACCGACGTCCTTCCTCTGCCCTTCCCCCCAACTCCAAGCCAATCCGACGACAATTCTGAGTCTGAAGAGGAGGTTCTGGTGAGGAAGTCAAAGGAGGCTGCTGGGGCCAAGTCCCCTACTCCAAATGAGCAAGTCCTGAACTTGACTCAGGATGAGGAGGGTGAGGAGGTTCCTAAGGATGCTACTCCCGAGAAGGCATCTTCGGACGTACCTCTCGCCGACAAGAGCCTCGATCAAACCCTTCAAGAAATAGATGCCGAGCTCGCGGCTGGGAAGGCTGCCGAGATGTCCTCCCAGCAGTCTTCTGAACTTCAAACCCAACCCTCTGGTGGTGCTGAAGAATCTTGATTTTATATTTTTTCTTTTTTCTATACCTTGTACTTTTTCTTTCTTCTGGAACAATGCGAGTATTTCATGTGGCCGATGTGCCTTTTTTGAATATAAATACAACTCTTTCCTTCCAATGCTTGTATGCTCCTGTACTTGGAATATTTCTGCATATCTTTAATGTACACCTGAACTGTGTAATCTTCTCGGGGTGATATACCTCCTTTTACGTCGGCAAGTACATAAGTGCTCACTTTAATACGACTTTGGTCTTTACTTGTAAATTTTTCACAAATTTCAACAAGTGTTTGACATGGTCTCAGTTAACTTCAACTTGTACATTTTCTTAAATTTCAACAAGTGTCAGACATAACCTTAGCTTAACTTCAACTTGTAAATTTTTCACAAATTTCAACAAGTGTTAAACATGATCCCGGTCTAACTTTAACTTGTAAATTTTTCTCAAATTTCAACAAGTGTTAAACATGATCTCGGTTTAACTTCAACTTGTAAACTTTCTTAAGTTTTAATAAGTGTTAAACATGATCTCGGTTTAACTTCAACTTGTAAATTTTTCACAAATTTCAACAAGTGTTAAACATGATCTCGGTTTAACTTCAACTTGTAAATTTTTCTCAAATTTCAACAAGTGTTAAAACATGATCTCGGTTTAACTTCAACTTGTAAATTTTTCACAAATTTCAACAAGTGTTAAACATGATCTCGGTTTAACTTCAACTTGTAACATGATCTCGGTTTAACTTCAACTTGTAAATTTTTTACAAATTTCAACAAGTGTTAAACATGATCTCGGTTTAACTTCAACTTGTAAATTTTTTTCAAATTTCAACGAGTGTTAAAACATGATCTCGGTTTAACTTCAACTTGTAAATTTTTCATGAATTTCAACGAGTGTTAAATATGATCTCGGTTTAACTTCAACTTGTAAATTTTTCTCGAATTTCAACAAGTGTTAAAACATGATCTCGGTTTAACTTCAACTTGTAAATTTTTCACAAATTTCAACAAGTGTTAAAACCATTTTCCAACTCTCTGCCCCCTAATGTGAACATAAGTTCCACTTGAGTTCTCATTATGCATGTATTCCAAAAATGTCGGCCAATATCATATTAGTCAAAAGTGTAAGAAGTCAAGCTAAAACTTTATTTATTTACTTCGGCAAGTACATAGGAAAAAAAAAAGTCTAATGATAGAAAAATTTTACATTGCAAGTATTCCAAGGTCTTGGCAACTCTTTGGCTTCATTATCTTTAAGCCGATAAGCCCCATTGCCCAATATCGAAGTGATTCTATAGGGTCCCTCCCAATTTGGGCCAAGCTTGCCCTCTCTGGGATCCTTCTTGTTGCCGACGACTTTTCTCAAGACCAGGTCACCGACTTGGAACTCCCTTGGGTTAACCCTCTTGTTATAAGCCCTGGCAAGCTGCTGTTGGTATGCCGCCAGCTGAATTGCAGCTCTTTCCCTTCTTTCTTCTAGTAGATCCAGATCTCGGGCTAATAATACATCATTGGTTCCATTCTCCACTCCTTGGGTTCTAATCCCTGAGATGCCAACTTCCAGAGGAATGACTGCTTCTGTGCCATAAGCCATGGCAAATGAGGATTCCCCAGTTGATCTTCTCGGCGTAGTCCGATATGCCCAGAGTACACTTGGCAGTTCATGCACCCACTTTCCTTTTGCTGCTTGCAGCCTCTTCTTAATCCCATCCAAGATGACTTTATTGGACGCTTCTGCTTGTCCGTTGCTTTGGGAAAAGCTTGGGGTTGAAAAGTAATTCTTGATTTTGAACTTTGCACAGAAGCTCTTGATTAGCTTACTGTCAAACTGTGTTCCATTATTGGCAACTATTGCTCTTGGGATCCCAAATCTAGTGATGATGTTCTTCTATATGAAGTTCTTCACATCCACGTCTTGGATTTTGGCAAGGGGTTTAGCTTCTATCCATTTGGTGAAGTAATCCGTTGCTACTAGCAGGTACTTCCTTTGTCCAGTTGCTTGGGGCAGTTTCCCAACAAGATCCATGCCCTATTGGGCAAATGGCCAAGGACTGGATACTGGGTTTAGGTCTGCTACTGGCTGGTGTATCAAAAGTGCAAACCTTTGGCACTTTTCACACTTCTTGACATAGGCTTCTGCATCTTTCTGCATGTAGGGCCACCAATACCCTTAGGTAATGGCCCTATGAGCAAGTGATTTGCCCCCAACGTGGCTTCCACATATTCCTTCATGTATTTCATATAAAAAATCTTCAATTTGTGAGGGATGTACACACCTTAAAAGGGGTCCAGTGAAAGATCTTCTGTAGAGATCTCCTTCTGCTATCAGACTGAATCTTGCCGACTTCAACCTGATCTTGTGTGTCTCTTTGTGGTCATCTGACAGTTTTCCTTCTTTTTCAGGAATGTTATTATTACGTCCATCCAGCTTGGTCCCATGTCCATACACATTGCTTCACTTTTTGTGGTCAGTGGTTCGATGCTCGGGCCCGACAAGTAGTCAACCATTATTGTCCTTGCTTTTCCAGGTTGTATTGCACTAGCCAAGTTGGCCAGGGCATTAGCGTGACTGTTATCATCTCGGCTAACCTGCTGTAGTCGGCAATTCTGAAACAAGGCCACCAGTTTGCTTACTTCCTTTGCGTATGCCGGCATACGTTCATCTCGGGTTGCAAACTCGCCCGTTGCTTGGTTGACTATAAGTTGAGAGTCACAAAAAACTATCACCTTATCTGCTTCTACTGCTACTGCCAGTTTCAGTCCTGTAATCAGGGCCTCATACTCTGCTTCATTGTTTGAGGCCTTGAACCCCAAACGAATGGATTGCTCTAGTATCTGCCCATCTAGGGGATACCAGTATTACTCCTACCCCTGCTCCTTGTCGGTTTGAACTCCCATCAACAAACAGTCGAAAGGAGTCGCCGATGTAAATGTTGCAGGGCCTAAGTTTTTTTTCTTTCCTTTGTTCCATTGCCCTCGGCTGGGCTTCTCCTTGCTTGCTAGGCCATCGTTCACCTCAGCTCAACGAAGCCCGATGTTCGATGGCTCCTGGAGTGAACTCGGCCACAAAGTCGGCCAAGACTTGGCCTTTGATCGCTATTCTTGGTTTGTATTCCAAGTCATACTGCCTCAAGGCCATTGCCCATCTGGCTATTCTGCTTGTCAGATCTCCTTGCTGCAATAGGGACTTCAAAGGGTGTTCTGTTAGCACCACAATTTTGTGGGCTTGAAAGTAATGGTTCAGCTTCTTTGAAGCCATTATTAAAGCTAGCGTCAATTTCTCTAGGGGTAGATATTTGGTTGCTGCATCAGCCAGGGTTTTGCTTACATAGTAAACAGCCCTTTGTTCCCTTTTTTCTTCTCAGATTACCATTGCACTTACCGCATGTTCTGAAACTACCAAGTACAAGAACAGCTCCTCCCCAGGTTCTGGATTTGAAAGAACTGGAGCTGTGGTCAAATACTTCTTCAAGTCGGCCAGGGCAACCTCGCATTCTTCGGTCCATAAAAAGTCTATGGCTTTCTTCACTAAGTTGAAGAAAGGTTTGCACTTGTCTAAGCTTCTGCTTATGAACCTATTCAGGGCTGCGGCCCTTCCAGTCAGCATTTGTACCTGTTTTGCCGACGTCGGGCTCTCCAATTCCAGGATGGCCTTAATCTGATCTGGGCTGGCCTCAATGCCCCTTCTAGTCACTAGGTATCCCAAAAACTTACCAGATCCCACTCCAAATGCACACTTCGATGCATTGAGTCGGAGCCGATATGTTTTAAGGATGTCAAAGACTGCTTTCAGGTCGGCCAGATGACCTTCAGGTTCCTTGGTCTTCACGACCATGTCATCGATGTAAACTTCCACCGTTCCGCCAATCAGGTGTTTGAACATCTTGGTTACCAATTTTTGGTAAGTTGCTCCTGCGTTTTTCAACCTAAAAGGCATCACTCTGTAGCAATAAAGCCCTTTGGGAGTGATAAACGCAATCTTCTCTTCATCTGGAGGGTACATGGCTATCTGATGGTACCCCTTGTAAGCATCCAGAAAACTCATCCTTCCATGCCCTAAAGTGGCGTCTACTAGTTGGTCAATCTTGGGTAGAGGAAAACTGTCTTTGGGACAAGCTTTGTTCAGGCTGGTAAAGTCTACGCAGACCCTCCATTTACCAATCTTTTTCTTCACCACCACTGTGTTTGATAGCCATGTCGGGTAATTTACCTCTCGAATGGCCCTGGCCTCCAAAAGTCTGTCTACTTCCTCTTCCACTGCTTCGACGTGCATCAACGTCGGTATTCTTGCTCGTTGGATTACAGGTTTGGCTGACCTATCAACGTTCAGTTTATGGCAAGTGACCTCAGGGTCAATACCAGGCATTTCTTAAGGCGTCCAAGCAAACACCTCAATATTTGCTCTCAAGAAAGCTTCCAACTCTTTTTCCTCTTCTTCGGCTAAGCCCGAGCCGAGAAGAAAGAAGCGTTCTTTATCCCCTTCTTGGACGAGGATTTTCTTTAGTGCTTCTTCACTCTTTTCAGCTGGCTCCTTGCCGACATCCTCTAGGACCTCCACGTCCTTGTCTTCGATCTCTGCCTTCTCTGGTTCTCGAATGCTGCAGGTGGATTTCATGGCTGCCATGGAGCAATTCTTTGCCTGCAGCTGATCTCCTCTGACCTCCTCAATCCCATGCTCTGTTGGGAACCACAATAGTTAATGCAATGTTGAGGGAACAGCCCCCATTGCATACAACCATGGCCTTCCCAAAATGATATTTTAAGTGGAGGGTGTGTCGATTACGGTGAACTCCGTCTTTATTTTCTTAGTGCCTGCCTGCACTTCCAGGTTTGTTGCGCCCAGCAGCCATGTCGGCGTTCCATTGAATCCGACCATTGGGCCGTTGGATTGCTCCATATCATCAGGGTGAAGGCCCAGCTCCTTGTAACATCTGACGTACATGATATCACAAGAGCTACCTTGGTCAATTAGGATGCGCTTCACTTGGCACTCCCCAACCTGTAGGGATACTACCAAAGCATCGTTGTGCGGATGTTATACCATCTCAAGGTCGGCTTCTGTGAAGGACACCACCAGTCCCTGGCACTCCTCAGCCCGAGGTCGTTTCTGCCGAACTTGGTACACATGCTGCAAGTGCTTTACCTTCTGGGTCTCTCCCTGTATTTCATTTTTGTTGACCTTTGAGACAATTACATTAACTACCCGAGGTCCACCTGCCTACGGCTGCTGTGCTGGGGAAGGTGGAGCTGCTGGTGCCTGAGGCAATCTTGCCTGCTCTTCTCTGGTCTTGGCTTCATCTACAAGGTTCCTCAAATGGCTCTGCCTTACCAGGTCTTCCAAGTGTGACTTTAGGGCTCTGCAGCCCTGAGTCAGATGCCCATCTTCGTTATGGTAAGCACAATGCTTTCCAAGGCTTCTATCCATAAACTCTTCTTGAACCCTTGCCGGTGCTCTGAAATAGGGTTGGGTTCGGATTTTATCCAGGACCTTGTGAATTGGAATTCAGAACACAGTCGTGACTACCTGTGCGGTTCTCAGTCCTTCTCTTGCTTGTTAGATCCGTTGTTACCTTGGCCTCGCTTCGGCGAGCCGTTTCCTTTTTCTTGTTTTACCGCCGTGGTTCCTGGCGCGTCTTCCTCAGCTCTGGCATATTTCTCAATTCTGGCCATGAGTTTCTCCATGCTTTTTGGCAATGTCTTTGCCAGTGATTTTCAAGGTAGGCAGCTATCTTTTAGGCCGTTTTTAAATGACACAACGGCCACTTCTTGGTTGCATTCTGGTATTCTATTGAACACCTCATAATACCTCTTGGTGTAGGCCCTCAGGCTTTCATCCTCGCCAATCTTTAGAGCCATTAGGGCGTCTACCCTCAAGGGCTATAGTTTGTTTGTCACGAACCTGGCCACAAACATCTCGGCCAGGCCTTCCCAGGTTTTCACACTTTCTTTCGGCAATTTGTGAAACCAATCTAATGCAATCTCCTCGAATGATGAGGGGAACACTTTGCAGAGCAACGGCTCGTTTCCTGTGTATAATGCCATCGAGTTCAGGTATAATCCGACGTGAAAGTTGGGGTCCGACTTTCCATCGTATATCTGGAACTTTGGCTTACTGAATCTCTTCGGGGCCTCAACTTTGTCTAACTCTACCGAGAATGATGTTTTCGGTTTAACAGGGGAATTTACCTTGACATGATCTTGCTTCCTCTTGAGGTAATCTCTCAAATCCCCTTTCGTCCGGCCAGGAGCTCGGCTACCTCCTGACTTCAATCGTTTCGGCGCACTGCTCTCAGCTTCGTTGTGAGCCCTTTTCGTCCTTTCTCCATGAGTTGTGTCAAAACACAACTCCTGCCTTTAAACATGCCGATGTTCTCTTGGGTCTACTTCCTTGGTGTGATGTGTCCTTCGAGATTTTTCCCTTCTCAACTCTCCTCGCCCGACCTCCCTTGAAAGCCGGTGAGAGTGTTTCTCACTCCTGGTGTGCTGGAGAGCTACAGGGATTGTTTTCTGCCCTCCCTTTTGGGCATTGGCCGTTGGAATCAGCGTGTCATGCAGCGGGAATGGTGGCTGCATGACATTGTTTTGCATCATGAAATTGACGACTGATTGCAGGTCCGCCAATTTGTTTGCCATCTCTTTCACCTCTTCATCCCTCCGCAAGCATCTATCTTTCTATGCCTGGAGGTTGTCCTCATTGTAATACCCGCTTCGATCCGATTTTCCTGGTACGTCGCCCTCCTGGCCGACGTCTTCCTTGCCATGATTCTGACCCTGAGTTTTCTCGTTGCAACCATCTTCCTCCATGTTAGGGTCAACGTGTTTACCGTTCCCAACAGGGATTTCGTCCTCAACCTTTTCCTTTTATCCATTGCTAGCCATCTATTCTCCTTTCTTTCCCACAGACGGCGCCAAATTGTGTGAGTGATTTTCTGACCACACTGCCAACTCAGTATTCAGCTGGAGAGCACTTGGCGGAATAGATAGTGCCTGAACGACCTATAACAGAAAGAAGAGATTCCGACAGTGGTTCGTCCACCGGGAGCACTCCGACGATCAAGTCAGTTATCTCAAAGATAATCAATAATGCTTAACTCACTGTTCAAAATATAAATTGCGTACCTTAGACCCATTGGGGGTGCCTTTCTTTTATAGTTAACTCAATCCTAGTCCCAATAGAAGCCTAGCTTCAATGGACTTTAGTTCAGTGCTTTTCTTGGACTCTTCAGTAGATAGAGATAAACTCCCTAAAAGTGTTATCCTTATCCATGCTGAAATCCTTCCTCATTCTAGGACTCTTGTGCCTTATCCGCTTATCCTGGATTTCGATATCTTTGAAGGTAACCTCGGCCTAACCGAGATAACCTCGGCGTCGTGAACAAGACACGTGGCACCTCGGTTGAAACGTCGGCGTCACCTTGGCCACGTGATGGTACTCAGAAAATATATCCCCACAAAAACCATTGTTCGATAGCATTTTCAATACAATTCCGATTTCAATTCAATTCTCAATGATCCACATCATCCCAATAGCAATACTCATTCAATGAAAATTTACGTGGTACATCCAATAGAGTAACAATATTTCAATAATAATGGACCACAAGGGTCATACAATGGACCACGATGGGTCAATCAATAATCTAATAGACCGCGATGGGTCAATCCAATGGACCACAATGGGTTAATCAATAATCCAATGGACCACGATGGGTTAATCCAATGGACCACAATGGGTCAATCAATAATCCAATGGACCACTATGGGTTTAACACAAGAGATCTCTATGTTTCAATCAATCTAATAGCCTTGGTATTGTTTTTCGCAGTCAAGGGCCTATAATCAATGGTCGTGGTATTATTTCCCCTAGATAAGGGGCTCATTAAAGGATGCCACGAATACATTTCGAAAGTGAATTTCATTCATCATTACAAAATAACTTTTCAATAAACCATTCAATCAATCACATAACGATTTCAAAAACAGTAATCATTTTGAAAATAAATATAATTTGAATATATATTTATAAAGTTACTACTCACAGTGGGTTAACTCGATATAAAGCCTCAGACATCCACCTATACAAATCACATAACAAAAACACAATAGAAGCACCATTTAATATCTATTTCATTTTAATTCAACTCTCTTTATATGTTCCTAGCTTATTCCATGACTATGTAAGTCCAATTGGTACCTAAGAATACTTAGAATGTCATGAGGATGCAAGTAGGCACTTAAAAGAGTTAGTCAAAAATTGCTGAAAACAGGGTCTTCTCTTGAGCGCACTATTAGTCACTCAAGTGGTCTGCAAAGCTCTGTAAAATACTAGGAGCTTATAATGTTCGCTCGAGCCACCATTTGGTCACTCAAGCAATCTGTAAAAATTCTAGGTTTTCAAAATTAAAAAGTTGAGCTTCTAGATTCCAATTCAATACTAGGGTCTTGCACAACTTTGTTAAAACCATATAATCTCTTTTAACAATAAGAAAACATGATTAATTTCTAACCATTTACATCCAATTCTTTTAATTCAAGATTAAACTCCAAAATTCCATAAACTTGTGTTTATAAACCTTTTCCTTTTTCTCCTCAGAATATGAAATCAATTCTTCAAATCTTCTTAAATTTCATGATGCATGTGCAATTAAAATTCTAATTTATGCAAGACAACAAAAATCAAACCCACAAAATGCCCAATTCTAATTTAATTTCTACAATTTGAATTTAATTCAATTCCTTCACCCTTTTACTAATTTCTTTGAAATTATATGAAATTGATTCTTAACTCTTTTCTATTTTCCTTTAAATCATGAAATTGGAGTTTTGAAACTTTGCATGTATGAACTTAAGATCAAAACTAAATAATTTTAATTAGAATTGCTCTAATTTGGATTTTTATTAATTTCTTCATATCAAACCCAAATTCAAACCCATAAACCTTTTAAACACAAATTAAAATCTCAAAACCTTGAAATCCTATGATGCATGTGTAATTAGAGCATTAAACTTGTAGAATTTGCCCATGCATGTAACAATGAGGCTTAATTTTATGCAAGACTATATCATCAAACCCAAAATAATCAATTTCCATAACCATGAACCTACCTTAATTTCTTCATCTTTGTTTTCTAATTTTTTCCAAATTATATGAAATTCAATCCAAACTCATCTTTAATTCAAGTGTAATACAAGGATTCTACAAAATTCAAGCTTGAAATCCTTACCTTTAATCTTCAATTTGATAAACTTCTTGATGATCTTCCATTTTCCTTGTTATTCTTCTTCCTTTCTTTAACCTTAGCCTTTCTTCCAAATTTTCCATCAAAATTCCTCCAGCAAGATGAAGGTGAGCTCTCTCTCTCTCTCTCTCTCTCTCGGTTCGTCTCCCTATTCTAAACCTCTTCAGCAATTAAAAAAAAACAACGAGTTAACTTCTCCCCGTGAAATTAGCACAACACACACACAACCACTTCATGATTCAGCACCATATACTTACACACGTGCACATAGTTTAGGCTCCCATACAACAAAATTAGAAGACTCTAGAAATAATTAAGTTACTAATTTATGTCTTAATTTAATTAAACCATACTTAGTTTTAACTAATTAAGACCTAATTATTAAATAATTTAATTAATCATAACTAATTTCAAATCCCACATAATTTAATTAGCTAAATTAACTTTAATTAAGGCCCAATTAATTATATTTAATTTTTACCAATTTGAATCAGATTTTTAATCAAATTTTCAAAATGCTCCAAATATCAAATTAGGCTTATTGCCATGATCAATTTTGATTTCTCAAATCATTTAGACCTTCAATTTCTGATCAGACTCAAAATTTCCATCAATAAATTACATATTCAAATTGGACACCTCATAATTAAAATTAATTCATAATAACCACAATTTTCAATCCTCATGATTTAATCAACTCCAATTCAGACCCAATTAATAAAATCTCAATTTTACTAAATTGAATCGGATATTTAATTAAAGTGTCATATGGCCCGATACTCAAAATTAAAATAATTCAATTCATCAATTTCACCTTCTTGAGCCACTTAAGTTTTTAATTTCTAATTCCAAAATAGCTCTTTTGTAAAATTACATATGAATCTATACCAATATTGTTCATCAATTCCGCAATTAAATTAAAATAATAATTAATTAAAATCCAAATCACCTTGATTAATTAAATATAAAATATTATATGTGGCAAGGTCGTCACAACCATGGTTTTAAACACAAATGGCTTAAGGCTCTTCAGGCCACAAGTATTGACTTGGCGTCACCCCTGTACCAAAATTATAAATTTCCATTCGAAGCCTACGATGCCTAGAAAACGGACGATGAGGCAGAGACTGACGAAGAGGGGACAGGGTAATAATTTAGTAGATTTGCAACCAACATTGTCGTTTGTTGTAATAAACTATGTAATTTATTTTAATGCCTATTGTACCTGTTTCTTTTGTGCAATAGGATGTGTGCCACTTGCAGGAATTTCATACTTAATTGGGAAAGGCCTAATCCTAATTGTCTGATATGGCACTCCACCGGTTACGGAGGGCCAATTGTGCAGGCAAAGGGCACTATGAATTTGGAGGCTTATTCGGTCGATCGTGACTTGCATGAGGGGCACTCCGAATTTGGAGTCTTTTGTAATGGCCAATTGTGCCAAGCACAAAGGGCGCTCCGAATTCGGAGGCTTATTCGGCCGATCATGACCTACACGAGAGGCTCTCAAAATTCAGAGTCTTTTGTAATGGGTAGTTGTGCCAAGCACAAAGGGCGCTCCGAATTCGAAAGCTTATTCGACCAATCATGACCTGCACGAGGGGCGCTTCAAATTCGAAGTCTTTTGTAATGGCCAATTGTGCCAAGCACAAATGGCGCTCCGAATTTGGAGGCTTATTCAACCAATCATGACTTGCACGAGGGGCGCTCCGAATTCGGAGTCTTTTGTAATGGCCAGTTGTGCCAAGTACAAAGGACATTCTGAATTTGGAGGCTTATTCGACCAATAGTGACTTGCATGAGGAGCGCTCTGAATTCGGAGTCTTTTGTAAAGGCCAGTTGTGCCAAGCACAACGAGTGCTCTAAATTTGGAGGCTTATTTAGCCGATCGTGACTTGCACGAGGGGTGCTCCGAATTCAGAATCTTTTGTCATGGCTAATTGTGCCAAATACAAAGGGCGCTCTTAGTTCAAAGGCATTCGTCCAATCGTGACTTGCACGAGAGGCGCTCCTAATTCGGAGTCTTTTGTAATGGCCAATTGTGCCTATTACAAAGGGCACTCTGAATTCGAAGGTTTAGTCATTCAGTCATCAGAGTAAGATTCAAGCAAATATAAGCCATGATGATTCATTGCTAAACTATGTAAATACATTTAGGGAAAATACATTTGCGGAAACAAAACTGAATCATTACATCATAACAAAAAGCTGGCTTCCATGTCGTTTAATGGTAAAATTTGCGTAAGTGAGTTGCATTCCATGGTCGGGAAGTTTCTTGCTAGTAATAGGAAGTTTTCAAGTCCGAGACATAGAGTGGTGACAAATATAAAAGAGCGTCGAACCACGCTTGGAACTTTTATTGCTCCAAGTGATGACTGCATAATAAAACCTGCAAGAGCTTTGGTTAGTCTATCGAATCCCCAACGGTACATACCCCATACCTTTAAAGAATTTGCTCAAGGTTGGAAAGGACAATTTGAAGAAGATGTTGGACTGCAACATTTTGTGCTCCATTAATAAACCAATCAACTTACCACCCATGAGTAATTACTTACTCTTCTTCTATATATCTATGTATTGATGTGTGATATGTATTATATATATATATATATGGCTTTGTAACTTGTGAGATAATTATATTTATGAAAAATAGGGTATGGGAAAATTTGTACTGTTTTTACTAGTGGTGATGGAGGCTAGGATATCAGTCTGTTGCTTTCGTTCTCAGTTGATAATTTATGTTTTTGTTGTCGTTGTTGTTGTTTCAAAAATATTGTAGCAATCAATGGTGTTTTGGTTTGATTGAAGGCAATCAATGGTGGTTTGGTTTTCCATTACTGGACAACCTAGCTAACCTAGCCATCTAGGTCCTGTCATATATTTATGTTCAATGTTTAGCTAGGGAAAGAAGTTATTGGTTCAATTTGCACCAAGAAAACAAAAAAAAAACAATAAACAAAAAAGTAATTGGTTACTTTTTAAAATAAATAAGAAAAATTCAATTTATCCCCTAATGGTTTAGCACCCCTTGTTTTTAGAGAGCCAATCATATCTTGTCGTTTTGACTATTTTTTTACTTTATCTTCCTACCATTAGTAGTTACATCTAAAATTACAAAATTTCTAGCACATGCACATAGAATAAGAGTTAAAATACGATGTATGAAGACAAATCGCCCCTTATCTCCATATTCTTCTCCAAAAATCATAACCTAACTTTCTTTTTTTTCAAAAACCTAATTCTAATCGTAAAAAGACCAGAACCACCCTTGCTTTTTTTCTTTGAAGTACAACAAATCATTCCACAACATTAGTTGCACCAGTTTTCTTTGAAGGTGTTTGCACCACATTTTATTTTTCTATCGATTGTGGCCTATTAATTATGGACAAGTTCGATTATGGTTTGTCGATTAAAATCATAAACTACTTTCAAAGAATAATCTTGACCACATTTATTTTTGTTATTTCTATCAACAGGCATGCTAATGTGGCATGATAAATGTGTTAAGGACATAGCATAATGACATATTAAATGGAGGGCCAAAAAGTTAGCAATTGAGCAATTTGAAAGTTAGTTGTTGAGATTAAGGAGCCAAAATCAAATCAAGCACCAAATTTGCAAAATGGTTCCTATCAAAGATGGGATATGTATCATGTTGAGGAAATCATGAGCTTGTTGAGGAAATCGTGAACTTAGGTTATCTCTTTCTCTCATGTGGCTGAGCCTATAAATAGGCCAAGAGAAATACAAAGATCGATCAATGAATCATCAACAACCACTAATCACACTCGTAAAGAGTTATCTATGAGTAGTTCTAAATTAGCTATTTTAGGAATAGATTAAACTAGTAACTTTTTCCAATCCCCACTTCTATTCTTTCTGTTGATTGTTGTATTTTTCATTTCTTTATTCGTGTTTGAGTTCTTGTAACTGATAACAAGTGACAATTTAATTGAATAAATACATATTATTTTCTATTCAAATCCTTTTTTACTTAATTACCTCCAGGGAAATCCTTAATCTATTGAAGTCATAGAACTCAACCACGAAACCTAATCTTTTTATGTTTATTAAAATTTGTATAATTCTGTCGATCAATCATTGTCGATTAGGCCTAAACCGAATTTTTGCTAACATAAATTGGCACGCCTTGTGCGACCATTCTAACTTGGAGTAATGGTAATGAAGAAACAGACTAACACATATGAAATCATGCCCTCGAGTGGCATGTTTACATCTTGTGAACCCATGGATGCAAACTGCCAATGGAGTGGTAGTGTTCCCATAGATATAGATTATCAATGGAGTGCCTTATATTCTAAAAATATTCCGTGTTATAGTGGTAGTTCTACGTTTATTGCCAACATAATGGCATTGACAAATGATGTGAAAAGAATGATTTGGCGTTATGGGGATGAAATTTATTGGTGCGAGAGTGAAATTTTAGTCCTAAGAGAAGAAATTAATTCTCTTTATAGGCAAAGATTTCAAATAATTTCATCATCTCCGTATTATTTGATGCAAAGGGATTTAAATTATTGTGATAGAAAAATTCATCGACTTAAAGGCCTAATTTTTCTAATTGATGAAGAAATTCTATGTTGGAAGCAAAAATTAGAAGGCATAATGGCCAATGAAAAATTAAGATATGAAAATAATGTGACTCATGTGGTTAAGACACATATTTTTGAAGAGCCAATCATTCATGAAGAGTCAAGGTATGTGGCTCGAAGGGTTAGCACACCAAGTCATAAAAACAATATGACTTTGGGGAATTTTCATTGGCCATTAATGGCTAAAATTAAAAAACAACCCATTCTCTCAAGAAATACTGAGAATTCTGATAAAAAAGATTCATTTGGGGGGCATAATATTTTGCCAAACGTGACAAAAAGTGACGAACCATTAATGGCTAAAAAAGAAGAATAATCCTTTCTCTCAAAAAATGTTAAAAAAATATCACAAAATGATGGTAAAAATTCACTTGGGGGGGCATGATTTTAAGCCAATGAAGGCTAAAAATTATGAACTTGGGAGACATGATTTTAAGCTAAAGATAACTAAAAATTATGAACCTACATTTATTGAATGTGAATTTTTTGACATTGTTCAAAGTGTCAAAATTTATGAATTTTTCATAACATTCAATTATGTGAGTTTTGGGATCTAACATCCACTTTGGATTTGTAGGCCACACCAAAAATTAATTTTCATGACATGGTTTGAAAAACAACAATAGTTAAAAACTGCTACATGTAGTGAATTCTATTTAATTAACCAAAATGTGGCTAATAGAGAATTGTTTTATTTTAAAAATTAGGGATGTGACTCTTTGTTATGTCACTCGACAGAGCCAAAGATAGAGTGTTTGCCAACCGACGGTGATAGATTAAAAATTACTATGGATGTAATATAACTCTTCAAGAATTTAAATTATTTGCACCATAAAATATTTTCTATCGATTGTGGTAAACCACCTTATAAATCATTTAATTGGATTTCATTCTTCAATCTAGTTAAATGAAGGGGCATTGTTTGCACCACATTTTATTTTTCTTTCAAGCAAATATAACATGAATCCTAGAATTTTGACATCAATTGTTAGTCTTTTTAACTCAACTTTATGTTAGGGAAAAATATATGATTTCCCACAAGTAAATCAATAAATGGGAATAAGAACTATTGCGAAAAATTAAATCAACAACGACACAAGAATGTTTACGTGGTTCCCTCAATGTGATGGGATTGAAATCCGATTTCACTATCAACCAAGAGTTTCCAAACGATTACAAATGAGACACAAATGGTCTCACAAATCACCCTTAGGTGAATTTTAAATAATCACAAATAATCAAGAGGAAAGACCTCACCAAATAGATGAACAAAAATAACTGAAACAGTCCTCCGAAACTGAAGCCAATAGAGCGTTGAAACTGAAGTAATAGCAACAAATCAAGTAAGAACCTTGGATCAATCTCAGCTACCAAAGTGAATACACACAACACTATGATTTAACAAATTGAATCACCCATTGCACAGTCACTGAGGATCATCCTAGGGGTGTAAATCTGGCCCGACCCATGTCAGGCCTCGCAGGTTGGACCGGGCACAAAAATCATAAGTGTGATTTTTAAGCAACAGATTCATCTTGTCTTTCATGGCTTTTTCCAATCATCTTTCTTTGCATGCTCAATTGCTTCTTGGTAGCTCTCGGGCTCCTCTTGATCAGAAATCAACACAAATTCATTAGAAGGATACTTTCTTGAAGGTTGTTGGTCCCTTGTAGATTTTCTCAACTCAAACTGTGGTGGCGGTTCTTGAGTTGGATACTCTTCCTCAATTTTGGGCTCAACTTCATTTGGAGTAGCATCATCATCTACATCTTCAAGAGGTGGCTGCACATCTCCCCTATTTTCATTATCCAGCAAAGACGAAGGAGATGGATTAATATCAATGAGATCACTAGTTTTTGGCTCCGATTGATCACCTTTGCTAAAGTCTTCAATTGTTTGGTCTTCAAGAAACACAATATCACGGTTTCGAATGAATTTCTTGTTGACTAGATCCCACAATCTATAACCAAATTCATCACGTCCATAGCCAAGAAAAATATAAATACATTGTCTTAACTTGCTATCAAGTTTGGACCTCTCATCTTTTGAAATGTGAACAAAAGCTCGGCAACCAAACACTCTCAAGTGCTCATAAAACACATCTTTACAGGTCCAAACTCTTTCTGGGACATCACCATTCAAAGGATGGAAAGGAGATAAATTGATCATGTGAACCACTGTTCTCATTGCCACACCCCAAAAGGATCTTAGCAATTTAGCATGTGAAAGCAGACACCTTGTTCTTTCTATAATTGTCACAATCCAAACCCGCCCCTCTAGGTTTAGCATTATAATCGGCTAGTAATCCTAGGATTACCGAAGACCTCTGAGACAGATTAACATAATATTAGGGGCTAGCGAAAACAACACCCATTGAGCTGTGCAGACTTATATGAGGCATAAATTTTAAACTTTATATACATAAATTTACATATCATCATATATATAGGCTAGACAAAAAGGGACTTTGCCTTAAATACAAAATAAACAAAAACATTGGTTAAACCAAAACAAGAAAACAAAACTTGAACTTTATGTACATAGCCATAACCACTTGACATATTCGGAATCTCTATGGGAAGCACATAGGTTGGCTGACAAAAATAGATTCCAGGCAGACGCCTTGGTCACGCATCTGATCACCTACATACATAAATAACACAGTAAGTTGGAGTCTAGTGAATAATAACAGAGTAAATGGGTCTAAATGAATGATGTCCTATATCAGATTTGGAAAATAGATTCATATTTATTTCAAAAACAGAAGCAGGTCCATATTCATATTCTTGTTCAAATCATATACAGAAATCAGAGTTCATGCTTAATCATATGTGGTACATCCATTAGCACTAACAGAACAGATACAGAACAGATATAAAACAGATGGTGGTTATAAATAACCAGTTCCATAAAGGAACCTCCGGATCTGGGTAACAGATAACAGATATGCTAAGCTCCTTAATGGAGCCTCCGGTATGAGAAATAGATAACAGATATAATAAGTTCCATGATGGAACCTCCGATACCGGATAATAGATAACAGATATGCTGAGCTTCTTGATGGAGCCGCCAATACAGGTAACAGATAATAGATATAATAAGTTCCATAATAGAACCTCCGATACTGGGTAACTTCCACAGATATCACATAATGATAAGGATGCCATGAATACATGTCAGAAATTGGACAATCATTCATTGTACAGAACATAACATTTCAAAAAACAAATCTTATTTCATCATACAGAAAATAAATAAAGTTGAACATAGCTTTACTAAGTTATAACTTACAGATAGCAATAGAAGCATATCAGACAGATTTGACAAATCAGATAGATCAGGCAAACGATAGTGCATGACCTACACAAACACATAACATATACACATAGAAACACAATATCACTTCCTTGATAAAACTTGACTTTTCTTGTCTTTTTCTGTTTAAGTAGTTCAAAGTTCTACTACGTTTATTCTTTCTTATTCAAATGAATTTCCCATATTCTTTCATTACTAAATCATTCTTTTTTAAATAAACCAATTTCTTACTTGGCTTCTTAATCAATTACTACTAAGTTAATGACTTATTCTTTAATCAACTAATTAATGTTGTTTGTTAGCTAGTTTCTTAATCTTTATTGAGCCATAAATCACGTTTAGAATGCTTTGGAAAAATATGAGATTGAAAATATGAACTAAATGTAATTTTCCAAAATATGTTGAAAAAGAGCTGTTTGCTCAAGCGAACTTCTTTTCGATCAAGCAGTCTATAAAGACTATAAACATTCTGGAAGCTCATAATGTTCACTCGAGCCACCAATTGGTCGCTCGAGCGATCTATAAAAATTTTGGATTTTCAAAGTTGGAAATTGAGGTTCCAACTCCATTTCAAAACTTGGGCTCATTCATGACTTATTGGAAAACATAAAGATACTTTGAAAAACACCAATACATGACTATTTGGCAGTCAATTTTCCAAAACTCAAATTTTTTTTCAAAACTTAAATTATTTATTCATTCATGCAAGGATTTCAATTTCTTTTGCTCTTGATTTCCAAAACATGCAATTAAAGCCACAAAACTCCTAGAAGAATATTTACAAGTAAATTATAAAGCTTGTTTTAACCATGATTTTCAAAATCAAACCCAAAATAATTAATTTCTAATTTAACCTTCATAAACTTAATCTTAATTTCAATTCTTCTTTCGAAACATGACTCAATGATGCATGTGCAATTGAAACTTGGTTGATTCCAATTAACTTCTATAATTTTGAATCCAATTCAATTTCTTCATCATTTTACTAATTCCTCTTAAGTCATGAAATTGAAATTATAAAACTCTTTTAAAGAAATATTTGCATGTATGAAATGAAGATCAAAACTACTGATTTTATATGTTTTTCCAAGCAAATCATAATTTAATTCTTGAATTACTCTAATTTAGATTTTTATTAATTTTCTTCATATCTAGACCAAATTTAAACTTACAAGTCTTTTACACATGAATTAAATCTAAAACCTTGAAAATCTAACATGCATGTAAGGATGAGTTTCAAATATGTGAAGAATAACAAAAATCAAACTCAAACTAATTAATTTCTAAATTTATTTCCTTAATCTTAAACTTAACTCAATTTTTATTCACCTTCTTGCTAATTCCTCTTAATTTATATGCAATTGAATGTAGTTTCATTTTGATTCTAGATGTTAGGGGAATTATTTACAAGAATTAAGGTAGAAATTATTACCCATTGTTCTTCAAAGATAAATTCTCGAGTCTCTCTTTGTTACTCTTTACTTTCTTCTTTGTTCCTAACTTCTTCCTTAACTCTAGCACCAGCACACAAAACAGTGGCTCTCTCTCTCTCTCTCTCTTGGTTCTCTCTCCCTTTCTTGAACTCACATTCTCTCATACTCCCTTTCTCAGCCAAGTAGAACAAATGGTTGAATACCTAAACAGTTATTGACTCAAAGGTTATCAACACATTACACACACATGTTCACTCCTGGATATTGCACAAGCACACGTGTACAGACCTTAAGCCTCCAGCACAACACTTATACACACACTCAAACTTCTCTGCACACCCACATCCATATACACCCTCCAAATTTTAGACCATTCAATTTATGATTAAAATTAACTTAATTAGGCAACACTTGAGTCTTGAAACATCTTGATTAGCACATAACTTAATTAATCATAACTAATCATAAATCCTGCATAATTTAATTTGTCTAATTTAACTTCTATTAGAGACCAATTAATTATATTTAAATTTATCATTCTGAATTAGATTTTTAATCAAACTCCCAACAGGCTCCAAATATTAAATTAAACTTCTTTACATCCTCAATTTTGGTTTCTTAAATCATTAAGGTCTTCAATTCCAAATTAAACTTCAAAATCTTCGCTAATAAATTACATATTCAATTGAACACCTCATAAATAAATTTAATTTATAATAATCTTAATTTCTAATTTGTATAACTTAATTAACTCCAATTCAGACCCAATTAATCAAATCTCATTTTTATAAATCTGAATCGAATATTTAATTAAACTCCTCTATGGTCCGATACTCGAAATTAAAAATTTCTAATTCCAAAATAAATCCTCAATAGAATCATATACGAATCAATCTCCATAATTTTCATAAATTCCATATTAAATTAGAATAATTGGCAATTAAAATTCAAATCTCCTTAATTAATTAAGTGATAATCATTATACGTGGTGAGGTCGTCATAACAATGGTGCGGTTCATCCTTACAGCAACGCCATTTTGTTGAGGAGTCTTCTTAACTATCTTTTGGTGCCGAATACCTTGACTGCGACAATACTCATCAAATGGCTCAATGTATTCATCACCATTGTTTGATCGGATGCACTTTAATTTCTACCATATTTCTCTTTCATCCATAGCCTGAAAATGCTTAAATACATCGAGAATTTGATCTTTAGTTTTTAGTATAAAAACCCAAACTTTCCTTGAATAATCATTAATGAAAGTAATAAAATAAAGTGCATAACTATGTATTCTAACTTTTAAAGGACCAAAAACATCTAAATGAATCAACTCCAAAACATTTTCTTTTCTAGAAGCAACATTTTTATGAAAAGAAACTCTATGTTGTTTATCCACCAAACAATGAACACATGTTTTAAGATGTGTACCTTTCAAACCGGGTAGAAACTCTTTCTTGAACAAAACTTGTAGCCCTTTTTCACTTATGTATCCAAGTCGCTTATGCCACAATTTAGTAGAAGTATTATCTTCAAGTGCATTGACAACACCTTTACAAATTTTTCCTTGCATCGAATAAAGTGTATGAGTCTTCTTACACTTAGCCACCACCAAGGAACCCTTTGTGAGCTTCCATATTCCATCACCAAATTTGTTGTTGTAGCCTTCATCATCTAGCTTCCCGGTAGAGATCAAATTGAGGCGAATGTCGGGAACATGCCTCACATATTTTTGTAACAACTTGCAGCCCGAATTTGTTTCCAAGCGAACATCACCCATGCCAATAATCTTGGAAAAACCTTCATTATCCATTCGAATACAATCATAATTTCCTTTGGTGTAGGTAGTGAAGAAATTAACTCAAGAAGTCACATGAAAAGAAGCACCAGAATCAATCACCCAATTGCTCTCTTGACCCACAAAACACAAATGACCATGAGATCATCGGTAGTAACTACCGTTGTGTTTTCTTACTTCTTATCTACACTTTTGTCATGCCTTTTCTACTTGTTCTTGAGCTTTTAGCATTTTCACTTTATGTGCCCTTTCTCATGGCGATAATGACATTCAATGTCTTTCTTTAAAAAAGAACCATCTCTTGATTTGTCACGGCTTTGATCACGATCATAAAGAGTCTTACTCCTCACTCTTGCTTTGTTTCGGCCTCTCACAACAAATGCTTCCAAATGAGAGGAATCCGCTGATTTTCTTCTAGTTTTTTTATTCAACAAGCTACTAGTGACTTGGCTCATTGTGACAACTCCATCGGGCGTTGAATTACTAACCGTCACAACCAAAGTCTCCCAACTTTCAGGCAAAGAACTAATTAGCATCAAAGCCTGCAACTTGTTATCAAAAATAATTTTCATAGAAGCAAGTTGGTTAACAATACTTTTTATTTCATTCAAATGTTCTGGAATAGGGCTGCCATCTTTATATTATAAATTAACCAACTTTCGAAACAGAAATGCTTTATTTGTGGCTAATTTCCTGTCATAAAGGCTTTCTAATTTTTTCCATAAATCATGCGCTGAGGTTTCAGTAGCAACATGATGAAACACACTGTCGAGTGTGCCCTTCGATTAAGCCTCTTCTATTCATCATCTTTCATATTATCGGGTTTGCCACTATCACCCTCAATAGGCCCATACAAATCTTTACAAAATAATAGGTCCTCCATTTTAGTTTTTCAAGCTATCCAATTGCTTCCATTGAAGCTAGACATACGACCTACATTTCCCTCCATTGATTTATACCAATAAGTAAACCCAAATAAACTGTAAGCTCTGATACCAGTTGTTAGGAAAAAATATATGATTTCCCACAAGTAAATCAATCAATGGGAATAAAAACTAATGCGAAAATTAGATTAACAACGACACAAGAATTTTTACATAGTTCCCTCAATGCAAGGTATGTCCACGGGATTGAAATCCGATTCTACTAGCAACCAAGAGCTTCCAAACAATTACAAACAAAATACGAATGGTCTCACAAACCACCCTTAGGTGAATTATCCACTGCACAGTGAGGACCATTCAAATCATATAGCAGCCGCAGCACATCTTAGGAAGAAAAGAAAAACAAAACCTTTTGGGCTTTTTTTTTTTTTATTATCAAAACCCTAGCTGCTACCAAACTAATTATAAAATACCTATTCGGCCTCCAAAATTTAGATATAATATATTAAAAATATATTGTAACCAACACCCAACCAAATTAAATGTTTTAAGAAACCAATTAGATCCCATACTCCAATAAGGAGGCATACCCAGCACTTTAGTCAGGTTGGAAGTAGATGGCATTTGAGTAGCAGACTGTAGTTTCTGGGTGGGACGAAGGAATGCATTTGGTTGTTTCTCATCATAAACTTGCCTACTATTTCTATTGTCTTTTTCTCCTCCACCATTGCAAACAGTGGTTAGTGTTTTTAGGAACAATTAAGGTGGTCTTTGGGAGGGACGAAAGAATTAATGCATTTGCTTGTTTCTCATTGTCAACTTGCCTACCACTTCCATTGCCTTCTTCTTCTCCACCAATATGAATACTGTTTGGTGTTTTAGGTGCAATGAAGGTACTTGTTGGGAGGGAGGAAGGTACTTCACGGTTTTGTTGTCTCAAAGATTCAAGTTATGCAAAAGCCATAGGCCATGTTGAGCTTCAGATTCTAAATAGTTTGTCAACGTAATCCCTAATTTTTTCTCCGTTGGTTTGTTGTGAAATAATCTTTTATCCTTCACCAAAATATTATTATCATGTTAAAAAATATAGTCCCTTTGAAAAAAAATTCACAAGTCTCATGAGTTTACCATACAATTTTAATTCAATTTGGAAAGGAAAAACGAAACATTGTGATTGAATTGGACAAATTATATCTGCAGTCTTGTATTTTGTCTTGGTGTCATTTTGCTCTCTATTATTTTAATTATCTCGATTTTAACTCCTGATTTTAAATTTTATTTTAATTTGGTCAAATTAATAATGTTGATTATAGTGTTTGAAGGAAAATGATCAGTAAGTGAGCTGAACTTAACTCACAAAATTAAACACGTTTATAATTTTGTCTGTAAAAGTATAACACATGAGGGTTATATGCTCATTTTACATAAAAATAAAAATAAAAATTGTAATCAATTGGACTAAATTAAAAAAATTATAAATTTATAATCAAAATTGAACTAATTGAAATTAGGGTTAATTGTTGAAAAAGTCCGAGTTCAAGAGGGTATATCATTAGTCTAGTGGATATTTTTTATTGGTGGATATTTTTTATTTGTTTCTAATTTTATCCCTTAATTTATTTGTTGACTTTTTTTTTATCTGCTAACTTTCATTAACTATCCGTTCAAATTTATATCTATCTATTCAAATTTTTATATATCTATTGTATATCTATCTGCTGAAATTCCCATATGTTGAAATCATTTATTCAAAAAAATCTATCTGTTGAAATTCACAAACTTCTCTATTTAAATTTTTATATTATCTGTTAAAAATCTAACCCATTCTCTTGTTCCCGCCTACATATATAGGATATTTTAAGAAGTGAACATCTTTCTTAGTAGTAGGGTTCGGGGAAGAATAGAAAAGGTGATTTCACTATATTTCTGGCCAGAAATAGAGCCTATCACAAGAATTATTTTTTTTTATTTGAGCGATAACTCTTAAAAGACAAATTACTCATCTTTTCTTTCATTTTGGGAAAAATATGATTAGGAGAGGCTAATTCAAAATCCTGAGGTAAAATAAGAACAACCCCATTCATTTGACAATTTTCAATTTTAGTCAAAAAAATTAAAAAGTCATTATAAATTTTCATATCATTTTTTTACTTTTTAGCACATCTTTTTATAAAAAAAAAAAAAAACTAAAATAATTTGTATTTGGTAAGGCTTTCAAAAATTAATTCTATCTTTATATTTGAATAATATGTTTGGTAAGAGTTTTCAAATCATGATTCCAAATCAATTTCAAAACACATTTTGAAAACATATTTGATAAGAGTTTTAATTTTTGAATTTTGGGTGTACCCGGACGTCCAACCGATTTTCTAGAACAATGTAAAATTATTATTATTATTATTATTATTATTATTATTATTTGCAATTGTCAATCGCCACTTGTTATTTGGAAAAAAATTTATATTTGTTTTTTATATTTTTTAAATATGGAAATTATTTTTTTTAGACCAAAATGACAAATTATTTTTTTGAATTGAATTTTAAAAAGAGTTTGGTTATTAATTTTAAATAAAATTTTGAATAGAGTTTTGAGTTGTGTATTTAATTATAAGTTATAAGTTTTTTAATTAAGTTTTGAAAACTCTTTTCAAAACTCATAACCAAACAAATTTTCTCATTTCATGTCACATCAAAAATTTCAAAACTCAATTCAAAATTCTTTTCAAAACTCATAACCAAATAAATTTTCTCTTTTCCAATCATAATTCCAAAACTTACAAACTCAAAACATAACTCTATTATCAAATCATAATTCTAAAACTTTATCAAACACTACCTAGATTTCTCCCAAATAATTGTCACATCACTCGGATTCAAAGTGTTTGGCTTCAATTTTTGCTAATTCTTGATCAATGCTTCGGCCACTGGGTTTTAGGTCCCGTTTGTGTAGAGAGTTAGAGGGGGGATTGGGATTAGTAGTGAGGTGAGATCACTAATATTGTGCTTGTTTTGATAAATGGGGAGGGGATTGATAGTGAGCTCTGGATTAGGATGGGCCTCCCCAAGGGGATTCAGATGGACCTCCAGGACTTGGTATTAGAAAAATAGTCCGGCGGACTAGAAATTTTTTTTTTTTATTTATTTTTTATATGTCGAGCATTTTTTTTTTAACATTAATGTTTACTTTTATTTTTTTTAAGTAAAAATCATTATTTTATTTGTTTTATTTTTTTCTGGAAATTTTTTATTTTATTTTTATTTTTTAAAATTTTTTTACATGTTGGGCATTTTTTAAAAAACATTAATGTTTAATGTTTTTGTATTTTTTTTATTTGTTTTATTATTTTATATTTATTTTATATAAAAATAATTTAACAATCCCTACACTAATAACTATCATCAAAACAAACACAATTTTACTTAATCCCCTCACTATCAATCCCCTCTATTCTACCTTTGAAAACAAACGGAACCTAAGGGTTTAGAAAAATTCATAAGCCTTGGGAGAGAGACTATTGACATGTTTTTTTATTTTATTTTTTTGAACTCCGACTATTGACATATTTATAGATCCACCAGAGGGTTGGGCATACGTGTCTGTAGAATAAAAAATTGAAAGGTAGATAGATGGAAGGGGAAAAAAAAAAATTAAAAATTAAAAATCTAAATAGTTGTATAGGGATAATTTAAATTATAATGGTGCTACACGTACTACTTAAGGTACTAATTAGTGTATCAGCATCTATTATGAGATTGTCATTTCAAAACTATAATTCCACTCCCATTATACAAATTACAAAGATCTAAAACTTTTAAAATAATATCACATCATCTGTAATATATTAATTGATATATTATTTAATACATACAACTTTATCTTTTAAATGATGAAAAATTACGTGACATAAGGTTAAAATATATTTTTAATTGAGCCTAAGACTGGCTAATTATTCGATGTTCTCCAATATAATGTAATAGTTCAAATGGTACTCTTAATTATGATGTAGCAAAAAAAATTTTATAATTCAGACAATGTTCACCCAATTTTTTATTTTATTTTATTTTATTTGTAGTTTAGAACCATTTGCCGTTTCAACCTTGCATATTCCTTATTGTTTTTGGAACAGACCTTGCATATTCATTGGTACTCCATTTTTAAAGCCTTAAAATTTTGACTCTTAGCATCAACTTGAGATTAATTAATCTCAATGATCAGACAGTGAGGCCTTATTCTATTTAGAATTTTGTTCACTGTAATAATGAGTAAATACTAATTGTACACGTGTTTAAAATGGTGTATAATAATTTAATTCAACACTAAAATTTGAATATATTCACTAAAAATAAATTAAGTATATAATTTATGTTACTTCAATTTTTAAGTATTTCTGAATTTTAAATATGTTATGTCACTGTTGAGGTGTATCTTCATTACTCACCAATCTCACCCCATTGTCGCCAGGTGCCAAAATGGGAAACCGAAGAGAAAAAACTGTAAAATTTAAGTGGGATAAATCACTTCCCAGATTATAACCCACTTCCTCTCTCACAAAAAAGCTGTTTAGCAGCTTTTTACCAAAAAATTGATTATAACCATCTTCCCAAAATAGGCCAAAATATAATTTACTCAAAAAAAAAATAAAAAAAAATCTGAAAACTCAGCCAAGGCTAATTAAACAACTCAATATGATCAAGGGTCTTTACAAAATGGATAAGAGACAAGAATACATTTCAGATGGAAGATTTAACATTATGACTTATAAAATATAGAATCTTTCGTAATTTTTTTTGGGTAAATTAAAATTTCATAACACAAACAACGCAGTACAAACAAATTGTAACAAGGTTCCAAATAGAAACATACGCGACGAGAAAACAAACAAAAATATGAGAAATACTTTGCCCTCACAACTAAAAAAGGAAACAAACACAATTACTGAAACAATCTACTAAAAGTGCCCCAAGAGGGTAACAGTTCTCTTGAGAAAACAAAAACAAAAACAAACACAATAGAAGTACTATTCAAAATTAAAATACACAATTCATGATCCCACAACTGCAAGTAGACACACTACTTATATATGACTTGGATTATGCTAGTAAAGCATATGTTTCCTTGGCTGAAACAATAACCTGGAACCGTAGGTTGAAAGGATCACATCTGCCAAAAGAGGATATTGGAGGGTAGCAAACAAAATGATAGGCACGCAGGCAAACAAGGCAACGGCGATTGGTACCCATACTGTATAATGGTCAAAAACAATGAAAAATGTCGCACCAAAAGCTACCATCATGGTAGTTATGCAGATGAAGAGTGTCGTGAGTCCAATCATGAGCTTAAAGGGCAATGATTCGAAGAAATCATTTTCAGCATAGCGTGAGGTGAGTATAGATAAGAACATGAGTATTGAAGTGGAAGAGGTGACTAATGCTATGGCATCTGATACTGCGAAAACTATGAAAGAACTATGCTTTCGAAACATTGGGATTCCTGTATTGTTGTCATTGCCGCCTGGTACAGTAAAAGCTGCAGCAAACATTACGGTTGCTATAAGTGTTGCAACAACCATAGACTGGGAGGCGGTGTTCTTCATCCATGCCTCCCCTTTCTCAATTAAATCTTTGTGCTCCTCAGTAAATAAAGCTCGAGGTGTTTTGCCTTCTGAGTTTTTCTTTTCTACATGTGAAGGTTGCATAATCTTTTCCACCTCCTGCAACAACCAGAAGGATAGATGTTATCCTTCACTAAGCGGACAAAAATAAAAAGAGAGAAAAGGTAGAGTTATGCTATTCAAACCAACAAATTTTACAAACTGCCACGTGTTGCTCCCATCACACTATTTAAGTGGGTCCTGTTTTAAATTCATAAATTCTATTTTTAATCTTTTTTTATCCGCAAAAGGGAAGTAAAATTTTATTGGAGATAATAAAACATAACAAAAATGGGGACAGAGAGAAGATAAGAAACTGACGAGTAGAATAGCACTAGGCCATCCACACATTCCAACGAACAAAAATCAGCAAAAGTTCTGTTACTGTATGCCACGTCTGTAAGGAAAATTTTTTAAACTTTGTTAGTTTTGAGTTTTATAGTATTTTCTGACAAGAAAAGAGAAGGTAAGAGCAATAAACAAATTTTCGAACAATTGAAATGAGCATTCATTAAATCTTTCAGGACCATGACCATCACATTGACAAGGGACCATATTATGAAAAACTATAAAAATCAATTATTATGAAAATAGAATCTTTAAAACATTACAGCAATAAAGTTTGCTAGAGAATGGTGCAATAATGAAGTATAATCTGATTGACTTCTCATTTGAAATAACAAATAAAACCCATGCTAGAAACAAGAAGCTATAGGTGGCGTTTTTGCTCTTCATCATGATTCGTTCTTCGATGAACTATGATTTTATTCACCAATGATATGGTTAGTCCATTGCAAACCCACCAAATTCAAGTGCCAATGTGGATATCATGTTGGACTTAAAGAGTTCAATCATGTTTTTAGAAAAATATTGCCAACAGTAAAATTAGTTATGTAAAGCACTAGGAAAAATCAAAATTTTGAAATAACTAACCGAGTAGAAACGTTTACCTTAAACCACAGTAGCTCTCTTTGCATTTGAAGAGCTGCCCCTGACACGCTATTAAGTTGATTTGGGGGTGCTATCCTTGCAGCCTAATGCAACATATTATTACAATCTTCATCTCTATATGCAGTAATTAAATCCTTAATCGAGCCTATCTCATATAAAATATTGAATATTCCTGCATGACAATGTAAAACGGCAATGTGAAATATGCTTTTGGTTCTGGCTATTTACTTTCCATATCAAATCAGGATAAGCTTCAATAAGCTCAATCAAGAACTTGGTGTTTCCATGCTCTGCCGCAACAAAGAGAAGTCGTGAAGGGCTTTGGATCAAGTCCGAAATCTCTGAATCATCTTGCTTTATCAGCATTTTCCATAACAATCTAACTAGTTCAAATGCTTGGGCTTGCTTCAGACTTTTATCATGTCCTACCTTCCTACCTGGTACTGAGAACAAAGCATTTTACCTGATCATGAATTTTCTAGAGAAAATTATTCAATAAAAGCAGCAATAACAACCCACCAATTATTAGCAGTTTGAAGAATGTTAAAAATAAGAGCAAGAGAAGGGTCAAAAAGAGCAATTGGTACAATCTTCATATCATTTTCAAACATAAAAAAAATATAATTATAAAATAAAACTTATTTTTCATTGATTCTTCATAAACTTGTGTTTTTCTACCAATAGTGGTTGATACAACCTTCATCATGGTTCTAAATCGTAGTATTGGCAGACAAATCAATAACGGTTTTGGTGTAACAGTATGAGAAGTACTGAGCAATATGTATTGAGAATCAGGCGATGTGGTTCTGAATTTCGCAAACTTAATGAAATGCATTTTTCTTACTCTCTTAAGTTCAAATCTTGACATTTTAATCAGTACTTTGATATAGAAGCATTTTTTACTGTCTAGTAATCTACATGAAATTTAATTTATTCGTCATGATCTTCAATTTTCCATCAAGAATACCTTGTTCTAGTTACAAGAGAGATTTTTACCACAATACTTTCTTAAATAACAATGGTATGGTCCTTCTCATCCCTTCCCAAACTTCATAGAAAGATCTCAACAAGCGCCCACATGATGCAATCAATAGGTCCAGTATTTGATGGCTTCAAATGAAGATTCCAAAGCTCAACACATCAAAAGACAATCAGGAATTGGGAAAGAGGATACCATCATATATTAAGTTCCTGTATGCAAACTATGCCGAGCCAACTCACTTAAAGTGAATGCTCATAGGTCAAGCAGCTAAGGTAGTAACAAGTTAGGTATGGTAGAAAGGTGTAAATCTTCCAAAATTATAAACTTATCAAATAGAGCATTTAAACAAAACAATATTCATAGGTGGAAAATTAGAAATTGGGGAAATGATGAAGTGTAGGAAGTAGAAACTATTTTAATCAGATCCACATGTAAATTTTCCAAAGGTCAAGAACCATGCACTACAACAAAAGCATTTATCAGAAAATGCAATTTATTCAATGGAGCCAATGACCTCTTTTAGTAAATTTCAAAAGAAAATATTGTTGTCAAAATGGAGGCTGGGAAATATCATTTTGTACGATATGAAATAGTAGACTCCATATTATACTTAGGTGTGCTTCAAGTTTTCTCAGTTGCTTCAGATCATTTTGTTATGTTTTTTTTGGGTATAAATACTTCCCTGACCACTCCAAACTGAAAGAATCATTACTTATTTTTTTACCGAGTCTAAACCCACAATTTACCAGTCCTTTTCCATCGGGTTATCTGATAGAGAGTACTTAGGCTTGTAAGAGAATGTCCCCATTGAGCATATCTATTCATGGTCATGAAGCTAGTAAAATACATGGATGAGAAGAAATGATTGGAGAAACAAACATGTGTTGATGAATCTTTTCCACAAGCTAACCCGACTTCCACCGGTAAATGCTAAAGGCTTTCGAGCCGGTACATGCAATGCTGTCTCACCATTCCCATCTCGAGCCACTGCCAGCTGTGGGTGGTGTTTCAATATGTCCAATGCTACATCTACACAATTTAACAATATATATAATAGTTACACAACAAGAAGATGCAAAAGTTGTTTAGTCTTATTTCATTTACCTATTTTTATTTTATTTAGTTAATTGTTTATTTTTTAAAAAATTCTTATTATTATTTTCTCTCTTCTTTTTTGGGAAATCTTGTTGTAGTTTGTTTTGTTTAGTGGAAAACCAACTTCTTTTCCTTGTGTTTGACCAAAAAGCATTGAAGTGGAATAAGTGCATCCACCATTTTGCTAAACCAAAAGATGATGGGTCAGCAAGTTTTGTGTTTTTTATTTTTTTTTTATTTTTTTTTTATTTTTCAAAAAGAAAGGTTTCATAACTCTAAGATGAAAGAAAGTGTTGCATTTTTGTTGTGCCCACTTGTGTTTGACTGAAAAGCAATTATGGGCACGATTTAATGTTAGATACTTCTAGCATTCTTCTAAACCAAAATATGACCGAATAAATTAAAAAATAAAATGCCAAAAGAGAGAACGAAAAAAAAAAAAGAAGCCAATTTTGGCCTAAGAGAACAAGCAAAACGAAATGACATGCTGTATTTCACCTACCTAATTAGAATTTAGGTTTTGCTATAGATTCTCCAACCATTTAGGTTATTTGTATCTACTTCTTTCTGGCATGTACTAATTTTTAGGATTCACACCAGTAATGTAGTTTGCTTCTTGTTGTAATATTAATTGTATTGATTTTCCTCTCAAATTTTTCACATTGTGTCAATGTAGTCCAATTGATAACGCTCTTCTAAAAATTGAATTGAAATCAATGCACAAAATAGTCCATTCACTCTCCTCAAAATGATTGAGGGATTGATAATTCCCTTCCAAAAATTGAATTGAAATCAATGCACAAAATAGTCCATTCACTCTCCTCAAAAAGATTGAGAGGTTGGTGTCCATTTTGAAATGGTTCATTCCCTTTTGAATGGACCATTTTACCCTTGACTTTTGCTCAATTTCTTAACCGGTATTATCAATTGGATTAAATTGACACAATGTGAAAATATTAAAGGGTGTAAAATTGATACAATTAGAACTACAGAGACCAAATTGACATAACAGTCAAATTACAAAGACCACATATAATTTTCCCTAATTTTTCTTGTCCTTCATTGTTCTAATATATTTGTCAATCCATTAAATGATGGAAGGGAGTATTTTCTGATGATAAGAAATGGGTTGGAGTTTGTTGCGCTAAAAAATTGATGCATATCTTAATCAAGAAGTGACTCAAAGCAAGTAACTCTTTTTAGGCTGGCTGAAAAGAAAAGGTCAGAATATTTACTTACCATACAAATCTGTACTAACACAGGTATTGAGTATCCCAATTCGATCCTCATCTGACAAATCTTCACTCTTAGTCTTTTGGTAGAGATACCATACCATGTCACTATGTCCTAACAAAGCAGCCATATACAGTGGTGTCATTCCCTGGCTACCACGGATCATTGGCAGGCGTTCGTTCTTGTTAATCATTACTTCAGCAATTCTCACAGTTCCAGCAGCAGCAGCAAAAGATAAGGCAGTGTTCCCATTACTGTTTTGAAGTTCCAAGTCTTCAGGATTCATCAGTCCCACCAACTCCTCCACAAAGTGAATGCGCTTTGCGGCTGCTGCAATGTGAAGTGCAGTTTCCCACCCTTTTGTGATACTAGAACGTATCACAGTTGGCAATATTTCTATGACACCATTAGCAGCTTTCCAGTCACCCTTCAAAGCAGCTTGGTAGAGGGGTAGACATATGGCAAGATACTGATCCCTAGCTTCTCCTGTGTAAAATTTGAAGCAGATATCATCGTATCCAATTTTCCAAAACTCAATATCACAATTAACCAAAAATTAAGTCAAATAAACAAAAAAGCAGAGATAATGAAATCATTTTATGGCATAACTAAAAGTTGGTCATTAAGATAACTACAACATAAACCTGCTTTTCTTGCCCCATTTTCAAGAAAATGCTAATCATACAAAATTTTTATAACAAGGACATTTTTATTCTTGATGACCAAGCAAATATTGTATGGCTTGACATTTCTGTTACATAAAAGACGAAGTTCATGGATACATAGTAGGATTTACCTCACTAAATACACACCTGAAAAAACAAAGGGGAGAGAGAGAGCTTACGAGAGAGTAGATCACAAGAAGGAGCAATCAGCTGAGGTGAAGTTACAATCTGAATTTCAGGTCCATTTTGTATTCCCCCTTCCATTGGTGTGCCCTCTTCCATCAAATGCACACTACTACTTCACAGCTTTGCACTTAAATCTTTTGTGAAAAAGAATGAGACCAAATGTGAAATAATGGAAGCTTATACATATGCAGATATAGAAATGTATTTAGCACATTTATTAAGTATAAATTATGCTGGAACAAATGATAAAACAAGAATTACATACATATATATATATATATCTATATATAAGTGTTGTCAGCACTGTACACAGGTGCAATTTGTGTAATTGCAATGCTCAAACACCATCAAAATATGATTTTTTTTTTTTTTTTTTTGGTTTCAGAGATGAATAAAAACCTGAAGTGAACATTGTCAAATTCACTACAGAGGCTTTTTGCATCAACTTTATCTCTAATTCCAGCCCTCTCCTCCTGTGTTCTTTGTGGAAATGCCTCAATTTGGTGCTCTGTTTTTTGCCTCAATTTTATCATTTTGCACAGTTCTGGTTGGGTTTTTGATGGTGCAGCAGACTCCTTTTGTAATAAACTCTCTACCCCTCTCCTTTTCTTAATTCCCTCTCTCTCTCTCTCTCTCTCTCTCTGTAGGTCGGAAAACAAACTGCCCCCTAAACCCCCCCTCCAGGGCAGCGCCTCCCGCCGCCCACCACCATCGCCACTGCGCAGCCTCCGAAGGTGACGGCGGAAGAGAGAGAGAGATTGTGGTTAAGGTATGATGTGTAATTCACCCGGTTTAATTTGTTTTTTATTTTTCATTTTTTTACCAAATTATTTTTATTTTTATTTTTAGAAAAAAAAAATTGAATACTAAGGGTTTGTTTGGGATGTCCTAAATAAATACACTTTCTGACTTTTTATGAAATATGGGTTGGGTTTGAAGTGATATGATAGAGAGGTGATGTGACTTGTTGTTTGGGATGACCTAAATAAGTGCACTTTTTATCTTTTTACGAAAAGATGTACAGAAAAGTAGAGAGGTGATGTGATGAAAAAAAGATAAAAAGATAGATTATTTTGTCTATGCCAAACTTGACTTAAATAACATAATGAAAAATGTCATACAAATTAATAAATTTTTATTACCGATTGGTTATTGTGCCTCTTTCTCGGTAGGTTTGAATTATAAATTTTTGTTTAGTTATATTTTGTTTATATTTTTCTTCTAAAAATATTTATACTCGAATTCACAATTCAAATAACAGTCTTATTGTACATGTTTAGAAAACTTACAAATATTACACATTATTTGTTACACGTATTTTTTTACAAAATGTATAATTTTTTTAACGTTTTAATATGTATTCTAAGAATATATGTCAACAAAATTTTAAGTATAAATATAAATCAGTTAAGAGTCAATAATTACCTCAATTAATGGTGATCCAAAGTTTTCTTGGATACTTGGACACTAGTTGATGAGGAAAGAAACTCCCACCTTGCTAAAACATTTCAAAGAGCATTAATTGTCGAGAACAATGAACTACAACAATGGCAAGAATTAGTTGATGGAATGAAGGTATAAAAAAGATTTGCCATGCCAAAAGACAAATGAATTAGACATACAAAAACATATAGTTCTAGACCTCATGTCTTAAGCTAATAAAAAATAAATAAATAAATAAAAAGCTAGTCAACAAGAAAATATTTTTTAAAAAAAGAGAAAATTGGCCTAAAGTCCCTCCCCAACTTTTAATTGGAGGAGAGGTACACAATAATATGTTATGATGGCTAAGGTCCCTCAACTTTATTTTATGTTATAAAATACTTAATTTACCCTCGTTATAACATAAGATTGTTTGGATTTTGGCAATGCTGACTTCACGGTGAGATTTTGGAAACTGATTTCACGGTAGAGATTTTGTCGGAGATTTTGTATGGATTTCACAAGTGTTGCAGTGGACTTCACGATAGAGATTACGACGATCGTGTAGGTGTTATAGTGTGTTGATCGCGTAAGTTTTTCAGTGGAGTTGAATCAGGTATAGTTTCGATAGAGATTCCATATTAATTTTTGATTTTTGTTTTGAATTTTATATAAGGATTCCGATTTTATATTAGTTTTTCGAGTGTATTTTTGCATTAGGTTTTTGTTTTCAGTTTTGATCAATTTAAAAGAGAGGCTAGCTCAGCGAAGTTGTTTATGATTTTTGGAGTTGATTTTTCATTTGCTGTTATTGATTAATTTTAGACAGAGGCCAGCTTGATAGAGTTGATTTTTATTTTTGGAATTAATTTTTCATTCTCTGTTTTTTGATCAATTTCAAAGAGTGTTGACAGTGTGGTTGATTTTGATGTTTAGAGTTCATTTTTCATGCTCAGTTTTTCATCAACATGCTGATCAGAGTTCATTTTTTGTGCTCTATTTTTCATCAACATGCTGATCGATGATAAGTTTTATTCTCTATTTTTTCAAACCAGAGAAATTTGTTTAAATTAGAGAAATTTCATTCTCTGTACTTTTGTTCGTATAGTCCAAAGAAAATTGTAAGTTTGTTATTATAATCCAACAAAAATAACAGAGAAAATTATAAGTTCATATAGACATATTATTAGTTTCTAATGCAGATAGAATCTGAGAAAGTGAATGTGAGTTCTTAAATTTCTCTGGACTTTTATTTGTAATTGAGAGAAAATTATAAGTTTGTTATTCACTTTCAATTTGTAGTTCAGAGAAAATTATAAGTTTGTAGAAAATAAATATAAGTTTTTGTTTCTCTGAACAAAAGTTATTTTTTGTGTTTTTTCTTTCAGTTTAGATGGGCAGTGCACTGTTTGTTTGTTATCTTGAAGGTGTATATGAGTTTATAAATTTCTCTGGACTTTGATATGAGTGTAATATTGCAGAATGACGCAAAGAAAATTGTAAACTTGTACTTCAATGAAAATCACACAGAGAAGCTTATAATTTTATAACAGATCTTCTGTGTGTTTTTTGTCTATGATTGTGTTTAATAGTTAGCAGTAAATTTCTCTGTGATTCTCTTTGGATTCATTAATTTTTCTGTGATTTTGTTTTTGTTATCTTGAAGGTGAATATAAGTTTGTAAATGTCTTTGGACTTTTATTTGAGTCCAGAGAAAATTATAAGCTTGTTATTATAATCCAGAGAAAATTATAATTATTAGAAATTTCTCTAGACTTTTATATTGTTCTTGTGAAGTGTTTTTATGTTGAACAAATTATTTTTCTTGTTTTTTTTTCTTTCAGTTTTGATGGACAGTACAGTGTTGTTGCTGTGCAAATATGGGAATAATACTATTGTCATTAATGTTTCATGCGGATTGAATTTTGAGGAATTGGTTGACATTTTGTGTAAAACATAGGAGAATTTGCAACCTGAGACGATGTGTATTTCATATTTTATTGTGGGCCATCTGAATTGTATGGTTCGAAATGATATTGATTTTTTGAATATGTTGAGGGTTGTTCGTGTACGTGGTGTTGATATAGTTGATGTTTCAGTTACTAGATGTAGTACTTCTGATCAAGAGAATGAAGTGGGGTCTAATTGGATAGATGTTGTGGATGGTGAATGTGATAGGTTAGTGGATATTGAAAGGAATTCACTATCTAAGTTTTGTTCTCACCAAGAAAAGGTGTTATTGTCAGCTGGTTGGCGAAATAATATTACGAGTGTTGGACAAAAGTTTGAGGGTGGTGTGGTTGAGTTCCGTACTATTTTATACAAGTAGGCTATTGAGGTTGGCTTTCAATTTATGTATGTTAAAAATGATAAGCTGAGGGTTACGGCAGAATGTGCATATAAGGAATCAATGGGATGTATGTGGCGTGTACATGCTTCAATTGAAAAAATGAATGGGTTCTTTTACATAAGAACTTTGAACAATGAACATACGCATGGTGTGGCGGTTCGTACTAGTAAACATGCTAGGATGACTTCCAGCTTAGTTTCTGGGCTAATACTTGAAGAGGTAAGTGCAAAACCTTTAACTCGTCCAGTAGATGTTGTCAAAGAAATAAAAGACAAGTATGGGGTCTCAATCAGTTATAACTGTGGTTGGTTGGGGGTTGAAAAAGCAAAATGTAGTATATATGGGGATTCTTGTTTGTCATTCGATCAATTACAATGGTATTTTGATGAGGCATTGAAGAACAATCCAGGTAGTCGTTTTGAGTTAGATTTTGAAGATAACAAGCGTTTCAAAAGAGTGTTTGTGGCTTTTCATGCATGCATTGCTGGTTTCAAATATTGTCGGTCATTGTTTTTTCTTGATGGAACATTTTTGAAAGGACGATACAAAGAAGTTATGCTTGATGCGACGGAGAAAGATGGGAATGAAGGTAATTCTAAATATGTCTAATTTTATCTAAGTATGTGAATTTTCTATAAATGTAGGAATTGAGTGAATGTGATTTTTCTCTGACACTTTGAATTTTCTCTTGTTTTGGCCACTGTGTGGATTTTCTCTGGTTGTGGCCACTGTGAGAATTTTCTCTAGATTTTTGGTTAGTGTGTGAATTTTCTCTGGATGTTGTCATTGTGTGAATTTTATCTGTAGTTGGTCACTAAGTAAATTTTCTCTGGATATTGTCATTAAGTAAATTTTGTCTGGATATTCTGATTGTGTGAATTTTCTCTGTAGTTGGTTACCAAGTCAATTTTCTTTGGATGTTGCCAATGTGTGAATTTTCTCTGGAGTTGAGCACTAAGTGAATTTTGTTTGGAGGTTGCCATTGTGTGAATTTTCTCTGGATGTTGGCAGTGTCAAATTTCTCTAGTTGTTTATTGTTCTAATTTTCTCTGCATGTATATATCTAATATGCTTGTTCCTACTTGTTTTGTAGGTTTTTTTCCTATAGCTTTTGCTGTTGTTGATGCTGAGAATAAAGACAATTGATGTTGGTTCCTTGAACATTTATGTGAAGTATTGGGATCAGAGAGAGTGATAAGTTTCATATCAGATCAACATTGCGGTATTGTGGAAGGAATTGCTAGGTTTTTCCCTAACTGCTTTCATGGATTTTGTCTTGAACATCTAAAGAGAAATTTGAGGGATAAGTTGTCATGTGGAAACACAAATTTGGTTAGGGAGACGATTGTGTCCAAGTTTTCAGAATGTGCATATGTGCCAACAAAGGCATCATTTCATTTCAAGTTAAATGAATTAAAAAGTGAGGGAGGAGACGTTGTGAGTGTTTTCTTGAGAAGTTTACTATATGAAGATTTGAGTGATACATATTTTGAGGGGAAACGTTATGGTGAGATGTATTTAAATGTTGCTGAGTCATTCGATTCATGGATACGAGAAACTCGACACTTGCCAATAACAAATTTGGTGGACATGATACGGTTGCAAATCATGATTATGAGGTCTGATAGGAGGCTGCTCTCTAGTAAATGGAATAAAGTTCTCCATTCTCGTATGGATAGTGTATTGGAGAAGTCTTTCTTGGATGGGAGGACATGGAATGTGAGTTTATCATCTGATAATGTCTTTGAAGTGTATTGTTTTCCTTCGGTTATGGTTGATCTTGGGTTGAGAACTTGTTCATGTCGAAAATGGGAAATAAATGGGTATCCGTGTCAACATGTTGTTGCTGCAATTTTTAGGAGTGGAAAGAATTTTAATTCTTTTGTTGAATCATTTTTTCATGCTGATATGTATCGTCAAGCATTCTCGTTTTCGATTGGCCCAGTTCCAACTATTGAAAAACCTGTGTGTAGCATTGATGATGCTATAATTTTACCTCCATTGAGTAAGAGACCAGCTGGGAAGCCAAAGAAGAACATAATTGCTTCTACTGGAGAATTTAAAAAGGGTGATTAAGTGTAGTCGTTGTGAGAATATTGGTCGCCATAATAGGAGGATTTGCAAGGAACCTTTGTTAAATAGTTGAGGATAATACATTTTATTGATTGAATATTACATTTGATGATTACTTTGTGTATTTTGTTTTGTGAAATGTATTTTTTAGGCAGTGCATATAATAATATCAATCAAATTCATCCAGATAAATTTTCCAATAGCAGTTAAAGTGTTCATTGTGTTTGTTGATATATGCTAATATGCTTGTTCTAATATGTTTGTTGAAATATGCATTGTGTTTTGTGAGGTCCAATTGATCTAGAGAAATTTGCCACTAGCATTGAAAATTACAGTATGTATTGTGTTTGTTGAAATTTCTCTAAGTTTAAACTAGAGAAATCCAGAGAATTTCTCTGGACTTCACAGAGAAATTCTTACCAGGAAGGAATTTTTCTGGACTCACATCAAGAAATGTGCACACCAAACAGAGTATACACAAAATTATTGCACTCAATTGAGAATTAAGCTCTTTTGAAATTAAGCTCTTTTCAAATTTCTCTGAGTTGAGAATTTCTCTGGACCAGGGAAGAATTTTTATAGACTCACTTCAACTCAGAAATTTTTCTGAAAGCCAGAGAAATTTTCCCCACCAACCAAGAGAAATTCACTGAAATCAGAGAAATTCCCCCTCTCCAAATCACTCAACCTAGAGAAATGCACAACTCAGAAATTCCATTTTCTGTCACCATTCGAATCCGTTAATTTCATCCAGAGAAATTTTACACTAGTAGAGAAAATTATCTGGGCATTGTGTTTTGAAGCTTCAAATTCATCTAGTGAAATTTTCCAATAGTAGAGAAAAAAAAAATAAGACAATTTTCTTTGTATGGATTGTGTTGACAATCACAATAAAAAAAAATATATATTTAACCATTGATAGGTATGAAATTTACATTAGTCAAAATAAATAAAAAAAAATGAAATTTACATTAGTCAAAAAATGATATATACATATATGTCAAGCATCATCATTCCTTCAATGTATGAAAAAAAATTTGAATGGTTAATCTTAATTATATTGTGTACATTGTCTTCCTTTCACTAGTTTCACTATTACACTTTTGGTTCTTCTTCTGGAGGTATTTCAATTGGTTCAGTCCATGACCGGCCAACTTTGGTCACAAATCTCTCAATGATTTCTGTCCTTATCAACCTTATATCTTGTGTGGACAATTTGGAGCTGATAGGTTCATGCTTGCTATATTGTTTCATTATATAGCATACAAAGAGGCCACAATCCAGTCTGCATACAAATTATAGTTATGGTTAGTTTTAAGAAACATTCAAATCAGATTATCTTATTTATAGATGTTGTATGAAACTTACGAATTACTGTCTTGTTGTGGAGCATTGTTGACATACTCAAAGTTGTAATTTGTGTTTTGTGAGTTTATCAATTTGAAAGAGGGTTGTGATTGAGCCTCTCTTTCAAGGCAAGCTTTCTAAAAATTCTCCACATAATCTTGCTATAAAAAAATAATTTTTAAATAACAGAGAAATTTACAGACAAATCAATGGGATTCTTTGAAAATTATCATCACATAAACATTATGATGGATCCAAGAAATTTGCACTTGTTACCAATTGTTTTGCATCTTTGACATATTTGACTTCTGCATCATCCCTCCTTGGCCTTAGTGAGTTGTCGAACCTCCATAAATTGTCTTGTTTGTCGAGGACAAGCAAGGTCCAGTGATTTCCATGTGTTGACTTCTCATTACCGCCAGTATTTATTGGGAAATAGAGGAACCTGTAGTTCCTTCATGCTGTTTCAATATGCTTGTCAAGTAATGAGACTTGAAAAGTTTGATTTTCCGTCATCTTGATGAAATTCTGTGGTCAGAGAAAATCAAAAAATGGTTATGTTATGAGAAAGTTGATATCACGACCCAAACCCGCCCCTATGGGTTTAAGCATCGTAACCGGCCAGTAATCCGTGATTACCAAAGGCCTGCTTAACAGTAATGATAGAAATACAGAGTAAGGGGCTAGCAGAAGCCAAAACAGTAAATAAAAGATGTCCAATGAGCTGTGACAATCTGAATGCGAAAAGACTTTCGTAAACAAGCCATATTCATAATCAAAAACATATATACAATCAGATACATAAAAACCTTCAGGTTAGGGACCTAATCCCTTCACCATAACTGTACACTATAAGTCCACAATGTCTATTACAAACAAAGACAGAAGGGTGAAATTGGGACACCCCAAAACAGCCTTAGCTTGAGACGACTTGGAACCTCGCAGTGAGGCACAATGGTTGGCTTGACAAAACGAGAGCTAACCCGATGCGCCTAGCATCGATCCGGTGCCTGAACACCTACATATAAATATAAACAGTGAGCTAAAGCCCAGTGAACAACAAATGTGTAAAGAGGTTAAGAATGAATGTCCTTTCAGACATTAAGCAGTCATATCAGTCATTTAGAAACCATAACAGTTACATGTGGTACATCCAATAGCAAACAGTACAGTAGGTCTTAACAGACCGAACAGTCAGTTGATGGCCATCATAACAGTATACAGTATTGGTTCCAAGTGTTGGAACTGACAGAGATCTCTGTGACAGTAACAGTACAGGAAATTGCTATGGATGCCACAAATACAGTTCATAAGTAGGACATCATTCATTCAGTAAACAGTATCACTTCAGAAAACAGTACAGTTAATTGTTCAGGAAATAATTATCATTGAACATATCTTTACAACATTGTTACTCACAGAGTTTTGGGCTATAAGCAGCTAATGAACGTCCTCGGATGCCAACCCTACACAGTTACAGAACGAACACAGACTAAGTTACACACTTGGAATAGACAAACTAGCCCCTTAACTTGACTTGGTATGGTCCTACATCAATATCCTCACTAAGATGCCTTAAACTAGGCCTAGGAATGCCTAGGATGAAATGAGGATGCAATGATGTACTTTAAAACACTTTTCAAAATTTTCAGAAAACAGGAGTCTCGCTCGGGCGTGGATTTCTTCGCTTGAGCGAGCTTGTCAAAACAGTGGGGTCGCTCTAGCGTGGACTTCCTCGCTCGAGCGATCTGTAAAAATGTAAAAAGTACTGGATGTTGAAAATCCCCGCTCGACGCTTGCTCGAGTGTGAGACACAGTCCTCGCTCGAACGTAGGTTCTCTTGCTCGAGTGTGCGTCTGCATGCACCAAAAACCTGAGAGCTTCCAATCTACGCTCGACCCAGCATTCCGTCGCTCGAGTGGAGCTCTGAACAAGAGATGGTCGCTCGAGCGTGGAATCCTTCACTCGAGCGTGGAAGGCAAAATCTGGGTTTTCCAGATTTGCCTCCAAAGCTCAAACCAAGAATTCAACACCTCAAAACTCAACCTCTTGGGCCCATTTTCTGGAAAACACTTGGAAACCAACAATATGACATGTTTTGAAGATCAATTGATAAAATCAAGGCCCAAAAGTGAGACAATTGAATACAATTTCAACTCAAAATTCAAGAACATGAAGAACAATGCAAAAATCATACATGCATGAGTTCCCATGAACTCTAATGTTTCAAAACATGACCAAATGCAAATTTTAGCTCAAGAACATGGTGAATTCTTGGACTAAATTCAAAATATAAACATGCATGTGGAAATTCATGATGAACAACCTCAAAATGCAAGAATATGTACATGCATGCATGAATTACTACTCAACTCAACTCTTAAATTAATTCTTGACATTAATCTCCAAATTTCCATGAATCATGCAAGACACAACTTCAATTTCACAATTGAGAGGATGGATTTCTTACCTTAAGTCTTGAGTTCTAAGTGTAGAGGTCAAATCATGCAATTCCTTCAATTTCTTCTAGTTCTCCAAGCTAATTCTAGATAAATCAATCTTGTTCTCCTACTCTCCCTCTCTCATACGGTTTGGGTCTCTAAGAACATGGCTGAAGAATGATGTATAAAGGTGCCAAACAAGTTTGTAATGGTGGCCCACTAAGTGGCAATTTGGTAATAACCTATATTCCACTAAACTAGCATTATTTAATCTAATTTAATCATTCCAAATCAAATTTACATTAAATCCGCCATAAAATCACATAAATTCTAATTAACATAAAATACCAATCAATTTCTGATTTGGTCGCCGATAGGATCTTCAATTCGCAATTCAAAGATAAAACATGAACAGATCATTTAATAACTAACAGTTAGAAACGCATTTAAAACAGTATACTCATGCAATCAGTTCAGAGTTTCAGTATGATCTATTACTTGTCATACTTAATCATAGATTAACACTAATCATAGGTGAGGGTTATCACAGTCTTCCCCCCTTAAAAGAGTTTGGTCCTCCAAACTCGGATTACCTTCATTTTGGAAGAACACTGGGTCCAGAGGGAATAGTTCTGGATATCTCTTCAACATATCATCTTCCCTTTCCCAAGTGGCATAAACGCCACCATGGTTTTGCCAATCAACTTTCACTAGCGGGATTTCTTTGTTTCTCAACTTCTTGATCCTTCGGTTCACAATCTGAATAGGCCGTTCTTCGTAAGTGTAGTCATCACTTAGCACTACGCGAGTGTAGACACCCCATTTTTGACCGTCCTCAAGACTTGGACGTCACCGTTTGAACACTCGGTGATCATCCATGTTTGTGTTCGTCTTGAGTTCTCAGAGGTTTCGGTCGCGCGCCTTGCCTCAAGACCTCTCGACTTATTTGCTTTGTGTTTGGTTATGCACCAAACACTTGTGTTTTTGCTTCTGAGGGCAGGGAATGGCTTGTTGACCATCCCCACAACTCACCGGCCATGGCTTGAGGCCACCGGCCCTGTTTTCTTGCTATCGGCCAAGAGTTTTGACCGGTCAACACTATGTTTGGTCGACCGGCCCCCTTTTGTTGGTATAGACGTCCCAGAACGTCCCGGGAGAGAAATCCCGTTTTGTTCATTTGGGCTCACTACAGTTCAAGACTCAATGTCACGGTCCTGTGTCTAATCTCGCAGAGTGCAATGCAAGACCGATGAATCATCAAAGAGTCCAAATCCGGCAAATCGTTTTTGAAAACAGATTTTGTTTTAAAGAAGTGCCAAACATGAACTGTTTTGCTAGATACAGAGTCGCCACCTAAATATTTTATTTTGGGAAATTTAGAAAACCCTGACTCGTTGCCTAAGGCCATGTATCCGTCATCACCAAAGTTGCCTCGGCTCGAAAACTTGGGTATGATTGGGGAAGGTCACTTCGTGAGCACCCCCGCTCGCTCGATCAAAGATCGGCCTCTACTAACTATGATATCGAGTTTTGAAAACATTATGTGCTCTTATTCCGGTTATTAGCCTAGATTTACTACGTGATGCGCACAGCATACAAATATAGACCGGATCGCCTGAGTTGGAACGAAACATTTCATGTTTGTTTTTGAAAGCGGTTTGCTACTCATAAGTAGGCTAAAATGTGGATTTGCCACCCTCAGGTGGGCTTAGAAAAACATGATTTTGCCACTCTCAAGTGGGCTTAAAACTCACAGTCAATGCATTATTCCAATTCAGATAATCCAACCTTCACCCACAGGCATTCAGGCAGGCATATCATATAAGCACATAGTCTCATGGCAAGCATGCTATCATGGCAGTCACTCACACACATGCAAGGATGCTAAAGCATGAAGCTTACCTAGTACTCCGAGCCAAAACAGAAGCTAGTTAGTAATCAAATGCATGATCCTAACTATGCTGAAATGCCTAATGCAACACATACAAGAATGCAACTAAGATAGACTCGGCTATTCTAAGATGGCATATGATGATGCTACAGCTAACACGTATTCAACTTGAAATTGAAATACAATGCAGTTAGTATGATGCGCCGAGCCCGGTGCATGCAAGACAAATGTATGGATGCAAACATGTGAGCATAAGTATGCTAATTGAAACATGCCCTAATCTAACCATCATAAGCTGGTAAATAAAAGGGAGAAAGACGTGGGGTTGGAAGACATACATCACACGCACACACACTTATTACACAATTGCCCTTGCTCGGAGGGTCCGAATAAATAATACAGATTAACTAATTAACTAATTGACTAGCTAATTAATTATTACACAACACTTAACTAATTAACAAATTAATTACAAAAAGAAGGTGGCCGCAGCCCCGCCTCGGAATGATAGGATGATGCATGCTTGATTCGCTTCGCTCGGAAACTCGGTACCATGCCACTGTTGCCTCTGTTTACATTGCCTTGCTCCTCTGAAATTTATGAAAGTTTACAGAATCCTTCTGAATCACTCCCTGAATGTTGTGGAATGTCACCGGCCATAATTTAAGTCCACCGGCCATGAGGATAGGCTGATCGGCCAAATATTGAACCACCGGCTGGACACTGATGGTCGGTCGGCACTAAAAGTGGTCGATCGGCCATTTCTTCCTACAGAACCCTATTTTGACAGCAGCAGAGGACAGACAATGCATGGTATGGAATTTTCAAAGCAATGTGTGCATGGCCACTCTCCCTATCATGCTATGGACTCAAGGGAGTGTGGCCCTTGGTACTCGGACCACCAATCATGCATTCCAATGCATGATGGCCAAAGGTACCAAGTTTGCAAATCAATGTAAACGCATGCGACAAAACAAATGAATGCCTCACGCCCTATCATGTTAAGATCAAGGGCATCGGCGACCGAGGGGTGAGGCACGTTTCGTCACTTCAAGTACGAACGCACCTCATTCCTCATGTTTGGTTTGACACCCCAAACCAAACACAATGCAATGCATGTATGCGATATGGCTCAAGTGTACAAAATGGCTCAAGTATGCAATATGAGTCTAAGTGAGCAAAGCATGCCAGATGCAATGCAAACTAAACATGCAAATGTGCAATGCGCCAAGCATGCAAGATGCAATGCAATGCAACATAACATGCAAACAATATGGCAATGCAATAGATATACAATACTATGATGCAACCTAGATAAGCAACTATGGAAAGAGGATAAGCATGCAACAATGCACAAATGCATGACCTATGGACTTATACTAAGATGGAGGAGCCTCAGCCATACCCCAAAACAGTGGCCAAAAGCTATGGAAATGATAGATAAATGCTCATGCAAACATGTACACCAATGGGCCTAAAGCTAAGGCACAAAAGGTAACTTTCAAGAACACTCAAAAGATGATAAACATGGACACTAGACCAACATGTTAAACTCTGAAAGTGTATAGAGGATGATGCCAAATCAACCATGTTATGCAAGTAAGGCATGCAACAATGACCAAAACTTGAAGCCAACAAAGGGGTCCAAACCATAGCTATGTCAACCAAACCCCAAAGGACAAAAATGGCTTAAAATAGTCCTAAGGCACTCCAAAACAAGACTAAAGCATGCATAGATCATGGTCAAAACATGCTAAGAAATGAATGCAAAACAAAGGGGGATTTAAGGCCACAAAGAGGGCACTCTACTACAACCACCCCAACCACATATGGCATGGACTAATCAATGCAAAACAGAGTTTTAACATGCAAAAAGGAGCCCCAAAACCCACTGATATGGCAGCCCAAAGCCTCAAACACATAGACGTGCACAATGACTCATTTTAAGGCACAAAAGAGCATCTCTTCAAAGCATGGAAAAGATGATGAATACAAGTATACAAACATGGATTATGGACTGAAATAGCATGGGAAATGATTCTAAATCATTGAAACAACCCAACTAAAGCATGCTAATAACTCACACACTCAAGGCTCACAAGCCAAAATGCATGGTGGCTATACCAAACATGGAAAACATGATCAAATCAGTACCCAACAGACCTCAAGCATGATGAAATATGACCAAAAGCTTCATGAAGTCAAGCTAGAACATGCAAGCATGGAGGGGCAAATGCATGGCACATGTTATGACAATAAAGGGGATTACTAGACAAGTGTATGATGCATGTAATGAACCATCAGTCCGACCAAAAAATAGAGGTATAAAATGACCAAATCACACCCAAAAACCTCTGAAATGGAGCTAAGTAAAGCTAAGCATGTATGCTACCCTTATGAGCCAAAAACATGAACAAATAAGACACAAAGGGAGAGGGGTGTCCCTCCCCTATACAAGACTTCAAGACCCCTTCATCACCACTGAAAATCCACTAGATTTCAGTGGTGAGAAGGCCAATACACAAAAGGTTCCAAAGCTCAACAAAGAAGGCACAAAAGGGGCCAAACAAGGCCTAAGAAGGAGAGGTCGACCCCCAACACCAAAATGACCTTAATGAAACATCTTAAACATAAAAAAAAAAAGAACTTTTATCAGTTATACACAAAGCTCAAAACAACATGCAAAGTGGGTTAAAAGCTAGTGCAAGAATGGGGAATATAAAGTGACTATGCTCACCATTGAAGAACATTTGAAGAATAGCAACCTCAGGCCCCTTTTTTGATCAAAACCAACTTAAAAGTTCTAAGAATAACCTCCCAACACCTCAATAGCCAAGGTATGGTGTAACACTAGGTGCCTTAGTGCAAAACTAAGAACAAAACACACTTTTAGGCCCTCTAACACACACAAATGTAGAGATAGAGAGAGATATAGAGAGAGAGTGGTATATATATCATATATAACTCTGATTTTCTGAACCTCTCAAAGGAGAAGAGAGGCTCTCTTATATAGACAAGGCAAGGGTCAAAGCTTCTAAGGGAAGCTAACAAAAAAGGGGTCAAGCTTCCTCAAGAAGCTAGGCCAAAGGTTTAAGCTTCTTGAGGAAGCTAAGGTAAAGGGTCAAGCTTCTTGAGGAAGCTAAGAGGGTCCAAGCTTCCTCAAGAAGCTAGAGCAAAAAGGTGCAAAGGGTGCAAAGGGGGCAAATCCTCCATACACGTGTATGGAGGATAGGTCTGTGCACTCCAGCTGGCACAGCTGGCATGAATAATGCCCAAAAAGGACAAAAAAGAAGTCCCGGCCAGAAAATATGGCCGATTGACCAAATTAAAGGCCGACCGACCATCAAAGGTGCCGACCGGCCATCACCAATGGCCAGTGGCAAGAGAACATGGTCGGTGACATCATGCCTTGGTCGGTGGGCTCCGGGGGTGGCTGACAAGCCATTCCCTATCCTCAGAAGCAAAAACTAACAAGTTCTTGGTCCAAAACCAAGCACAGAACAGTCCAGTTAAGAGATCCTGAGGCAAGGCGCGCGGCCGAGACCTCCGGGAACTCAAAACGAACACGAACATGGATGATTATCGGGTGTTCAAACGATGACGTCCAAGTCTTAAGGACGGTCAAAAATAGGGTGTCTACAGTTGGTCAATCGGCCATTTATGCTGGTCGACCCCTTTCCATCTGCTTTTGGCAGATATTTTATGCTAGCTGTAACAGCTGGCATCCACAATACACCCCCTCCATACACATATATGGAGGGATTTGCCTCTTGTTTAGCTTCTCTTAGAAGCTTTGCAATTTTGGAATTCTATAAAGAGGGAGCTTCTCCTCCCTCCTCAAGGGTTCCAGAGGTTCAGAGAATTAGGGTTAGAGAGTGAAATACAACTTTGTATCTATATTCCCCTATTTGATCCCATTTTGTGTGTATAAGGTTGTTTCGTTCACACTTTTGCACACAAACACTTAACATTACACCATCCTCTTGGAGCTGAGGTCCTTGGAGGTTGATTTTGGTGTTCTTGGGTTGCTTTGAACTCAAAAAACCTGCTGGACCATTGTTCTTGAAGAAGGTCTACAAGGGTGAGTGTTCTAGCTTTAGTTTCCCCATTTTTGCACAAGCTTTTTGCCTACCTTGCATCTATTTTTAAGCTTCGACTATAACTGATAAAAGTTTTGATTTTTTGTGCTTTAGAACTTTGTTTAAGGTTTCTTTGAGGTTTGGGGTTGTTTCCCCTCTCCAAGGCC